>CM055128.1:49967260-50414393 GCA_029206835.1 Rana muscosa
GTTTAGTAAAAGTCCAAACAAATAGCCACACAGGCTTTGCCTCACCGCACAGGGGTTCACTCTCCCTAGACAGTCCACACAGGTCTGGTTCCAGGCATGAGCTAACATCTAATGAAGCTGGGAGTTCTTCAACTCCCTAGTTGTATAAGTCGGCATAAAGCCTGAATCTGGGAGAAATATATCTACCCCCCTGGATGCAACCAGGTGACTTTACCTTCCTGCTGTCACATACCCCCCCCCTCTTGTTTTAACCTCGGGGTTGGAACACCAGCAATCAGGCATTCATGTACTCGAGACAAAGCATCCACATTCCCCATTTGAACGCCAGGGCGATGCTTTACTGTGAAGTTGAATTCCTGTAGGGCCAGGAACCACCTATTCACTCTTCTATTTGTCTCCTTGTTTTGAGCCATCCACTTTAACGGAGCGTGATCCGTAACCATGTCAAAGTGCCTACCTAGCAGATAGTACCGAAGGGAATCTAGAGCCCACTTCACCGCTAAACACTCCTTTTCAACCGTGGCGTAATTTACCTCATGGGACTTCAACTTCCTGCTGAGGTAAATGACTGGGTGCTCTTCCCCGTTCCAGACCTGGGACAATACTGCTCCTAACCCCACATCTGACGCATCACTTTGTACGACAAAGTCTTTAGAGAAGTCGGGTGAGTACAACACTGGCTGGCTACATAAGGCTTGTTTCAAGAATTGGAATGCTGCCTCAGCCTCGGGGGTCCATTTAATCATGACCGACCCTTTCCCTTTCGTCAGGTTGGTTAGGGGCACAGCCTTAGAAGCAAAGTGGGGAATGAAGCGCCGATAATAACCCGCGATTCCCAGAAAGGCTCGTACCTGCTTCTTGCTGTTGGGACGTGGCCAACTCTGGATGGCCTCGACTTTGTTGAGTTGGGGTTTTATTACTCCCCTGCCAATGGTGTACCCAAGATATTTGGCCTCCTCCTGCCCAATGGTACACTTCTTGGGGTTAGCCGTAAACCCCGATTCCCGGATAGAGTCTAGGACTGCTTGCACTTTTGGCAGATGTGAGGCCCAATCTGTGCTATGGACAATTACGTCATCCAGGTAAGCCGCAGCATACTTCCGATGGGGCCTCAGTATCTGGTCCATTTTCCGCTGGAATGTGGCCGGCGCATTCTGTAACCCGAACGGCATTCTCTTATATTGGAACGCCCCGTCTGGGGTTACAAATGCGGTTTTCTCTTTGGCCGACTTGGCCAGGGGAATTTGCCAATACCCTTTTGTGAGGTCAAGAGTCGTCATGTATCGGGCTGTTCCCAGCCGGTCGATCAACTCATCTATACGTGGCATGGGGTAGGTGTCAAATTTTGTAACTTTGTTCAACTGACGAAAATCGTTACAAAATCGCCAGCTCCCATCCGGTTTAGGCACCAACACAATGGGACTAGACCAATCACTTTGGGACTCCTCTATCACCCCTAAGTTCAGCATTTTCTGTACTTCCTCCCGTATTGCCTCCCGTCGGGCCTCTGGGATCCGATAGGGTTTTAACTTCACCCTTTCACCGGGCGGGGTAATAATATCATGCTCTACCCCAGATGTTTGTCCCGGCAGCTCAGAGAACACCTCCTTGTTGCGAAGCACAAACTCCTTAACCTCCTGTTGTTGGGGTTGTGACAAGGTGGCTGCTATTCCAACCTCCGGAATCACGCAACCAGTTTGAGCTGGTGACCAAGTTTCTGCGACTAGGGACTCTCTATCCCTCCAGGCTTTCAACAGATTAACGTGATATATCTGTTCGGGCTTTCGCCTTCCTGGTTGTCTGACCTTGTAATTCACTTCGCTCACTTTTTCCATTATCTCGTAGGGGCCTTGCCATTTGGCAAGGAATTTACTTTCAACCGTAGGGACAAGTACCAATATCCTATCCCCCGGGGAAAAGGTACGGGTCTTTGCTCCACGGTTGTACACTCTCTGCTGTGCCAACTGCGCTTGGGCCAAATGTTCCTTCACGATGGGCATTACCTGTGCAATTCGATCTTGCATCAGGGCGACATGCTCAATCACACTCCTGTGGGGAGAACTCTCACTTTCCCAAGTTTCCTTGGCAATATCCAACAGCCCTCTTGGGTGTCTCCCATACAGTAACTCAAAGGGGGAGAATCCCGTAGAGGATTGGGGCACCTCCCTAATAGCAAACATCAAATAAGGAAGTAGACAGTCCCAATCCTTTCCATCTCTATCCACCACTTTCTTCAACATTTGTTTTAGGGTTTTGTTGAATCTTTCAACCAGCCCATCGGTTTGGGGGTGATACACAGATGTACGCAATTGCGTCACTTTGAGCAATTTACACAGCTCTTTCATAACCCGGGACATAAAGGGTGTACCTTGGTCCGTAAGCAGTTCTTTACAAATACCCACCCGGCTAAAAACAAGAGATAGCTCTTTGGCTATGGTTTTGGCCGAGGTATTTCTGAGAGGGATCGCTTCTGGATAACGGGTGGCATAGTCCATTATAACCAATATGTACTGGTGCCCCCTAGCGGACTTGATTATAGGACCTACCAAATCCATTGCGATTCTCTCAAACGGGACCTCAATGATGGGTAGAGGGACCAGCGGGCTACGGAAATGTGGCATCGGGGCCGACCTCTGACACACAGGGCAGGAGGAACAATAATTTTCTATGTCCTTCATCACCCCAGGCCAATAGAATCTCTGTAATACCCTCTCTCGGGTTTTCTCTGTCCCCAGATGACCTCCAAGAATGTGCCCATGGGCCAACTCCAACACCAACTTCCTGTAAGGTTTGGGCACCACCAGCTGCTCAACGGTTTCTTCTGCCCTTTTTGCCACCCGATACAGTAGGTCCTTCTCTACGCTGAAGTATGGGTAAGTGCAGGTATTATCTGGGTTCACTAACTCGCCATCTATTTCCACTACGTTTTCCCGTGCCTTTATTAGGGCGGGGTCTTTTAACTGTTCTGTGGCAAAATTTTCCCTGTGAACCTCCAGATCAGAAAACTCCACAGACGGTAGGTTTTCGTCTGAGGAGGTGGGCTCCTCTCCAGTTTCTTGAGTCTCCCCTGCAAATACTGACAAGGGAAATTCTGGAGAGTCCTCACCACTCTCAGAGGAGTTCTGGCTATCACATTCCTGGTACATAGGGGCACCAGTGGGGGGCTCAGGATCATCCCACAGTTCCCAGAACTTCGGAAAATCCCTTCCCACAATGGCGTCATGCGGTAACTGAGATACTAAGCCCACTGGATGAGAGAGGGTACCTTTGGGGGTCTCGAAACACACTGTAGTCACTGGATACTCTCGGGTGTCCCCATGCACACAAATAACAGCTACCTTGCTATTCCCAGAGACCTCTGTTTTAACTAATTCAGCCTTTATCAGGGTCACAAGGCTACCTGAATCCAGTAATACCACAACATTTCTACCATTAATACACATTTTGCATAAATGTTTCTCAGTTCCTCGAATGGCAGTGCATGCGACTGTCGCACACAGCGACTGACGTCTGCCCGTCAGAAAGTCACACTGCATGGGTTCCTCCACAACCGGGCAATTGGCTGCAATATGTCCCGCTTGCCGGCAGCGGTAGCAAACGATCCTTCTTGCGGCCTCTTTAGCCGCTGATTTCCCAGGCTGTTCTCGCCAAACTTGGGGTAGAGCTCCCACCCTCTCACTCTCTCCACCCTCACCCCTTGGAATCCTCTTATCCGCCCCTGGGGATGGTCTGGTCTTAGGGTGGAAAGTCCGAGTGTCTCTGGAAGAGGCCGTCAGGTTCTCTGTAGCCAAGTATTTCTCTACACGATCCACAAGACCACCGGCCGTCTCTGGGTCTCCATGGCTTACCCACTTTTGGATGGCAGTAGGAAGAGCTCTCAAAAACCGATCCATTACAACACGTTCCACAATCTCTGGTGCGGACAAAGTCTCTGGCTGTAGCCACTTCCTGCTCAGGTGAATGAGATCATACATTTGAGACCTGGGGGGTTTTCCAAGCTGGAAAGTCCAGTTATGCACACGCTGAGCCCGGACAGCCAGGGTGACACCCAGCCTTGCCAATATTTCAGCTTTTAGCATCACATAGTCTTTTGCTTGGTCAGGCTCTAGGTCATAGTAAGCCTTCTGCGATTCACCAGTTAACAGAGGAGCCACCAGTCCAGCCCACTGCTCCTCAGGCCACTTTTCTCTTTCAGCAGTCCTTTCAAATGTGGTCAAAAATACCTCTGGATCATCCTCTCCAGTCATTTTTGTCAATAAACGACTCACCCCAAAGGACGCGGTATTAGTGGGACGGCTTTCCTCACTGGTCTGCGGACGTTGCTGCATTACTGCTTCCATTTGTTGTAGTCTCTGCTCTTGCTTCTGTAACAGGTCTATGAAGCGGGCCTCAGATTGCTGCTGGGCTTGTTGATGAGCTTGCTGCTGGGCTGCAAGGCTCCTTTGCAAACCTGCATTTGTCTGCTGTTGATTGGCATTTGCTAGAGCCAGCTGTTTCAGTATCTCCTCCATGCTGGCTTAAAAAAAACTGCCACTGGTTCTCCACCAACTGTGAGGGGGTTAACTCGGTAGCGGGTGTGTGTGACCCCCTGGTTGGGCTCCCCACACAAAAACAGGGCCAGCAGACGGAGGTTGTGGTTTTCAAAATCAAAAGGTGCGGTTTATTTCTCTATGTACAGTGACAAAAACACAGCAAAGCCAAAAAGAAACAAACAAAATAAATCCTGGTCAGTTTGACCTCTGACTAAACATGCAGGTTTCCTAAACTAACAACTGGGATCAGCCTGGTGCTGTCCTAGTCCCTAAGTCCCTGGTTTAGTAAAAGTCCAAACAAATAGCCACACAGGCTTTGCCTCACCGCACAGGGGTTCACTCTCCCTAGACAGTCCACACAGGTCTGGTTCCAGGCATGAGCTAACATCTAATGAAGCTGGGAGTTCTTCAACTCCCTAGTTGTATAAGTCGGCATAAAGCCTGAATCTGGGAGAAATATATCTACCCCCCTGGATGCAACCAGGTGACTTTACCTTCCTGCTGTCACAATACACACACACGCATGAGTGTTTGAGCTTTGGGGTGCACACCCTAATGCAGGGGTGCCCAACCTTTTGAAGAGCGAGGGCTACTTAAGCAACTTGGTAACTGGTCGCGGGCCACAATAAATGGAGCGGACGAATGACAGATCCGTGTCCACTCTGTATATGCAGAGCGTACATGGACACAGCCCACTCTACTCTGTGGGCCCTCCCATCTGATCAAACCATATGGAAGGGGACAGTTGGAGGTAGGTGGGTGCAAATGGACACAAGTCTGTTTACATCTGCCGCTCCATAGAGATGACTGGGGTGTCCGTGTGGGTTGAGCCAATCATGTGAAAGGGGCCTAAGGCTGCTTTCACACTGATGTGACCTGTGGCTTTCCTGGGTTAGCTGCACATATACTACAGGTGTGGCGCACTTTCTGAAAGTGCACCAAACCCACAGGTAATACAGAGGTCTATCACTCAGTGCAGGTAACCCGAAGGTGCACCTGTGGATAAGTTTGAAAGCAGCCCAGTAACCACTGCAGAACAGATATGCCCATATATACACTTTTTAGTAATAAACTTACCTTTTAATAGCAGTCTTCTATTCAGGTATCGCCGGCTGTTGCTGTCCCAGGCAGAGTGCATTTGGTATCACTCCGCTTGTGACAGGAGTCGGCGCTATACAGGAAGTATCGGCATATGCGGCTCTGCTCCCTCCGCAACTGCTTGCTTCATCTACCGCTGGCTTCATTCAGAACACTGATGCTCTGGGATGGCGGATCAGCAACCCGCGATCTGGGCTTGCAAACCTGCTATCCCAAAGCAGGAGGTCGTGGGCCACATCAGAGCGCTCCGCAGGCCACTTGCATCCCCCGGGCCACTGGTTGGGCACCTCTGCCCTAATGAAATAGGCTGCACACACACCTGTGTGTCTTCATATAGTGCTGTTCTTATGCAGTATCATGGTGGACTTACCTACCAGATAAATACTCCCAACCCAAATGAGAACTTCATAAAGCTTTATAGCTGATCTATTGGCAAACCTCAAAATACAAAGCTTGTTTGACATATGACAGCTGTTTTACCTGTCAAGGATTTATATTCCTGATATTTCTATAGCTCTGCCCCACATCACAAGCAGCATGAAGACTTGACTTTTCTCTACTGCTGTTAAGTAATACAACCAGGTCTTCTTCCTGCCCCCAGCCTGTTATTGAACAAGGAAGGAAAAGCATATCTTTGCCTTTCTGTCACCCCATTATCAGCTGGACTGTGATGTTTTATAGCTTTTCCAAGTCACTTATTCTTCAGTTAGATTTGAAGAAGTAGCTTGGGAAAGCTACAAAAGGTCACTAATATTACAGAACAAAACCAGTTAAACGTAACAAACGAATACAGTACTAGCCATACCATGATCTGAATAAATGAGAACCTCCACAGACTTATGGCCCTTTCACACGGGCGGACCGTATGTCTGTTTTTTCATCCATCAGTATACGGATGAAAAAGGGACATACATGTATCCCTATGGGATAGCAGGTGTCAGCGGATGAACATCCGCTGACACCCGATCTCATCCGTGTCCGCTATGCTCCGTTTCTGCAGACGGAGAAAAATCCTATTTTTTTCATCCGTCTGCAGAGCGGATTGGATGAACATGGACAGACGGTCCGTGTTCATCCGATCCCCCCATAGAGGAGAGCGGAGATCTGACAGGGCGGTCCCTGCACAGTGTGCAGGGACCGCCCTGTCATCCGCCGGTTCAGCGGAGATCAACGGAGCGATCCCCACTGAGCAAACGGATGTTCACAGGGTGGATCATCATGGGATCCACCAGTGTGAAAGGGGCCTTACAGATAAGGAAATGGTTAGTTTCGTGCCTCAATTATAACCCAGCTTCATCCAAAACTTTTTTGTAGCTTTGGATACAGTGAGGCTTTGAATCTGTCTTCTTGCAATTGCAGTCTACTCCTACTACAAATCATAGACACCAGATAGAACAACAGGTGATGGCAGATCTTCAGTACTAGGTCACAGACAAAAAAAAAAATAGGATTTTTATAACAGCTTACCTGTAAAATCCTTTTCTTAGGAGTACATCACGGGACACAGAGCGACATAGTCATTACTAATGGGTTATATAGATACCGTCAGGTGCTGGCACTGGCAACTTCCAAAACCGGAAGTACCCTCCCCTATATAAGCCCCTCCCATCCGGGAGCACCTCAGTTTTGTAGCAAAGCAATAAGTGTCCCCAAAGAGGGGCGGGAGCTCTGTGTCCCGTGATGTACTCCTAAGAAAAGGATTTTACAGGTAAGCTGTTATAAAAATACTATTTTCTTTCTCGTACATCACGGGACACAGAGCGACATAGTCATTACTAATGGGATGTCCTAAAGCAATGCCCAATGAGGGGGGGGATACACCATATATAAGCTGAGCGCTATCAGACATGAGGATCTTTTGCGGCCTGCAACACACTGCGCCCAAAGGCGACATCCTCCTGACTTCTAACGTCCACCTGGTAGAACCTAGTAAACGTGTGAACTGAAGACCACGTTGCGGCCTTACAGATTTGAGCCAGGGAGGCCTGGTGATGCACTGCCCATGAAGTTCCAACTGCTCTCGTGGAGTGCGCTCTAACTTTGAACGGAGGCGGTCTCCTTCTCAAGCCATAAGCTTGCATAATGACCTGTCGAATCCACTTGGCTAAAGTAGATTTTGACGCTGCCTGACCCTTTCTGGGGCCTTCCGGCAGAATAAACAAAGTATCCGTTCTGCGAATCTGAGCAGTGGCTTTTAGATAAGCTTTAACTGCTCTTACTACATCCAAAGAATGCAATAACTTTTCCTCTACCGAAGTAGGTTTGGGGAAAAAAGAAGGAAGAACCACATCTTGGTTCAAATGAAACCTCGATACCACCTTAGGAAGAAAGGCTGGATGAGGACGTAACACTACTCTGTCCTTATGGATAACCAGATATGGCTCCCTACAGGACATAGCTGCTAATTCCGATACTCTTTTAGCCGAACAAATGGCTACTAGAAAAATCAATTTCCTGGTGAGAAGCACCAAGGAAATATGCTGTAATGGTTCAAATGGTTGTTTCTGTAGAACCGACAGAACCAAGTTTAGATCCCATGGACATATGGGAATATTAACCGGAGGACTAATACGCATCACTCCTTGTATAAAGGCTTTGACTAGTGAATGCGAAGCCAAGGGCCTTTGAAAAAATATTGACAAGGCCGAAATCTGACCCTTGATAGTACTCAAGGCAAGCTTTCTATCTACAGCCCACTGTAGGAAGTCCAGAATCCTACCTATTACGTACTTATGTGGATGCCATTTCTTGGCCTCACACCACGCGATGTACGCCTTCCAGATTCTATAGTAGATCTGCCTGGATACCGGCTTCCTGGCATTGATCATAGTAGATACCACAGCATTAGAGAGCCCTCTCTTTTTTAGAATGTGGGCTTCAATAGCCAGGCCGTCAAACCTAGGGCTGGTAAGGAAGGGTGGTATATCGGTCCTTGCGAAAGCCGGACGACGTGGGAGAGTCCAAGGACTCCCCACTGAAATTTTACAATCTCCGCGTACCACGCTCTACGGGGCCACGCTGGAGCCACCGGAATCACTGGTTTCTTTTCTACCCTGATTCTGCGGAGTAATCGAGGTAACCATTGTGGCGGTGTGAATGCATATATCAGCTTGAACTGATCCCAAGGGAACACTAGGGCATCCGAGCCGCAAGCTAGGGGATCCCTTGTCCGAGAGACAAACCTGTCCCCCTTTGCGTTGAATCTGGATGCTAGAAGATCTACATCCGATGTTCCCCACCGCTGACATATTGTCCAGAAAACCTCGGGGTGAAGGGACCCTTCCTCTGGGCCTAATTGCTGGCGACTTAGAAAGTCTGCCTTCCAATTCTCCACTCCTGGAATGAATACCGCAGATATGGCTGGGACATATTTTTCTGGGCTGCACGACTCCTGGTGCCCCCCTGATGATTGATATATGCCACTGCTGTGGCATTGTCTGATTGCATTCTGACAGGGGACCCTTGGAGTTTGGATGTCCATGCTACTAGGGCATACCGGGCTGCTCGTATCTCTAAGAGATTGATGGGCAGGGCCTTTTCTGCATCCGACCATCTGCCCTGGAGAGACTATTGCTCCAGTACTGCTCCCCAGCCTATAAGGCTGGCATCTGTAGTGACCACCTTCCAAGAAATCGGACTGAAGGATTTCCTTTTTTCCAGATTCTGGGGAACCAACCACCAACGGAGGCTCTTGCGAACGGAAGGGGACAAGGACATTGTAAGTCTAGGGCCTGAACTTTTTTGTTCCAGGCTGACAGTATGGCCCCTTGCAAATTCCTTGAATGGAATTGACCGTAGGGTACTGCTTCGAATGATGCCACCATTTTTCCCAGCAGCCTCATATACAGGCGTATGGACGGCTGTCTTTTTTGTACCCACTAAGTGGATCAAATCTTTCAAAGACAACACCTTTCCTCGAGGCAAGAATATTTTTCTCTGGCCTGAATCCAACCTTAGCCCCAAGTATTCCAGACTTTTGACTGGTTTTTAGGGCTGACTTGTCTCGGTTGATAATCCAACCGTGAGATTCCAGATACTTGATCGTCTTGTGAACGACCACGTCTAGTTTTTTCACTGAGTGGTCTATCAGCAACAAGTCATCCAGATATGCCATTATCATTACACCTTGTGTTCTTAGATTGGCCAATAAAGGGCCAGAATTTTTGTAAACACTCGTGGTGCTGTGGCCAAACCGAAGGGTAAGGCTCTGAACTGAAAATGGCGCCCTTCTACTGCAAAGCGTAGAAATTTTTGGTGGACTGGAAAGATGGGAATGTGCAAATAAGCATCTTTGATGTCGATCGTGGCTAACCAATCCTCCCCTTGTAGGGCAGTGGCCACCGATCGGATCGACTCCATCGGAAAGTCCTGATATACAGGAATTTGTATAGCCCTTTTAGAATTAATATGGGCCTCCCGTCCGCGTTTGCTTCGGGACTGTAAAGAGGTTTGAGTAAAACCCGAACCCTCATTCTTCCAGGGGAACCTCCATAATTACTCCTTGGAGCAATAGTTGTTCTAGTGCCAACAGGAGGGACTCTCTCTTCCGGGGATCCCTTGGCACGTTTGACCTCAAAAATGGGAAGGAGGAGAGTCTTTTAACTCCAAACTGTATCCCAAACCTACTGCGGAGAGCACCTATCTGTCTTGATCGTGTCCCGCCAGGTCTCTTGCGAACAACTGGAGTCCTCCCCCCACCCGACTGAGTGGGGGCTTCATGAATTTAACTTTGGGGGAGGTTTTGTACCTCCCCTGACCCAGGGTTTCTCATTACCCTGCTACTGTCCCTGTTTTTTACCCCCGGGATTTGACCGAGGAGGCCGTCGGAACTGTTACACAGCCGATGCCCCAGGGACTGGAGAAGCAGGCCTCTTAAAGAGGGACCTCTAACTCTGCTTTTAACCGGCAAGAGCGTATTTTTACCGCTGGAAATTTTCTGGATATATTTGTCCAGGTTTTCCCTGAATAAGCATTCACCATGAAATGGGACGCTAACCAGCCATTCTTTACAGGGAGCTTCAGCAGACCAGTTTTTGAGCCATAGGAGCCTACGCATATGTACTATAGACAGCGTAAGGCGGGAGGCCTGATGGACTGAATCCTCTATGGCGTCAACCGCAAAGCCTAAGGCTCTAGGTAGATCAGCTAGGGCAAAGCCTGCTGATCTGTCAAGTCCCTCAAGACCTGTTTCAACTGATCCTTCACTGCTTAGCAGACCCCAATAGCTGCTACTGCTGGTTGTATCACCAAGCAGATTTTCATAAGGACTCCAATCTTTTATCTATTGGGTTCTTGAACATTTGGACATTATCCACTGGACATGTCAGTGATTTATACATACAAGAGATGGCTGCGTCCATTGTAGGGACCTTCCATTTTTTTTATTTTTTTTTTTTGATGAACTTATCCTCCATGGGATAGACCACCGGAAATCTCTTGGGGGAATAAATATTTTCTCAGGACGTTCCCAATCCTGGTAAATGAGCCCTTTCAGTAAAGGGTGAAGTGGAAAAGAACAAACAGTCTGGGGGCTTCTAGCGACCCCAACGAGGATACAGTAGTGGTTGATGGTTCCGCAAGGTGCATTTTTAAATGCTGATCGGACCATGTTAGTCAGAGACTGAACCCATAATCTTTCAGCTTGAGATGCTGAGAAAAGGTTCCCCCACTGTTGATTCCTCTATAACAGAATCAACCTTATCCTGATCCCCTTCAGGCAGGTCGATCCCTGTATGGGACTGTTGCTCTGCTAACAGGCATTCTGAAGGAGGAGACGGAGATCGGGCGTGCTTTCCCTGACAGGGAGGCAGCGATAAATGTTGACAATCTCTCTCTAATCCTCCCAGAGCTGAGGAAAAAACCTCCTCTGTTACATACACAGGAGCAGGTGACTGAGGACAGCCACAGTACCAAGTACCCCTGCGGGGTCTCTACGGTCACTTACCTCTGAACTTCAGGGGAGACTGGTGCAGCAGGAGTATGCCCAAGATCCTCCGAGCCCGATGAGACCCCCTTCGCTTCCTGGAAGATTCAGTTCCGGAGCTTCTGGACGGCATATTCCTAAGCCTAAAGCTGAGGTATTCCAGCCGTAATACACCACTTTTACTGAGAATAGTCTAGCACAATTGCTGCTATATCACAGTTGGTGTCTACTAATGTGCCTTTCTAGGGGATGCCTGTATCAACCGCTTGCTGTATGCCTTTAAATGTTGCCAGCTCTGTCTCTGTACTTCATAGCCAGCTCACTACAATATTGTGGTTTTTTTTTTTTTTTTAAACTGCTGGGACTCCCGCACATGCGCAGAAGCGCTGCGGCGCGCACAGAGCGTCATCCCCCAGGCTCCGCCCCCTTTCCCGGCTCACCTCTATATATAGAGGCGCGTGCACGCGCACGCGCGCGGGCACGTGCGCCTTCGGCGCTAATTTCAAATAGGGTAACAAGGGACAGGAGCCAGGGCCCCTCTTTGCCGCAGGCCGGGGGATGGACGAGCACTGCAACATGGCAGAGGAAGCAGTTTCCTATAAGAGAACTCACCATCTGCCTGGACTTTGCTCTGCTGAGAAGAAGCTAGTCCACATGACAAGAAAACATTCCACAGCGGCCTCTAGTGGACAAACACAGGTACCGCAGTCTAATATATTAAATATATATATATAAAAAAATTTTTTTTTTTTTTTTTTTTTTCTTGACCACCATTAAAAATTATTACATTTTTTTTGTAGTTACAGGCATGCACAGAATTTTGCGGGAATACCATTAGGTAACAGACAGAAAGACAAATTAGGCTTGGGGGTCCCCCAATAGAACCAAGTTCCTGGGGGCCCCCACTTACCTGTTCCCCGCCGCAGGACTTTGTTTGGTCCACAAAAGCCCAAACTTCACCTATCACGGCAGGCATTGTAATCAAACCTTCAGGGACCGGGTTCCCAAGGATTCCACTCCCCTGGACCTGTATAGCACCCTGCACAGAAAACATCTTGGTCGTGGGTATGACCAGAGCTCTGGATCCCAGGGTCCAGCTCTCCTAAGAGAAGCATTACAGGCAAAACCTTGCTCTTCTCTGCAAGGCCCGGGTACCGACCGTTTAGCTATGAAGCTTTTTTGGTCGGATCCGGAATAGCTTACTGAGGCCCAAAAGAACCTGTACGCAAGCTCAGTGAAAAACACATGTTTCTTCTTGGCCAACACCTTAGACACTGGCAAAAAACTGAGGTGCTCCCGGATGGGAGGGGCTTATATAGGGGAGGGTACTTCCGGTTTTGGAAGTTGCCAGTGCCAGCACCTGACGGTATCTATATAACCCATTAGTAATGACTATGTCGCTCTGTGTCCCGTGATGTACGAGAAAGAAAGTAAGTTTCTAGTAGAGTGGAAAGTCTTAGAACCACCGTCAGGTTTTTATTGCTGACTGTGTCCCCTTTACTGGAACCCCCTTACTCTCTGTACTCTCTGTCCAGGTAACATTTGTCAGGAACAGGAAGTTGGGGAAAATCTTCTCAACAAGGACCTATTGGGGTTGGTTTACTAAACTTGGACTGTGCAAAAGCTGGTGCAGCTCTGCATAGAAACCAATTATCTTCCAGGATTTTTGTGAAAGCTTAAGGAGCCTGCATTCACTATATCTGGTCTCCCACAGTACACAGAATATAGAAATGCAATTATTTTAGTAAATATAAATATCTTTTCTCATCAGCAGTTAGAGTAGTCTTGTGATTTATATTAGTGTCTGGTTAAAGCTTGTAGAAGGAGTTTTCATTCTCCCCTGATTGTCCTATGAGGCTGCAGGACCCCTGACCCTCTGTCTGGACAATGCTGATTGGCTGATCACATGCACTCTCCGAAGAAAAAAAAGAAAAAACTCTCTAGCAGTACACACCAAACTGAGCATGCACTCTCCCAAGAAAAAACAACAACTCTCTAGCAATACACACCAAACTCAGCACGTACAGCTTGCCCCTGAGGCTCTGTGCTATCAGCAGATAGATTGGGGACTGTGGAAGAAGGGGGGGGTCAGAGAAGACAGGATCAAACAGCCTTTTTACACAATGCAGAGGATTAACCCACTAGGCTCAACAGTGAGTATAACTATAACCAGCATGCTTTCCTGCATATACAGACTGATTTTTATGTTGTGGGTTTAGTAACACTTTAATTGAACAAGCTGAAGTTAGAAGCTGATTGGTGCACAGCTGCCCCAGATTTTCCATCTCCAGTTTTAGTAAATCAACCCCATTGTGTTTGCAACCTGGGAGAAAAATCTCCTAGATGGGACACGGATCGCATTTAAAGCCTAACCGAGATTCCAACAGTAAAAAAAAAAATATATTATATGTATTCCCCCAGCAATTGTAAAAATTAAGAGCGTTTCTTGCTGCAATACTCACCACATCTCTGGTGCATCTCTCTGCTCAGTGATCCAGTGCCAGTCCTTTTTTGAGTCTAATGATGCCCAGCATCATTCAACCCACATCCTGTGTGTGTAGTGTCATTGGCCCATCTCAGTGAGGTGACACCACCATGGCACTATTAACACCCATTGCATCATTGAGGACTTTGCAGCATCACATGACTTACCAGAAGGCACCAGCAAAAGGTAAATATAGGACATTTCTGTAGATTAGTGAGTGCAGAAGGGGAGAGGGGAGGACTGAGGGGGCAGGAGGAGGTTGGATGTAGTTGGGTTGCAATAAAAGTTCTACAAGGAACATTTACAACATTGATGTTATGAGTAGGTCAGGCGGTGGATTTTCCTATTCTAATCAGCAGGGAATTTACTCAACATGGCCAGTACTGAAAATATTGGTACTTTGTAGGGGGCCCAGAAGTGAAAAAAAATTGAGTATTTATGTTTCTGATAGACGTTGGTAAATTGTGGCCATCTTTCTGTAGAGTTGTCGAGTAAGTGTTGGTCAGCCAGATTTGTGGTGCTTACTTTCAGAATGGTGTTTGTCTTTTAACAGCACTAAAATTGAGAAGGAGAAGAGGGAGCTGGCCAAGCAGTACGGAATGGTGCGGAATGAGGTGGCTGGAGGAGAAATCGCTGAGGAACTGGAGAAGGAACGAAGGATGTTTCAGTTGCAGATGTGTGAAGTAAGGAATTCACTGCCCACTACATACGACATGAACATTGGGCTGTATATACCGTGTTTTCCCCGAAAATAAGACCTATCCCGATTAATAAGACCTACCTAGATTTTTGGGAAGGGCTGCAATTGGTTTTTGGTGGCCAAAATTAATATAAGAGCCGGGATTATTTTCGGGGAAACACGGTATAACGGCAGTTCTACAAGGACTTTTTTTTATTTATTTTTTACACACTGGGTGCTCTGTCATATTCACCCAAGTATTTTCTGCTGAAATGACCCTTTCATTGAATCAGAAAGGCAACATCCCCAGAACCCAAGGGAGTGTACCACCACTATCCATCATTGGGCAAGAATCTCTGGGAAATGATTCATTCCATAATCTCCACTGAGATACCTACCAGCAACCACAGTCACCAGTTAAAACAGTCCAGTGCTGTCTCCCACTAACTTTGGAAAGTTAAAGAGGAACTGAACTCTGGAAGCTGTGGCCAAAATAGGCAGGCAGCAGGCAAAGGCCTAGTCACCAGTATAGCCTTTGCTCCCATTTTTCTCCACTGTATCTCTGTGTGGAAGTAGCCGTGGGGGCACCCCCATGCCGTTTTTTCGGCGTAGGGGGTTCCCCTTCAAATCTATACCAGACCCAAGGGCCTGGTATGCTCTTGGAGGGGGAACCCATGCCGGTTTTTTATTTAAAATTTGGCGTGGTGTTCCCCCTCAAGATCATCAGAGCACAAGTCGCATTCCAAAGTCGGATCGTGCAAGACGGCGTTCCGACTTTGATCTGACTTCAATGATAGTCAATGGGCTGAAGTAGGATCAAAGTCGGACCAAAGTAGTACAGGGAGAATTTTCAAAGTCGGACCGACGTGTCGGACCAGTTAAGACGGCTCCCATAGGGAAACATTGATTTTCACACATCATGACATGAGCTCCCAATGTCGGAGCGTTTGTCGTACCAGTGTGAACCCGGCCTAAAAGAGGGACAGTCCCTTCAAATGATGGATGATTGAGAACTACGGCTGACTATGAAATATTACCCTTACCATTGTCTGCCCATAGTCCTCCTAGAACTGAACTTTCAATTATGGATTAATGTTAACAGTTTAAATCACCCATTGGCTTCCTGGAATGAGGTGGTACAATCTCTATGCCTGACCCCCTAGGAATGACCTGTCTTAGCCATTACAAGGGAGTTCTGATAACCCTTCTGCAGCCGTGTAATGGAAGGGGCTGGAGCCAAGTACTAATAATAGGGAACTCTTTTGTTGAGAATCCCAACAGATATCCAGTTGGTGATTTTACAAACCCTCATACATCAAATCAACAAATAGTCTTGACTAATCTGTAATGTACGTGGATATAGAAGATAATTGTGCTTACTCATTCATGCTTTTGTTTTTTGTTGTAGTATTTGATCAAAGTCAATGAGATAAAAAGCAAGAAAGGTGCGGACCTTTTGCAGAATCTCGTCAAGCATTACACCTCCCAGTGCAAGTAAGAGTCCAGTATGCTTATATTATAAACGTGCTTATTTCCTTCTGTGAATCAATCTTTCATATTAGTCAGTGTTTCCTACAATCCTGCCAGTATTTTATTGTTGCTATTCTCACGGGTAACTTTAAAATGACATATGCTATGAAATATGTACTCTTCTGGCAATTCTACTTGCCCAGCTGTATCAGGCTTTAACACTTTTTGAGTCTCAAACCAAAAACAAGGCAAAGCTGGTCAGATCAGTTTAAAACTACCACCTGGAAAGATTTAGATGCGAAGGGCAATCCGCAACGATACAGACATTTCCCAGTACAGTCTCCTGATAGTCGGCACAAAATCTGATTTAATGTTGTAGGTTAAAAACCGGAGTTAATGCATACATTTGTAAATACAAGAAAAGCTACACTACCACGTTGAGGTACCTCTGCAGTGTTGTCCATGGCAGTAGACCACCTAAGCTCCCATCTTGAGACATACACTATATTACCAAAAGTATTATGACGCCTGCCTTTACACGCACATGAACTTTAATGGCATCCCAGTCTTAGTCGGTAGGGTTCAATATTGAGTTGGTGCACCCTTTGCAGCTATAACAGCTTCAACTCTTCTGGGAAGGCCGTCCATAATGTTTAGGAGTGTGCTGAGATAAAAGAAGCAGTGGAGGTCACAGCTGGAGTCAGAAGAGTGTGTGAAGCCAGGGAGCTGAGCTAAAAAGTGATGGAGGATGTGTATTAGAAGTGATGTAGATAGGCAAATGCAGTGTTGTCAAGTGCATTCAGCTTGCATATTAGGTAGATGTAAACCCTAACTACACTATATTACCCAAAGTATTGTGACGCCGGCCTTTACAGGCACATGAACTTTAGCGGGTTAGTCTTAGTCCGTAGGGTTCAATATTGAGTTGGCCCAGCCTTTGCAGCTATAACAGCTTCAACTCTTCTGGGAAGGCTGTCCACAAGGTTTAGGAGTGTGTCTACGGGAATGTTTGACCATTCTTCCAGAAGCATTTTTGTGAGGTCAGGCACTGATGTGGACGAGAAGGCCTGGCTCCCAGTCTCTGCTCTAATTTTTCTCAAAGGTGTTCTATGGGATTGAGGTCAGGACAGTCAAGCTCCTCCACCCCAAACTTACTCATCCGTGTCTTTATGGAGCTTGCTTTGTGCACTGGTCAAAATCATTTGGTGGAGGGGGGATTATGGTGTGGGGTTCTTTTTGAGGGGTTGGGCTTTGGCCCCTTAGTTCCAGAGAAGGGACAGAGCTGGAGCATTGTGTGTATAAGGCAGCAGTGTGATCCAGGGGAGGGCTGAAAGCTGGAGCATTGTTTGTATAAGGCTGCAGGGTGATCCAGGGGGAGGGGGGCAGAGAGCTGAAGCATTGTGTGAATAAGGCAGCAGTGTGATGCAAAGTGTGGTGGTGGGGGGTGTTTGGGAGGGAGGGGCAGAGAGCTGGAGCATTGTGTGTATAAGGCAGCAGGATGATCCAAGGGGGGGGCGCAGAGAGCCGGAGCATTGTGTGTAAAAGGCAGCTGTGTGATCCAGGGGGAGGGGGGCAGAGAGTCAGAGCATTGTGTGTATAAGGCAGCAGTGTGATCCAGGGAGAGTGAGGCAGAGAGCCGGAGCATTGTGTGTATAAGGCTGCAGTGTGATCCAGGGAGAGTGAGGCAGAGAGCCGGAGCATTGTGTGTATAAGGCAGCAGTGTGATCAGGGGGAGTAAGGCAGAGAGCCGGAGCATTGTGTGTATAAGGCAGCAGTGTGATCAGGGGGAGTGAGGCAGAGAGCCAGAGCATTGTGAGTATAGGGCATGTAAATTTCCTGTTGTCCACGGGATTCAAAATTGTGAGTTTAGTGATCCGTAAGGTCTAAAAGGTTGGCAACCACTGGCCTAAAGCAAGCCTTTCACTAAAATGCAAAGTCTACTTGCTACGTTCTGCTGCAGTATACCCGTAAAAACACCTCCAGAAAAAAGTTAGAAAACATTCCTTACACCCAACTGCACTGAAGAAGGTGACTTTACAATCCTTTAAATGAGATCCTAGGAAAGCTCAGGATCCAAGTTCTTTTGAGAAAAGAATCCAGGAGTGTGTCTGCACAAGATTTTTACCTTCCAAAATAATTAGTAATTTTGGCCAGCTATTTATTGATGCATAGCTCTCTGTTAGTCACCAGGATCACTCCTTTAACATTACTGCTTGTTCAGCTCCCTCCTCATTTACAGAGGTGTTCATGGTGATTAATTGCACAATGAGCAGGCTGGGGACAGAGAGGTGAGATAGGAAGCTGGAAATAAATGTCACCTGCCTGGCTGTGAAATGTGGATTTTTTTTTTATGTGTAGTCTACATGCTTGGCTGCACCAAAAAACGGTGAACTCGAGGCATAAATTAAAAAAAGCACACAAAAACACACATGCACATAAATAAATGCAGCTATGTGTTCCTTGAGAAATCATTTAATGTATTTTTAAATACGTTTTAATGTCTGTGCACATATGCCAACTGTAGATATGATGACAGGAGTAGAGAGCAGACTGAGCAGAGTGTTCTGCTGCTCCTTCATTGCCCATTCAGCTGGGGGAGGGATGTTCTTGACCACGTTATGCTGCTGCAGTGAGGGACCTGGCTTTGCTATCTGTTGTATGAATCACAAGATTGGAGGAGGAGTATTCCACATTTTCGGCAGGTAAACAGTTACCATATGCATACTTCAAATCTGTATTTAGCTGCTAAGTTGGATTTTAGCTTTAAATAATGTCCAAATATATGAGGGCGGCATTAGACATGCAGAAGCATAGTGGCCAAATCTCCTTTTTGCAGGGCAGTCCCTCATTGTGCAAATATTTCCACACCACAGATGTGTCACAGAAATTCTTGCCAGGTAGTGAACATGGCAAGAACCGCTATGGCGAATAACACACTAAGGGGTTGATTTACTAAAGGCAAATAGACTGTGCACTCTGCAAGTGCAGTTGCTCCAGAGCTTAGTCAATAGGCAGAAGCTCTGCTGACTTCTATCATTCAATCACGTGCAAGCAAAAATGTATTTTTTTTTATTTGCCTTTCATGTGATTGGGTATTCTTTGCAAAGTGATGCTTTACCCCATTTACTAAGCTCTGGAGCAACTGCACTTGCAGAGTGCAACTGCCGTCTGTTTGCCTTAAGTAAATCAACCAATGCTATTTTTTTCATGTTGCAGAAGGGGGTTTATTTTTTTATGGAATTGCAGTGTTGGGCAGGTCTCCAACCAAGGACAGCTTAAAGTGATTGTAAAGGATCGTTTTTTTTAAAATAACAAACGTGTCATACTTACCTCCACTGTGCAGCTTGTTTTGTGGCCCAAACACCGTCTTCTGGGGTCCCTCGGTGGGTCAGGGCTCCTCTCCGCATCAGATAACCCCCTAGGAGAAGCGCTATCCTGGGGGGTTACCTTGCGGGCATGCTCCCGAGTCATTCATTCGGCATCCATAGCCGTCGAATGTATGGATTTGATTGATGGCAGCGGGAACCAATGGCTGTGCTGTTATCAATCTATCGAACCAAGATACGGGACACTGTGGAGAGAGGGATGGTGTGTCCCCGCCGAGGGAAATTCGGGACTCGGGTAAGTAAAACGGGGTGGCTGGTCACTGCAAGGTGATTTTTCACCTTAATGCATCAGATGCATTAAGGTGAAAAAACACGAGGGTTTACAACCCCTTTAATTTGAACTCCAGGCAAACCATTAGGCTGGGTTCACACTTGTGCGGTGCGAATTCCAGCTCTTTTTTCTCTGCAAAGATATAACAGAGCTGTTCAGCGGTTGTAGCTGCGGATTAGATGACCTGGGAGAGGGGAGGGGGAGGGGGGAAGTGTAGTGAGCAGGGAGAGAATTCCTGTTCAGAACGGAACACATCTGCGAATCAGATGCATTCCCATAGAAGATAATGTGCAGACAATTCGCACCGCAATGCCTAGAAAACGCACAAGTTTTTTGGGCAATGCGCAGTGCGAATGCATCGCACATATGTGAACCAGCCTCATTTAAATCAATGTATTTTAAAATGTTATGCGAATTGGATGTGCTGTAAGCCGCAACCAATTCGCATAGGTGTGAACCCGGCCTTGGATACACAGATGAAAAACCTATAAAGGACAGGTCCAGATTAACGTGGGGGCTATTGGAGCTGCAGCTCCAGGTCCCTACCTTAAAATAGGCCCAGCCCCCCAAAAAGAACAGGTCATGCATGGAAAGCAATGAGCAGATGGGGAGGGATCTCCTATGACCCATGCATTCCGCACGCACCGCCACTCGGGGTCAGTAGGGAGCCCCATGAGAAGCTCAGTCCATCCTAAGAGGTGCCCACAGCTTTTTTACTAAGGAAGAGGAGGCTCAAGGTGAGAGGAGACAGTGAACCATGGCATACGTGCCAACAGCTGACACAGTGTTGGGAGAGGGCTCAGAGGGATTTGTGCTGGCCAGAATGAGAGGGGTGGTGGAGCCATGAGGATGCGGGCAGCTGCTACGGCCACTTCTCCTCCTGAGAAGTGACTAATGGCCGCAGCAGTGATGTGTATTTTGTGACTTTCAGGGTCACAGCTATCATTCCTTGACTATTGAAGCCATTCAAACACAATCTGTGTTTGAATAGCTGCAGGGGAGACATTGGGGTTCTAATAGTACCTGTCACTTACCCATGCTATCACATATAGAAAACTTGATAAAGTTTTAAAAAGTCCACTAAAATCCCAAGCACCAGGCCCATGATGCTCTTAATCCGGACCTGATAAGGGAGCTGATATAGCTACAAAATGATTTCTATTTCTTTCCATCAATTCCTGAGATTTCCAAAGCGCGGTACACCTAATTTTTCTCTGCTATAGTAAAGTAACGCATGCTTGTCCCTCCCCTAGCCTGCGATGGGCAGCACAAGAAAAGGGAGCACACTGGGGAGCTCATCTCTCCATCACTCTGCTCTCTCCACCTTTCAGCATGTCCATTGTTGGCACACCAGTGCAGTACACCTAACTGGATCCCTGTGCTGCTTCTCCCTCTTCTAGTTTGAGCTCTGCTCTACAGGGACTGCAAGAGGCTGACACTATAACAAATTTGGGTGCTTACACTGCATTTAAAATGATAAATGATGTTTTAATGAGTACATAGCTGAATTACTTGTGTGTTATATCTGTCTGGAACTCGGCTTTAAAAACAAGGACCCCTCCTGTATAAAAAGTCTGAAAGGAGCATCATCTTTGTCTCCCAAAGCAACCAATTGGCGTTTTACATTCTGTTATTGGATACCATGAAGTCTTTCTTGCAGTGGGACTGCCCCCCACATTGCATGTGTGTTAAATGTTCATTTATTTCTAGATCACTGGTAAAAGTTGTTTTATTTCTGTTACCCCAGCAGCCAGCAAGCTTCTCTTTCCCCCTACATTCTGGCCTGGTGGATTGTCCCTCAGTGTTCTCACATCCAATGCAGGGCTTTGGGCCCTTCATTGCACTTGATGATGTACATGCGACTTCTGGAATGTAGTGGAGAAGAGGCTGCATGCCCTGGTCTTACAGCCTTGATTGACCCTGCTCGAGCGGGTAAGAAGAGGTGCTTTTTTTTCAGTGCTTTAGACCCCTTTCACACTGGGGCGGTTTGCAGGCGATATTGCGCTAAAAATAGCGCCTGCAAACCGACCTGAAACAGAGGCTGCTGTTTCTCCAGTGTGAAAGCCCGAGGGCTTTCATACTGTAGCGGTGCGCTAGCAAGCTGCTCCAAAGGTCCTGCTAGCCGCATCTTTGGAGCGGTGAAGGAGCGGTGTGTTTACTGCTCCTCCACCGCTCCTGCCCTTTGAAAGCAATGAGACACCGCGGCTATACAGCCAGCAATGCGCCTCTGCAGAGGCGCATTGCCAGCGATATTAACCCTTTTTCGGCCGCTAGCAGGGGGTAAAACCGCACCGTTAGCGGCCGAATACCGCCGCAAATCCGACAGTAAAGTGCCGCTAAAAATAGCGGCGCTTTACCGCCACCGCACCTCCCGCCCCAATATGAAAGGGGCCATAGACATAAACGAGTGTTTAACCTTTACCGTTCAGGGGCAGCCCCATTGAAAGGGTGGAGTTCAGCTTTAAAGAAATATTAAAGGCAGATTTTTTATTTTATTTAACCACTAAAGGACCGGAAAAGAATTTGCCCCCTTAATGACCAGGCCATTTTTTGCGATACAGCACTGCGTCGCTTTAACTAACGTGCAACGCTGTACTCCAACAAAATTGTTATCCTTTTTTTCCCACAAATAGAGCTTTCTTTTGGTGGTATTTGATCACCTCTGCGGTTTTTATTTTTGTCTATAAACAAACAAATAGCGACAATTTTGAAAAAAAAACTAAAACAATTTTTTTTACTTTTTGCTATAATACATATCCAAAAAAGAATTTTATAAAAAAAAAAAAACAAATTTCTTCATCAGTTTAGGCCGATATATATTCTTCTAAATATTTTTGGTAAAAAAAATTCCAATAAGCGTATATTGCTTGGTTTGCGCAAAAGTTATCGCTTCTACAAACTATGGGATAGATTTAGGGACTTTTATTTCTTATTGTTTTTACTAGTAATGGTGGCGATCTGTAATTTTAGCGGGACTGCGACATTGCGGCAGATAAATTTGACCCCAAATGACACTTTTTGGGGACCAGTGATATTATTACATTGATCAGTGCTATAAAAATGCACTGATCAATGTAAAAATTATTACACTGGCAGGGAAGGGGTTAACACTAGGGGGCGATCAAGGGGTTAACTGTGTTCCCTCAGTGTGTTCTAACTATAGGGGGGGTGAGCTGCCATGGACATTACAGAGATTACTGTTCCCGATCACTGGGAACAGAAGATCTCTGACATGTCCCTGTCACAACAGGGATCCGCTTGTTTACACTGGCAGATCCCCATTCTGCCTCTGTACTAGGCGATCGCAGGTCGCTGGCGGACATCGAATCTGCCTGACCCGTGGGCACGCCTGCAACTACGCCTGCGCGAGCCGCCATACAGCCACGGCGATTTGCGTAAGAGAGCCATCCTGCTGCCTGTTTAACAACGGTGGCTGGTTGGCAAGTAGTTAAAATAACAAACATGTTATACTTGCCTGCTCTGTGCAGTAGCTTTCCACAGAGCAGCCCTTGACCCTACTCTTCTTGGGTCCCCTGCCGGCGCTCCTGGCCTCTCCCTTCTGCTTAGTGCCCCCACAGCAAACAGCTAGCTATGGGGTCTCCCGAGCTGCTGCTCTGTGTGTACATTCCCACATGGAGTGCAGCTTGGCCCCACGCCCACTCTCTCCTCCTTGGCTCACTGGTTGTGATTGACAATAGCGGGAGCCAATGAGGAGGAATATACCTGAGAGGGCCACTGCTCCTGTGCACATCACTGAATCAAGATCTGGCTCAGGTAAGTATTATGGGGAGAGCTCCGCGCACAAGGTTTTTTACTTTCATGCATAGAATGATCACATAAAAATCTGTTGCTTTGACAGCACAAACAACTTCCTGCGGTCCCTTGTATAAACAAGTCCCAAATGTTTCTCAATAACTTGTATATTCTGACCAACAAGACCCATCCCAACCTCTCCTTGTGACCTGCAGTTTTTGTAGGAATGCCTATGTATCTTGGGGTAATTGTATGCCTTCTGAACTGCCCCGCTCATATGTATGCCCAAGGTGGCGATTTGATCCCAGAATAATGACTTATTTGTAGCTTTCTGCAGGAATGTTTACAAGCCACTGAAAAACTGAAATCCTACATCGAAAGCCTGACTACAGAGATGCAAATTGTGAGTACCTGTCCTGAAGCTGTTCACCTACTATTCTTACATTCTCTGGATGGTGCGGTTTGCATAGAGAGCCTAGCCATGCATGTCAGGATACTTTTATTTAAACTATGTTTGTGTTTCATTTGTTATACTGCTTTTCATAGTGACCCAGGGTGAGTGCATAAGATCCTCAGAGGTTCCATTTAAAAAGGGCCTGGACTATAAAAGCAATACCCAAAAGCAAGCAGAAGGCAAAGCATTAGTCATCGGTATTGCCTGTAGGCTTCCTGTTCACCACTGGGTCTCTGTATGAAGGTGGCCATCTTTGTAGAGGCAAATCTTTGCTTTTTTATGTCAGAGCTGCCCCCCTGATGACAGGTGATCAGATGACTGGTGGGGGAATATTCAAGAAGGAGCGGAGAAAGTTGATGATGCTTAACTGTACAGAATGAAGGAAGCATATGCTGGGAGATTCTTGTACTGCAGTTCCTCGGGTACAACTTCCTCTCCAGCAAGCCCTCAGAAGAACAGTGAGGAGCACAATAGTGGCATGAGCAAAGCTCACACAGATATACATCTATAAAGCTAGAGAACAGGAGTGCCTAGACAGATGAAGTGTACTGCTATTTTTCAGGAGGAATTCAAGTCAAGGGGTAGACTTTTAATGCCGCGTACACACGATCGGTTTTTCTGATGAAAAAATATGTTTTTCCATCGGTATAAAAAAATAGAACAGGTTTTAAATTATACCGATGGAAAAAAAAACGATAGCAAATTCCGATCGTCTGTGGGGAAATCCATCTGAGCAAAAACCCACGCATTCTCAGAATCAAGTCAACGCATGCTCAGAAGCATTGAACTTCATTTTTCTCGGCTCTTCTGAGTGTTTTATGTCACGGCGTTTGGGACGGTCGGATTTTTGACTGGTGTGTAGGCAAGACTGATGGAAGTCAGCTTCATCGGATTTCCGATGGAAAAATCCATCGGATTTTATTCCATCGGAAATCCAATCGTGTGTACAGGGCATTAGAGTACTGGACAATTAGCTTTTCTAGATGATCACTAAAAACTAGCAAGTCTTTTTACATTTTGAGGTCAGTTTCATGATTAAGGAGGTCTGGTATGGCCCCAGAGCATGTGACTGTGACGTCATGGGAACATGTGACTGTGACGTCATGAGAAGCCTATATTAATGCGGAGCGGAGCGGAGAGCCAGTATTACAGCGGGAGGAGGCGACGCGTCAACATCGAGCAGCAGAAGAGGGAAGAAGAAGCCGACGGCGACAGCGACGGGAAGACCGGCCCCTCCACTAGCGAAAGAGCTACGAAGAAGTTAGTGGAGGGGCCGGCAGAAGGACAACGGAGAGCCGGACGAGACAACGGGAGCCTCTGTTAGCAAGAGAGCTAAAAAGAAGTTAGTGGAGGCCCGGCGGAAGAAAGAACCGGAGAGCGGGAGACGACACCGGAGACCCTCGAAGTCGGAAAAGACCCCCGGAAGTCGGAAGAAGACCCCCGGAGCTGTGCAATAAATTACTTTGAAAACCTGTGTAGTGTTTTTTTATTGTAATTTTTTGTCCACCAGGTGAATGGGTAGGGGTACGATGTACCCCATACTCATTCACATAGGGTGGGGGGGCCGGGATCCGGCGGCCCCCTTATTGAAGGGGGCTCCCGGGTTCCGATAAGCCCCCCGCCCGCAGACCCCGACAACCAACGGCCAGGGTTGTCGGGAAGAGGCCCTGTCCTCATCAACATGGGGGCAGGGTGCTCTGGGGTGGGGGGGCCGCAGGTCGCCCCCCTGCCCCAGAGCACCAAACCCCCCATGTTGAGGGCATGCGGCCTGGTACGGTTCAGGAGGGAGGGGGGGCCGCTCTCTCGTCCCCCCCTCTTCCCCTGCGGCCGGCCAGGTTGTGTGCTCGGATAAGGGTCTGGTTTGGATTTTGGGGGGACCCCCACGCCGTTTTTCGGCGTAGGGGCGCCTGTTCAAATCCAGACCAGACCCAAGGGCCTGGTATGCTCCTGGAGGGGGAACCCATGCCGTTTTTTTAATTTAAAATTTGGCCTGGAGTTCCCCCTCAAGATTCATACCAAACACAGTGCCTGATATTGGCGGGGATCCAAGTTGGATCCCCGTTCATTGAAAGTCGAACATATGTCGGCTTCATGTCGCAGGGCAAAGTCGGATCCAAAGTAGGACAGATGTCGTGTCGCACTAGTGTGAACCAGGCCTGAAGCAACTTTACAGGAAGAGAAAATTGTTTTCTCAGGCAAACCCCCTCCCTCCCACAGAGCTGATTATTGTTTGATTGGCCACTGGCAAAGTCGCCTGTCATGGAGGCAACTTGAAGTCGCTTTGTAAGTCGCTCCAAGACGCTTCGCAAAGTCGCGCTGGAAGTTGTGTTGCCCCTGTGTGAACCGGCACTAAGGTTCCTCCTTTAGATATTCCCATGCGTGTTGTTTCTCATGCAAAGTAAAGAAAGTTTATCATTGCACAATTATAAGGACTCGCATAAGGGAGGAGCCTAGTGACAACATCTACTGTGTATCATTACACTGGATGCTAGAGCGAGGAGGACAGACGCTACTTGTGGATCTGATCGTTCTAAATACATGCACCAAACCTATTTGGTTTATGTAAGTGGTTTCAAATATACTGCAAACCTCTATGCGAGTCTTTATAATTGTGCAATGATAAACTTTCTTTACTTTGCATGAGAAACAATGCGCATGGGAATATCTAAAGGAGGAACCTAAGGCCCGGTTCACATAGGGGCGACTCCTCAGGCGACTCGGTCACCTGAGGAGTCGCATCCCGGTCTGTGCTATGGAACCGTTCTAATAGGAGCGACCTGAGTCGCTCCGACTTAGAAAAAGGTTCCTGTACTACTTTGGGGGCGACTCAGGGCGACTTGCATTGATTTCTATACAGAAGTCATTATGCAAATCACCTCGGCGGGCGTCTCAAGTCGCCTTGAGATCGCGCCGCCGAGGTCGCCCCCGAAGTCGTGCCGCCCCTGTGTGAACCGGGCCTTAGAGTAATAGGTTTGCTGGCAAGAGAATTGATTGCTATTAGAAGCACCCACCTGGATGATCTTCGGTTGATATTTAACACTTGCACTATCCAAGCAGTTCAATTGTTTGATGGACATATAGCTATATGCATTTATATATTGGTGTTTTATGCGTTCTTTGCTTAAAAGATAAGGAATTATTTGTATAACATAAATACACTGTTTATTTATTTTCACTGTGTTTATTAAGAGGTTGGTTGTAGCGCATCATTGTTTATTATTATACCTGTCAGTTTTTATTGCTGTCTGTGCCCCTCAATAGGGAGATTCGCCCTCTCTGTTTGTCCTGTATACCATTAGCATTGAAAATGAAAGAAATCACACATTTTGTGTTGTCCCCAAAAACGTAATTAAGGGGAAATCTTCCAATTTGGACACGAGTTCTGATGGCCTGTGGTCCCCAAGGAATTCCCTTAACATGCAGGGATTTCCCCCCCCCCCCCCCCCCCATTTGGCTATGGGACAGATAGCTTTAGTTGACTAAAATCTAATTATTTAAGCTTTTCTTTAGAATGGCCAAACTCATATACAGGCGGTCCGGGCCGGGTTACAAACAAGATAGGGACTGTAGGCTTGTTCTTAAGTTGAATCTGTTTGAACAGGTACATTTTTTAAACGTAACTCCAGACAAAAATCTATTTTTAAGCTTTTTGGAGAACATAGGGAAGGGTTATCACCCCTGTAACATTTGTTTTGCTGTCTGTGCCCCTGTTCAGAACATTTCACCTCACTTTCTGTCCCAATGACAAATGGATTTAGAAAATTTTGGGTCATTAGTGAAACAAGGATTGATGATAAAGCATCAGTGGAGAGGAGACACCTTTTTCCCATATTAACTCTTACAGGAGAGAATTTTCCTTCCTAGGGGTAGATTTCCTCTCACTTCCTGTTGTCTCCTTCCGTTTGTAAGTAGGAGTCGTTTGTAAGTCGGATGTTTGTAAGTAGAGGACCGCCTGTACTCCTGGAGTAAAAATCTAATAACATATTATTATTTATGGTATTTAAGTGGAGTTTCACCCAAAAATGGAACTTCCGCTTTTCGGATTTCTCCCCTCCTCTGGTGTCACATTTGGCACCTTTCAGGGGGGAGGGGGGAGCAGATACCTGTCTAATACAGGTATTTTGCTCCCACTTCTGGGCATAGATACCCGAGCAACCCGCGGATATCTACACCACTTCCGGCGCCTTTTCCGTCGTCGTTCCCCTCCTGCTGTCTTCTGGGAGAGAGACAGGTCCCAGAAGACAGCAGGGACCAGTGGAATCGCGCAGCGGCGGAACATGCACTACAGACACAGATTTAGCCGTTGCGATACATAACGACTTTATAAATAAAACCACGGTCCATAAACAAACAAATACTGTATATACTCGAGTATAAGCCGACTCGAGTATAAGCCGAGGTACCTAATGTTGCCTCAAAAAAATGGGAAAACGTACTGACTCGAGTATAAGCCGAGGGTCATTCTTACTGTTCCTATCCTCACTGTTCTCCTATCCTCACTGTTCCCTAGCTCGCTATTTTACATTGTAAATAGTACCTGTAAAGATGTTGCGGCTGCGGCGTCCATCGTTCGAATTCCGCGGTCTCTTCCTGTTCCTTCCGTGATAGGCGATTCTCATCAGACACTCTCCGCCTATCACGATCATTCTCTCATCCTCAGTTTCCCAGCAGACACTGTGTTGGGTGTTCCGCCAATCACAGACGTCTGCTGGGAAACTGAGGATGAGAGAATGATCGTGATAGGCGGAGAGTGTCTGATGAGAATCGCCTATCACGGAAGGAACAGGAAGAGACCGCGGAATTCGAATGATGGACGCCGCAGCCGCAACGTCTTTACAGGTACTATTTTCAATGTAAAAATTTTTGCTGACTCGAGTATAAGCCGAGGGGGGGACTTTCAGCCCAAAAAAAAGGGCTGAAAATCTCGGCTTATACTCGAGTATATATGGTATATTGCTTTTGACAAGCAGAAGTACAACTTGAAAAATATAAAAAAAAAAAAAAACACAAAAATGCCATTGCACATATTACCTGAATATATTACCAACATTAAATATCAAGGGGGAAAAAAAATAGGAAAAGCCTTTTTCTTTTTTTCTTTTAGCAGCTTAGTAGATGCCCCCTACATATTCTTATGTGGTAGTGCAGTGTTCATTTTGTTGTCAAATTTGTTTTAGTTTTAGTCGTATTTTAGTCCTTTGGCTAAATACGACTAAATAGTATTTATTTAGTCAACGGAAATAACACTGGTTATAACCCTCCCTTACTCTGTCCAAAAAGAAGAAGAAAAAAGTTTTGCCTATAGTTCTACTTTAATGCCTTCACTCTGGTCAGCAGTTGGTTGGTAACACTTTATGCATAACACAGTACAGTTGATCCTCGGATTACGAGCATAATCCGTTCCAGGAGAATGCTCGTAATCCAAAGAACTCGCATATCAAAGCGAGTTTCCCCATTGAAGTCAATGGAAACGAAAATAATTTGTTCCTCACTGACTTCAATGTGATGCAATACCGCATGCGGCCAGAGGCGGGGGGGCGCCGGAGAGCCTCGGAAACGGCCGAAAAAGCTCGAGGACACTTCGGCAAACCTCGGAAAGGCTCGAAAACTGAGTATTTCCGTGCATTGCCGAACGGCGATGATCGGCTGCGATCGTCGCTGTTCGGCTCTGGCGCTCCCACATCTCAGACCAAATCCGGTACTGCAGGCCCTGTTAGGTTGAATTCTGCTCGTCTTGAGAAACAACACTCGCAAACCGAGTCAGAATAATAAAAAAAAAAGTTGCTCGCAAATCAAAACGCTTGTTAACCGCGTTACTCTTGAACCTAGGTTCCACTGTATTCCTGAGGGTGAAAAATCTGAGTGTCTTCTAGGAAAAAAAACGATGACAATTAAAATTTGTAATTCTGGAAAAAGATTCATAGTATAAAGAAGTTGCGATAAAGTTTATAGAGTAATTGTTTATAGGAGCACTAACAATTATATAATAAAATAAAATTTAAATAATATGATTTTTTTGTTTACTAACTGCAAAAAAAAAACACAATGTTCGGCACTTACTGGCTGGGCTGGTATTATTTTTTCATTATTTTTATGGAATTTACCCCAAAGCCGTACTATTATTTATACTCCCAACAAAAAGTTGATGCTGAAAAAGGTTGTTGCTGGAGAATTAAGATTGAAGCCTCGTACACACGACCGGTTTTCTCGGCAAGAACCAGCAAGAAAACTGCTTGCAGAGCTTTCTTGCCGAGTAAACCGTGCGTGTGTACGAGGCTTTCAGGTTTCTCGTCAAGAAAACTGGCCAGAATCTCAACGAGAAAAACAGAGAACCTGCTCTCTATTTTCTCGTCGGGATTCTTATCGGCCTGTTTTCCGATGAGAAACCCGAGAGTGTGTATACTTACCTGTCGCCGTGGAAACCCGTGCATGCTCGAAATGACTTTGACGCATGCGCGGTAGCTTCCTAGGCATAGGTAGGGTGTAGCAAGATGGCGGCGACGGAATCGAATGTGACGAGCGCATGCTCGTCTTAGTCAATGACGTGACCGGGTTCGTTCCGTTCAAAAGAACGGCGGTTCTTTTGAATCGAGCGTGTGTACACTCGGCCGGGACAAGATTCTTGTCAAGAATCTCGTCAGGGAAAAACGACAGGTTTTTTCCTGATGAGATTCTCGGTCGTGTGTACGAGGCTTAAAAGTGTATTCCCCACACTGCTGCTCTTACCTGGTAACGTCTATCCATAACACTGGTCTCTAGTAGTGCACAGAGCATGATCACGGCTCTCCCGCTGTCTGTTCTTGATTTAAGCATACTTTTATGTTGGGATCAATTATACTTTCTTAACAATTGACATTGCCAGGTTTCGCACACCGAGGTTTAGGGCACCATAAATTGTATTAGATCCCTTTCACACTATGGCGGTGCCGGCGTTAGCATTAAAACGCCGCTAGTTTTAGCGGCGCTTTACCACTGTTATAGCGGCGCTTTTAACCCCCGCTAGCGGCCGAGGAAAGGGTTAAAAGCGCCCGTGTTGCGGTGCTGATGAAGCGCTTTGCAGGCAATTCGACAGCGCTGCCCATTCATTTCAGTCGCTCCCGCACCGCCCCAAAGATGCTGCTTACAGGACTTTTTTTCCAGTCCTGCAAGCGCTCCGCCCCAGTGTGGAAGCACTCGGACTTTCACACTGGGGAGGCATGAGAGGCACTTTTCAGGTGTTTTACAGGCGCTTTTTTTAGTGCTAAAGCGCCTGAAAACTGCCTCAGTGTGAAAGGGGTCTTACACCCTTAAGCCTGACATTACCGTTGTGACATGGATAGAGTACAAGTAAACAGCAACACACACATATCCTTAAAGCCCAACTCCAGGCAAAAAAAAAAGTTTTCCCATGCAGTGTGGCTGTGCCTGCACTGCAAGGGTTAATTGCTTTTTTTTTTTTTTTTGGTGATTGGAGAACAAAGATATACTTGCCTAATCCTCCGATCCTCCCCCGCACAAGCTCGGGCCCTGCTGCTCCTGCCCCCCCCCCCCCCCCCCCAGTGGTCTTGTGTGGTGGGCTATTCCTGATGTCATCACACCCATCCTGGATCTGAGGATGTCGGGAACAGTCTACCGTTGGATTGTGGGGGAGCGCAGTTTTCCAGTGGAGCAGAGTATCAGGTGAGTATACAACATTCTCCTCTCCACTGGACAAAACAAGCAATTAACCTATGCAGTGCGGGCACAGCACCACTGCATGGGAAAACATTTTATTGCCCAGAGTTGGGCAAGTAACAACCTGGAGGAGGAGATTCAGATGTCTGCAAATGCCAGCTCCTGAAGGGTTCAAAGCACAAGTCTGTTTTAGGTTTGGAGGGCAGCAGGCACAATACCTAGGAAGTTTGAACCTTGGGTCTGTCTATCTAGCTACACTTCAGAAGAATCATCTGGTTTAAAAAAAAAGGATGTAAAAGCAAACATTAAAGAACACCCTGTGCCCCAATAATGTTTTGTATATAGGATGTTTGCTTATATTGCCCTTTTTATTTTGATGTTCAAATGACTGATTTCTCTATCTGGGCACAATACTGAGCAAGGGCTGTAGTTGGTTCATCATTGGCAGTGACATCACTGATGCTGCTTTGCACGAGTGTCTGTAGTCCCACACTGGGAACACGCACAGAAGAATGACAATGCCACTTCTGCTTTGCAAGGCAGTGGATGAGATCTGTCACCCTTCAAATAGTCCATGGACACCAAACTAAATTGCTCAATTGCTGGACATTTATAAAAATAAATATATATTATTCTATATCTTCTATAATTCTATGGGTCAGTACACTATAGAAGCATTGGCCAGTGAAATCAGATTACCAAAAGTATTGGGACACCTGCTTTTACATGCACATGAAATTTAATAGCATCCCAGTCTTAGTCCGTAGGGTTCCATATTGAGTTGGCCCACCCTTTCTGCTATAACAGCTTCAACTCTTCTGGGAAGGCTGTCCACAAGGTTTAGGAGTGTGCCTATGGGAATGTTTAACTATTCTTCCAGAAGCATATTTGTGAGGTCAGGCACTGATGTTGGACGAGAAGGCCTGGCTCGCAGTGACCACTCCAATTCATCCCAAAGGTGTTCTATCGGGTTAAGATCAGGACTCTGTGCAGGCCAGTCAAGTTCCTTTACCTTAACCTCGTAGATTCATGGACCTTGCTTTGTGCATTGGTGTGCAGTCATGTTGGACAGGAAAGGGCCATCTCCAAACTGTTCCCACAAAGCCCAAACCCTGAAAAACAACAACCCCACACTATAATCCCCCCTCCACCAAATGATTGGGAGGGGTGGCCAAATACTTTTGGCAATAATAATGTGGATGAGCAAGTTTGGGGTGGAGGAACTTGACTGGCCTGCATAGAGTCCCAACCTCAACCCTCAACTGCGAGCCAGGCCTTCTCATCCAACATCCGTGCCTGACTTCACAAATGCGTTTCTGGAAGAATGGTCAAACATTCCCATAGACACACTCCTAAACCTTGTGGACAGCCTTCCCAGAAGAGTTGAAGATGTTATAGCTGTAAAGGGTGGGCCAACTCAATATTGAACCCTATGGGCTAAGACTGGGATGCCATTAAAGTTCACGTGCGTGTAAAGGCAGGTGTCCCCATACTTTTAACAATAAAGTGTGTATGTGTGTATATATAAATGTATATATATATATATATATATATATATGTGTGAAACCTCGGATTACGAGTAACGCGGTTAATGAGCGTTTCGCAATACGAGCACTGTATTTGAAAAAATCCTAACTCGGTTTGCGAGTGTTGTCTCGCAACACGAGCAGGATTCAGGCCAAAGCGGTATGCTGTACTGCATTTGGTTTGAGGTGGGGGGGCGCCGGCGCCGTTCGGAAATCCTCGGAAAGACACAGAAATACTCGGTTTCCAAGCTTTTCCGAGGTCAGCCGAGGTGTCCTCGGGCCTTTCCGGCCGTTTCTGAGGCTCTCCGGCGCCCCCCCCCCCCCACCTCTGGCCGCATGTGGCATTGCATGCCATTGAAGTCAATGCGGAACTAATTATTTTAGTTTCCATTGACTTCAATGGGGAAACTCGCTTTGATATGCGAGTACTTTGGATTACGAGCATTCTCCTGGAACGGATTATGCTCGTAATCCAAGGTTCCACTGTATATATGTGTATGTGTGTATATGGGTTTACGTACACTTTAGTGGGTAACATATAGACATGTGCACACTGAAATATTTCGTTTTGGAATTTCGTTTTCGTCCAAAAAATAAATTTATTTAGTTACTCCCGAAATTCGTTTTTATTTATTTCGTTTTTCGTTAGAAATTGCATTCGTCCGAAAATCTGAATTAATTAAGGTCGAATCTGTCATTGAAGGCTTATGGTGTCTGTCGAATGTTCAAAGAAGATTCGACGGAGCAGTGAAACTGTACGACGCCGCAATCATACATTTCCGGTCGAATGTTCCGCCCACAAGCTATAGAAGAATTCTAATGTTGTATGACTAGTAATAATTATATTTATTCATTACTATTACTAGTCAACCAACATTAGAATTCTTCTATAGCCTATGGGCCGAGCATTTGACCGGAAATGTACGATTGCAGCGTCGTACAGTTTTGCTGCACCGTCGAATCTTCTAACTTTCGATGCTTTGTCGAATCTTCGTCATTCTAGCTATTTTACTGCTCCTCCTCTTTGGTTACAATCAGCCAATAACATTCATCATCAACTTTATTTTTATTTTACTTCCCCCACCCAATTCCAGCAGTGATCTTTTCTCTCTATGTCGAATCTTTTCTCTCTATAATAACAAATCTTTTCTCTCCTATGTCGAATCTTTTCTCTCCTATGTCGAATCTTTTCTCTCTATAATGTCAAATCTTTTCTCTCCTATGTCGAATCTTTTCTCTCTATAATGTTGAATCTTTTCTCTCTATGTAGAATAATCTTGGACTAATAGAGTTAAGGTTAGGCACATTCGACCACAGGTTCGATAGACACAGATTGTTATTGTCAGTGTCACTTCGAATCTCCTATCTATATCGAACTGTTGTAGCAACAAGCATTTGTTTATGTCGGATCTTTCGGTTTTCGGATTCTGTGCTTTCGTTTTTCGTTTATTAAAACGATAACGAAAATAGCTGAAATTCGGACGAAAATGCATTCGGACGAAAACGAATGCACATGTCTAGTAACATATTGGAAACAAATATATGGCATAGGCCTATGTCAAAAGGTTCAGCTTCTTGTGTTGCTTGAAGAGCAGACACAATTGTTGTAAAGAGATCCTTTCCCACATTGTAATGCTTTTAGCAATTAAACCTTAGAATGCCATATTCTAGGAAGCAGAATCCTGGAGTTTGCTCAGCCACAGAGCAGAATCTTGGAACCACACCATCCATCCTTTATGTCCAGTAATTAGCTTACGTCTCTCACTCCCTGGTCCCCTGAGACCATCCAGAGACAGACTGCCGCAGGTGAATGCGAAGTCTGTGCAACATCCGGCTGACTGTATGTGATGGATCATCCGAGTGTGTGACTTTATCGCCAAGATGTTTCCTTGATGTCAGACACCCTGCACCATCTGCATTTGTGTCCGATTACAATATATATGTGGAAAGGTTTAAAACCTGTTATTCATGTGGGCAGCGTGAGGACGAGATGTAACCCTTTAATTTCACCTTAGGCTCCATGTACACAGAAGCTGATAAACTGCAGTTTATTGGCGTTTTGGCGTTTTTTTAAAAAGCCCATTAACTACACTCTATGTTAGCCTATGTGTTCATGTACACATAGCGTTTTTTAGCTTTAATGAGCAGTGGAGTTAATGGGCTTTTTTCTGAACGCAAGAAATTCGCATTCAAAGTGGCGTTTTTCAGCGCAAAAGAACGCAAAATGCCGAAAAATGCTCAAACGCTCAAAAACGCTGGCCGCAAGCGTTTTTTGGTCCATTGAAAAAAAAAATTATTTTTTTTTAAAAAAATTTTTAAAAGCTAAAAAAAGCTACACTGAAAAACGCTAATAAAAGCTAGTAAAAAAACGCTGATAAAAGCTAGCTTTTTCTGCTGTTTTAAAAACGACAGTTTTTGAGCTTCTGTGTACATGGAGCCTTAATGTTTATTGTATTTTAAACACATTATTATAGCAAAGCGGACCTGGCCTCAAACACTGGGCTTGATAAACTATAGTGTTTCCGATCTTTTTTTTTTATATACTTTTTTTTTTTTATTAGCATACATGTGATGTGCAGTTAACAAATTGTGCCGGATAAAAAACATAGTGGGTTATTTACGAAAGACACTACAAGTGCAAAGTACACTTGAAATTGCACTGAGGCTGGGTTCACACTGTGCGGTGCGAATTCCAGCTCTCTTATCTCTGCAAAAAGATAAGAGAACTGTTCAGCAGATCATCTCCGTTTTAGCTGCGAATTTGGTGACCTAGGAGAGAGGAGGGGGAGGGGGGAAGTGTAGTGAGGTGAAGGAGAGAAATCCTGATGAGAACTGAACACATCTGCGAATCAGATGCGTGCCCATAGAAGATAATGGACCTGAATTCGCACCTGAGCCGCACCGCAATGCCTAGAAAACTCACACGTTTTTTGGGCAATGCGCAGTGTGAATGCATCGCACATATGTGAACCAGCCTCATTAAAATCAATGTATTTTATAATGTTATGTGAATTGGATGCGGTTTAAGCCACAACCAATTCGCATAGGTGTGAGCGGGGCCTAAAAGTGCACTTGGAAGTGCAGTCACTGTAGAGTCGAGGGGGACATGCAAGGAAAATAAAAAACAGCATTTTAGCTTGCACATGATTGGATGATAAAATAAGCAGAGCTTTCCCTCATTTCAGATCTACCCCTCAGATGCACTTTGCACTTGTAGTTTGCACTTGCAGTGCACAGTGGATTTGCCTTTCGTAAATAAACCCCATAGTATGCCTGTGTTCAAAGGGATTTGCAGCATGTGTGCCAAAATTGGACAAATCAAAATTTGCACTTTGTCACAGAAATGTTAGTTTCTGTGCCCTATAAACTAATAAGGATGGGTTCAGACGTGTTCGCAACTTCATGCGCCCGCCAGGAAGCTTACACTGCGCAGCGCTAATCACAGGCAGTGAGATATTTCTTAACCCGTGCAGCCGCGGATCGGGAAATGTCTCGCTTCCTGTGATTAGCGCTGCGCAGTGTAAGCTTCCTGGGAGCTCGGGCATGTGGAGCTTAGGGTGAACATGTGTCCCGGATTGCCCGGGACAGTCCCGCATTTTGCAGGTCTGTCCCGGGCACATTCATTCCAGGACAATACAGTGTCCCGGAATGAAACTGACACGGCCACCACCCCCCCCCCCCCCCCCCGGGCCAATCTGATGCCCCCAAGGCCGCCACATCACTGCTTTACTCGCTGACAGTACTTGTCCTTATAAACATAATATCTGTGCAGATCTCCATTTGGTCTGACCAGTTTAGGCCTCCCCATTCCTTCCTCCTTCTGCCTAGCTGAGCATAGGAGAGAAGGCAGCCGGCGAGGTTTCTCTGATGATTGTCTGAACAGACACTTACTAGAGGGAGCAGGCAGCGGGAACCCTGTGCTGCTTTTGTTGTTTGCACTTCTCTCATCCTCTGGGGATCACTTCCTGATTGCAAGGGAGAAAGGAGAAGAAGGGATATAGTGCGCTGCTATAGCTTACTTTATTACTTCCTGCACAGTGACTGCTCAATAGGTGTGTGCCGTCACTGTGCAATATGCGCCTAAACCTCTGTTTATTAGGGGCATTGTGCATCTGTGTGTCTGCACAAATATACATTGTGCAGTGTAGGTCACTAAAACATGTATAGTCTATCGATCCCAATGTGTTACCTTTATAGGTAACATCTAGAAATGAAAATTTTGCTTAAACGGTAACCTGAAAAATTTACCTTTTTTAGTCTTGAATCACTCCGGAAAAATAGCAGTGCACTTCATGTATTTTTAATTGTGTATTAATAGTGCAACGCTGCCAACTCGCATGAAACTAATAAATACAAGTTGTAAATTAAATATCAACACAGTGCAAAAATCGATTCATAAATATAAAGTTCATATAAATGCTGATCAACTTCTGTGATTTCTTGATTGCTGTAAATTCTAAAAAATAAATAATCCACCACTGTGCTTATACTGTGCTCTGTAGATAATGTTAAACTGTGCGCACCTCCACCAGCCGTTATGCCTGCTCACCTTTAAATGCTCAAAATGAAATCTCTTTACTTTCTCTCCAATCCGGTATCACTCCTCCTGCTCCAGCCTGTTACTCCGTATAGGTTTCTCACATTAGAAGCTTAATGCTGCGTACACACTCTCGGAATTTTCGACAACAAATGTTCAATGTGAGCTCTTGGTCGGATATTCCGACCATGTGTAGGCTCCATAGGACATTTGCTGTCGGAATTTCCGACAACAAATGATTGAGAGCTGGTTCTCAATTTTTCCGACAACAACAGTTCTTGTCGGAAATTTAGACCGTGTGTAGCCATTTCCGATGCACAAAAGTGCTGCGCACGCTCGGAATCAATTTGATGCATGCTCGGAATCATTGTACTTCATTTTTCTCGGCTTGTCGTAGTGTTGTACGTCTCCGCGTTCTTGACTATCGGAATTTCCAAGCAACATTTGTGCGACCGTGTGTATGCAAGACAAGTTTGAGCCAACATCCGTCGGAAAAAGAAATACATATAAATACAGGAAACATAGTGCTCTCCATTTCACAAATTTATTTCAAATCTTACAGGAATAAAAATGGAAATTCACATAACACAATTGTAAAAGACGTCCGCTCGCTCACCACTGTGGTCGCGTGACGTCACGGGCTCGGCTTCTCCCCTCTACACGCGTATCGCCTTATGATTGGGCTTTCTCACTCTGTTGTGTTATGCGAATTTCCATTTTTATTCCAGTAAGTGCGATTTTTATTGGGGATTTGAAATTAGTGAAACGGAGAGCACTATGTTTCCTATATTTATATTTGCATGGGGAGATTTCCCTTCACTTCCTGTCCCATAGCCAACAGGAAGTAAGAGGAAATCCCTGCCAATTTATGAGAATTTGTTTGGGGACCCCCAGGTCACCAGAACTAGTGTCCCCATTGGAAGATTTTCCCTCTAAATGTGGAGTTTTCTTTTGCTTTCATTTTCAATGTATCCTTAATGGGGGCACAGACAGCAATAAAAAACAGACAGGTGTTCTAATCCCTCTCCGCTCTATCCAAAACTAAAAAGAAGTTTTACCTTTAGTTATACTTTAATTTTTGTTTCAAACTAAAAAAATTGGAGGTTTAAAGATAAGTCCTTCTCTGTTTTTTATTTTATATTTTTAAACTAAGTATACTATGTTTGTATGTAATTTTATTCTGAATTTATTCCCACAAAAGTGCAATAAAAAGTAAATTACAATTTTGTGATGCTTCTGTTTATGTAAAAAAAAAATGTATTGATGACTCAGGTGTTCTAGAGTAGCTGATGTGCTGGGGGGAGTACAGTGCTTCATAGCAAGATTATTAAAAAACAATACTGACCCCCCCCCCTCCCACACTGATTACATTTGTCTCTAACACTTTCCACTGTGTGTGAATGTCAGATCAAGACCAGACAGGAGGAGGAGAAGAAGCAGCTGTGCTCTCTGCGGGACATGCTCAAGCCTACTCTGCAGGTCGAACCCAAAGAGGTAAAGACCATCCTATGTTTGTAGTGCTTCCTTCTAACCAGAAACCCTAACGCTTTATTTTCAAGCTGTCCTCCATTTATATTGTCCACCCATTGAAATTTTTCGTTTCTATGGATTATTAGATTTAGATCGACTTTACGTAAGTTACTAACAATTTAAAGCCCATTTCCAGCTAAGAATTTTTAAGTAGCTCCAGCAACAGTTTTTTTTTTTCTTTTGGGATAAATGTTTTAACCTCAACGCCGGCCCTTTAAGAGTTTTTTTATGATGCTGGGAGGTGGCGTGACCGCAGTGATTGATGGTCACGTGATCAAAAAGCTTGCGATCTGGAGATTTCAGTTAGTCGCCGGTAACTGTCGGGAGCGTGCACCACGTGTGCTCTCGGCACAGCTGTATGGAGAAATTCATGCAAATATGTGGCTCCTCTGTGCCAAAGACCAGGAGAAGATCCCCGTCCCGCTGTCACAGGGAGGGGGGGGGGGAGAGCAGGCAGATGCTGGACATGGTACGTGTTACACCCTAAATATGGGTGAACAAAGGTGAACTTATCCTATACAGTGAAACTAAAGGCAAAGCTTTTTTTTGCCAGTTTTATTCTTGCCGTCTGTGTCCCATTGGGGAGATTTTCCTTAATTTCCTGATCCATGTCCAAAACAGTGTGTCATATGACATACATAATACAGTATAAAAGCAGAACTAAAGTCTATAATACTCACCTCCGCTCCCAACATTCCAGTGTCTGTGAAGTCCCTCACTGGTGCCAGCATCATCTCTCTGGCTTCCTCCAGGTGCTGGGTTTTTGGTCATCCTGATTGGCCAGTGTGGGGTGACATAACTCATGTGCATGCTTTCATTCATCCCGGCACGCAGGCACCATGCCAAGAATGTACCCTGTATGCACAGCTTGGTGTAGATTTTAAAGAATACTGCAACAAGCAGGTACATTATATTTTATTGCATGTCTCTTCTGCAATAATGAGTTCCTGCTTCTAAGTTTCCTATGTTGGACTTTAGTTCCACTTTAACACAGCAGTGTTCTTCTTTTTTTTTTCTGAGCCCAACATAACATAGTTTACCTTTTGATCATGCCAGTAGGTCCATAATTTTACCATTAAAGTGGATGTAAACACCCAGTGAAGTGAACAGCCTCAGATGATACACAGGGATGAACCAAATCTCCCTACATAGGTTTTACATGTATATCTGCTGTCTTCACATTTATATACGGTTTAGAAAGTTGAGATCATGTTAGGAGATTTTATTTTCCTGGTTAACACAGAGTGTGATGTCTGGGCGTACAGCCAAGATAGCTAACATTGCTGATTGGAGGAAAGGCACACACCCCCTCTTATCATAGGCAGAAACTTTCAGAGGTGTTTTGTAATAGGACCTGCTCCCTGCTAATCTTTTTTAACAACCTCCCCGGACAGAAGATTCAGGCTGCTTTTGTCTAAAGTGTCCGAGAATTTGTCAGGAGTTATTAGGCCGATAACAGAGGAACAGTTCAGGAGAGAGCTACGGGACTTTGAAGAGAGATAACAAAATACTGTAGATATATGTGCCCAGGTCAAATTTCATGAATCAGGTTTACATCCACTTTAAAGGGGTTGTAAAGCTTCGCGTTTTTTCGCCTTAATGCATCCTATGCATTAAGGTGAAAAAACATCCGATGCTTACCAGCCCCCCAGTTTACTTACCTGAGCCCTCGAAAGTCCCACGTCGTGAATGCACTGGCTACTCGCCCCTGTCTTCAGGTTGTTCTCGGCTCTTCATTGGAGATTGATAGCAGCGCAGCCATTGGCTCCCGCTGCTGTCAATCTAATCGATGAAGCGGGGGGCGGGGGTTAAGCGATACACTTGACGGCTACTATAGCCGCCGACTGTATCACGGGAGCGCACCCGCAAGCTAACCCCCTTGGGAAAGCGCTTCCAGGAACGGGGGTTAGCTCTTGTGGGGTGGAGCCGAGACAGCCGCCGATGGACCTCAGAAGACCAGGATTGGGGCCACTCTGTGCAAAACGAGCTGCATAGTGGAGGTAAGTATGACATGTTTGTTGTTTTTTTTTTAAAAAAGAACCTTTGCAACCCCTTTAAGGGTAGATTTATACATAAAATAAGTAAAATGCCCCATCCTCACAGCCGTTTCTGAAAATAAAAATAAATAAAAAAGTGCAATTTCTGCCACCATAAAGCGTGAAAATTTATGTAAACAAGGCAGAGCTCTGTTCTATCTGGGGAGGTGATGGGTTTTTTTTCCCTTCACTTGCCTAAGGCCCCTTTCACACTCGGGCGGGCAGGTGCGGTGGCGGTATAGCAGCTCGATTTTCAGCGCTGCTATACCGTCGTTCTTACCACGGTATGCGGTGGCTAGGGGGATGAATTTAACCCCCGCTAGTGGCCGAAAAAGGGTTAATACCGCGGTGTCCCTTTGATTTCAATGGGCAGCCGCGGTAAAGGAGCGGTGAACACACCGCTCCTTTACCGCTGTAAAGAAGCGGCTAGCAGGACTTTTGGAGCGGTCCTGCTAGCGCTCCGCTTCAGTGTGAAAGCCTTCGGGCTTTCACATTGAAGGCTACAGGCATGAAAAACGCCCCAGTGTGAAAGGGGCCTTAGTGAAAGCACCTCACATAGTACACACAAACACTGGCTAGGCACACATTTAAACCCTTTGATCGCCCTAGATGTTTAACCTCTTCCCAGCCAGTGTCATTAGAGCAGTGACCGTGCATATTTTTAGTGTAAAAAGTGTCAGATTGTCCGCCGCAATAATGCAGTCCTGCTATAAGTCACTGACCACCGCTATTACTAGTATAAAAATAAATAAAAATTCCAACATATATACCATAGTTTCTAGATGCTGTAACTTTTGCGCAAACCAATCAATATACGGTTATTGGGATTTTTTACCAAAAATATGTAGCAGAATACATATTGGTTTAAACAGATTTTTTTGATTTGTAGCGCAAAAAAATATAAAATCCAGTGGTGAGCAAATACCACCAAAAGAAAGTTCTATTTGTGGGAAAAAAGGACATACATTTTATTTGGGTACAGCTTTGCATGAGTCAGTTAAAAAATAACGCAGTGCGTATAGCAAAAAAATGGCCCGGTTAAATTTTCCGGAGGCCAAGTGGTTAATAATAACCTAAAATAACCAACTTAATAAAAATCCATACACACAATCACCCAGTGTGAATAGAGTGTTCATATAAAAAATATATCCTATATGATAAAATCTATCCCCTATTTTGTAGGCGCTATAACTTTTGCGCAAACCAATCAATATGCGCTTATTGCGTTTTTTTTTACCAAAAGTATGTAGAAGAATACATATCAGCCTAAACTCAGGAAGAAATTTTTTTTTTTTTTTTTAAATGGGATATTTATTATAGCAAAAATTTAAAAATATTGTGTTTTTTTTTTTTTTTTAAATTGTTACTCTTTTTTTTTTTTGCGCTATAAATAAAAAAAAAAGAGGTGATCAAATACCACCAAAAGAAAGCTGTATTTGTGGGGGAAAAAATTATCAAAATGTCATATGTGTATAGTGTTGCATGACCGCGCAATTGTCATTTAAAATGTTACAGCACTGAAAGCTGAAAATTGGCCTGGGCAGGAAGGGGGTGAAAATGCCCTGTATTAAACTGGTTAATGATTGTAAATGTATTTATCTGCCCTATTTTTTAAAGTGCTTGTGAGTTTTATTCTAATTGAAGTTGGATGATAATAACAAGTTGATACGAGATTACGCTAGGTTAGTCCTTTTTCCAATAGAAGGGGAAAATGATTGGAGGAACTAGCATTCTCAAAGGGAGATTTTTAATAATGGCAATCTCTGTTATTTTCTCATGACAAGAGCCCCTTTAACACAGCACAGGATTCAGAAAGTGTACTCCTGCTGCCCTCATACTGACCCAGTTAGATGGTCTGTGAAATGCTGGCAACAATAGGTTATACAAAACTCATACATTTTGTAAATTAAGTGAACTCTATAATTTTAGTACGGCTGTATGTTTACTTGATAGCATCAGTAGCACACTGATTGCTTTCACATGTTGCCTGGAATTGCTCTTTAATATGCTAATGCTGTCTGCTCTCAGCCAAGCTTGCATTAATACCAAGCAATACAGATGTCAGAATGTCAAATTCAATGCATTAACTATACATCGGGCTAGCGGTATTATCTCTCTTTTGTAGACAAAATCGACTAAACTGCAGATCTGTCAACCAAGTGGCATGGGTGGGTGTTGGAGTGTGTAGGAAACTCTCTAGATAATAGATTCACATTTCTTTATTCCAAATTTATTTTTTTTGCTTATCAAGCAAGCAAGGAGTGTTGTCATCTCTCTGAGGTGACAAGAAGGAAGACAAGAAATAGATATCTTTCTCTTGAGTATATTCTTCATAGCAACTCTGATAGGCAGCTAGAAGAGAATATTGTTCCACATCGCAGCATGACTACAGAAGAATACATGGGCGTAATGGCATGAAATATCAATCCACCATAACCTTTTTATTTAACGTAAAAAAAAATCATGAATTTGTATTAGATGGAGCACCTCCTAAAATAATGAACATTTTCTACACGTTCTGACTTATTCGGTAGAATAGTTCAAGGAGCAAAGCTCTAAATTTGCTACCCATAGCAAACTGTCGCAATTTGTCTTATACTGGGCTGACAGTACAGTAAATTCTGATTTCTGTAGGTTATTGCTCTTTACACCTCACGCATTTCTCTTTCTGCTGTTGAATAAGACCAGTTGTGTTGTATTACGAATCTACTATTTACAAGGTTACACTCCTCTGGCAGCTCAGGTTGTTCAGTAACTCTTCTTGGATGCAGAATGACCAAATGTACCCATCTGTAGGCAAGGCAGACCCATAATGGCATTTGATGTGTCTACTGAAAGTCTATATCAGTGGTCTCCAAACTGCAGCCCGTGAGCCAGATGTGACCCTTTGCTTGCCGTTATCAAGCCCTTGATGCACCATTCCATCTACTGACACTAATGAGGCACTACTCCTTCCACTAACACCAGTGTTGGAGCACCACTCCTCCCACAGACACCAGCGATGGGGCACTATTCCTCTCCTATATAGCAACAATGGGGCACCATTCCTCTTACTTAAACCAATGTCGGGGCATTGTTTACTCCCACTGATGCCAGGGAGTTTCTTAATTTCACTAGCCACAGTCTGCCCCACCTAAAGCCTGAAGGACGGTAAAGTGGCTCTTTGTTTAGAAAGCTTGGAGACCCCTGGTCTATATTGTGTTGTGGACAGCAGAAGTAGTCGCATGAGAACCTTGTACACTCCATGATGTGGTTTTCAAGTGACTTTATCTTCCATCCTAGTCATTCAGTTTATAAACACAGACTGCTGTCCTTGAAAATCAGGACAGTCCATAGGAAGGCCAGGAGAAAAAGATCTAAAAACAACCTTTTGTGGCTCATAACCAACTACCTTTATCATAGTTGATGGATGTGCATACTGTGCTGTGATTGAGTTGTGTGGTTTAAGTGCCCTTCAACGTGCCCTTCAACGTTGACAGCCTCCATTGTCTGTTGACTGTGTCCATATCAACACCTACAAGGTTCCAGGTCATCCATGCTTATTCAGTAAAGCGAAGAACAAAGTGCTAAAAAAGTGTTTTGGGCAGAGTAGGACAGGATTAGAACATCTGTCAGATATTAATTTTTTTCTAGGCCTCCACTGGGGAGGATCTCCCTCGCTTTCTAGCAAAGAGACCGGGAGTGATGAGGAATCTCTCAACTGGAGATGCCAAGAGCCACCAAAAACATGTTTTATAGTAACACAGGGAGGTTTTTATGTATCAGATCTTCCTTATTTTTACAATGACCCACACATACTATACCCATTGCCCTGGTATCACTGGGACAGGAAAGGAAGACAAACCTTTCCATTGGGTTCACACTTGGCATTAAAAACGGAAGTTCTGACTCTTCACCACTCTAAATCTAAAACGGAAAAATAAACATTTTGTCTGAAGTCGGGCTTTTAGTCAATTTAACTATTTTTGCTGTTCATTACAACACATTGCACTTAGCTTGGACTTTGCTTCACTGAATAAACCCATTTAAGGCCTGGGTCACATCTATGCATTTTTTAGTGCGCTTTCAATTTTGCAGAAACACACTACAGTCCATTTATCATGGTTTCCGATGGGTCACATTCACATCTGTGCATTTTATGGAAGAGGCCAGGGAATTTTTTCTGGTTTTTGGTTCCATAGACTTCAATGGATCAAAAAGTGTATTGAAAAATGCAAAATGCACCTGGAATATGCAAACTGCAACCTGCTAAGGTGTGTGAACCAGGCCTAAAACTACTAAATACTGTTGTCACCCAAAAAAAATATTTTTAGGCCCCACTCCAGTGGCTCGTGTTTCCTTTCTTTGTGCCATTCAAGCTCTGCCACCTCCACCAGGGGGGTGTTGAATGTCTTTGGTCCATCCTTTGACCCCTACATTAAAGCTGTGTCCTATAGTAGCAAAGGGGTCAGAGGAAGGAACCATGTCACCCAGTGGAGGTACAGGCAGCTAACAGTCCTGGAACAGTCCTGGAAGTACCGAATGCTAAAGAGTCTGATGGGATGGAGGGCAGCACTGGATTGGAGCAAAAAACTGAAACATTTGTTGCTGAAGAGGTAAGTACAATACCTTAGTTCTTTTGCAAAGGCTTGCTATAAAGATTCTTTTGGGTGATGTGTGACTTTAAGGTGCTGTCATTAAAAGTCCCTCTAATTGGGTGTTAATATACTGTGTGATTAATATTTCTGCCTTACTGCATAGTACTGACATGGTTAATATGGTGTCATTGCTGTTCTAATATTCTTCTCTCTGTCCTCCTTCTCCCTCTTTGCTTTCCAAAGTTCAGAAGAGTAAGTTAATCGATTTTTATTTCATTTTGCCTCTTCCTGCTGCTTCTTTCGTAAATATCAGACCCTGACATTTTCCTAAAGCTCTACGTATTTACAGAAAAAAAAAACACAAGTCTCCTTCCCAGCCCAGAAATAAGCTGAATGTTTTTCTAAGCTTTTGGCCAATGTAGTCATTGTTGAGTTTGCATGTACAGTATGTGAGATTATGATGTGACAAATTGACTTTACCATCACTGGAGGACGTTGCATGTCGTTATATGATCTATACTGTAGCAAATGTATTTATACAGCACGGAGAAGCTATGGTATTTTTATGAACCTTATAATTTGATTCTGTCCTTTAGGGTGCAGTGCTTTTTTCAGAAGTATTTCTATTTACCAGCAGAGGTTGTGTAGTGATTAGCAGCCCCCAGCTCGTTAACTTTAATCGGAGAGCTGAAAACTGGTAAAACGTATATGAAGTTATGCATGCTAAAATGGACTTGTGATGGAGAGTTTCCCTATGTACAGTGGGTATAGAAAAGAATCGCCCTCTTTAAGATAATCCCATTTTGTTGCTTTGCAGGCTGAAATGAAGACAGATGCAGTTTTTGTTTTATCCTGCTGTATTTACTCAGTGCATCTTATAACATTCAAGTAAAAGATATAACACCAACATGTCAGTGATTCTGTTTTTTATTTTATTTTATTTTATTCTGACTTGGAAAAAGGATCACCCCCTTATGTCAGTATTTTGTAGAACCACCTTTTGCGTTAATTAGTCTTTATCCTGTTGGGATATGTCTCTAAATATTTTTTTTCCATTAACCACTTAAGCCCCGGACCATTTCGGGCCATTAGGACCAAGCCTGTTTTTGGGATTCGGCACTGCGCTGCTTTAACTGTAAATTGTGCGGACATGCAATGTTGTACCCAAATGAAATTTGCGTCCTTTTCTTCCCACAAATAGAGCTTTCTTTTAATGGTATTTGATTGCCTCTGCGATTTTTATTTTTTGCGATATAAATGGAAAAAGAACAAAAATTTTGAAAAAAAAAGATATTTTCTACTTTTTGTTATAAGAAAAATCGAATAAACTCAATTTTAGTCATACATTTAGGCCAAAATGTATTCAGCCACATGTCTTTAGTAAAAAAAATGACAATAAGCGTATATTTATTGGTTTGCGCAAAAGTTATAGCGTTTACAAACTAGGGTACATTTTCTGAAATTTACACAGCTTTAAATTTATGACTGCCTATCTCATTTCTTGAGGTGCTAAAATGGCAGGGCAGTACAAAACCCCCCCAAATGACCCCATTTTGGAAAGTAGACACCCCAGGGAAATTGCTGAGAGGCATGTTGAGCCCATTGAATATTTTTTTTTTTTGTCCCAAGTGATTGAATAATGACAAAAAAAAAAAAAAAAAAAAAATTACAAAAAGTTGTCACTAAATGATATATTGCTCACACATGCCATGGTTATATGTGGAATTGCACCCCAAAATACATTCTGCTGCTTCTCCTGAGTACGGGGATACCACATGTGTGGGACTTTTTAGGAGCCTAGCCACGTACGGGACCCCGGAAACCAAGCACCGCCTTCAGGATTTCTAAGGGCGCAAATTTTTGATTTCACTCCTCACTACCTATCACAGTTTCGAAGGCCATAAAATGCCAAAATAGCACAAAACCCCCCCAAATGACCCCATTTTGGAAAGTAGACACCCCAAGCTATTTACTGAGAGGCATGATTAGTCCATGGAATATTTTATATTTTGCCACAAGTTGCGGGAATATGACAAACTTTTTTTTTTTTGCACAAAGTTGTCACTAAATGATATATTGCTCACACATGCCATGGGCATATGTGAAATTACACCCCAAAATACATTCTGCTGCCTCTCCTGAGTACGGGGATACCACATGTGTGGGACTTATTGGGAGCCTAGCCGCGTACGGGACCCCAAAAACCAAGCACCGCCTTCAAGGTTTCTAAGGGCATAAATTTTTGATTTCACTCCTCACTACCTATCACAGTTTTGAAGGCCATAAAATGCCAAGATGGCACAAAACCCCCCCAAATGACCCCATTTTGGAAAGTAGACACCCCAAGCTATTTGCTGAGAGGCATGTTGACCCCATTGAATATTTTTTTTTTGTCCCAAATGATTGAATAATGACAAAAAGAAAAAAAAAATGTACAAAAAGTTGTCACTAAATGATATATTGCTCACACATGCCATGGTTATATGTGGAATTGCACCCCAAAATACATTCTGCTGCTTTTCCTGAGTACGGGGATACCACATGTGTGGGACTTTTTGGGAGCCTAGCCGCGTACAGGGCCCCAAAAACCAAGCACTGCGAACGCTGCAGTTATGTGTGTTGTGTTTGGTAAGTGACAGTGATCGATCGATACTGCACTTGGGTGGGCTGGGCTGGGCTGGGCTGGGCGGAGGGGCTAAACGCAGGCGCTAGCAGGTATCTGGGCTGATCCCGCTAACACTGCGTTTTTGGGAACCCTAAACCGCTGGGGATGCTAGTATAGATCTGATCAGATCTGATCAGATACTATACCACTAAGGGGGGTGTATGCTTTGCGCGTGGGTGTTAGCGTTACTGTCACTAACCTAACACTGCCTGGGGCGACGCAGACCCTCTCTGGCGCTAAAACCTAATTGATCTCACCCGCCGGGCGATCAGGGGGGTTAAACCTTTATTGGGTTATATACGGCGGGTGCCCTGATGCTATAAAAAGCAAACTAATCAACCAGCGTCACCCGTAACCTTTATATGGTGATCACTGGTGAAAGGGTTAACTAGGGGCAATCAGGGGGTTAAAATCTTTATTAGGTTAAATATGGGGGTACCTGACACTATATAAAAACCTGACGGGTAACCTAAATAACTAAATAACTTACTGGCTAACCAGTGACACCAGTGACGCTTATACGGCGATCACTGGTGAAAGGGTTAACTCTAGGGGCAATCAGGGGGTTAAAATAATATATGGGGGTACCTGACACTAATAAAAACCTGCGGCGAACCTAAAAAAAAATAACTGCCTATCTAAAACACCAGCGACACGAATACAGCGATCGGAAAAACAATCGCTTAGTGACGCTGAAGTTAGGGGGTGAAAGGGTTACCTGGGGGGTGATCAAGGGGTTAAACCTTTATTAGGGGGGGTTAGGGGGCTACCCTGGACCTAAAGGGGCCTAATCCTAACTGCCCTGCAACTTTTTACAATCACAGATGACACTAAATGCAGTGATCAGTAAAATAAATGATCACTGCAATCAGTGACACTGTGATTGGGGGCTTTGGGGTGACCTGGGGGGTGATCTGGGGGTGACTGGGGGGTGATTTGTGTGCCTATGTGTACCTACGTGTCAGTGGACTGTTAGTGCACTAACCTGCTTCCTCTCTGCTCGGCGCCGGGAACGGAAAGACCGCGGCGAGGGAGATGACATCACTTCCTCCAGCCTTGTTTACATCACATGGCGGAGGAAGCATTTTCATTGGCCGGGAGCGATCGCGAGGGGGGGGCGGAATCGAGCGCCCCCCCCCCTCATGCCTGATCGCTCCCGAACACTTAACGGCCGCTCACTGCAGTGAAGGGGGGTCCGGATGGACCCCCCAACTGCACAAAGGCGATCACGTAGATCTACGTGATTCTGCCTGTCCGTGCCATTCTGCCGACGTAAATCGGCGGTGGGCGGTCGTTAAGTGGTTAATGAGGAGCAAAAGGAAACTCTCATAGTGCATCAAATTTCAGTTTTTTTTTAAATGAATGTATAAAAACATTTATAAAAAAACAAGCTGGCTGATAAAATCCACATAAGCGTTGTTGTTCATGGTCATTGCACACACAAGCTTCAGCCAATGCGTTTCGTCCGGTAGGATGTCATCAGGTGCTGGGCACACTGACTCCACATCAGAATATAAAAGGATAAGACGGGACCTGCCTTTAAGAACCAATCACATCTACTAGCATGGATCCTTCTATGAATTATTCTTTCTTAGATAAGCCAACTAAGAAAGTGGCTCAGTTCTGTGGCTCAGAAGTTAATTGAGAGCATGCCAGGGTGAATTGCAGAGGTCTTAAAAAAGAAGGTTCAACACTGCAAATATTGACTCTTTGCATAAACCTAATGTAATTGTCAATAAAAGCCTTTGACACTTATGTAATGCTTGTAATTATACTTCAGTATACCATAGTAACATCTGACAAAAAGATCTAAAAACAATGAAGCAGTAGACGATGTGAAAATTTATATTTGTGTCATTCTCAAAATTTTTGGCCACTGCTGTCTATAGACAGACACAAAACCTCACAGATTTTAAAGATGGAATGTATTTTATTGTTCTGCAGTGATTATATAACACCTTTTATAAAAATTGTGTAATGCCAAATATATAATGGCTACAAACCTTGTCAACCTTTCAAAAGTACCCGCTGCATTGTTCCCAGCCAGTATATAGTCTGTAAGAGGTATGGATTGGACATGACTCCAACTCTATTTGAACTACACTATGTGCAATGACTAGTTTTTATATAAGCAGTGTTTTTTTTTTTTTTTTTTTAACTGCTGTAGACCTTGAACTTTGTGGAGCATTACGCTCCCCTTCCCCAAACCCCCAAAGGGCCAATTAAGTTTGTATTAAAAATAAAAAAGACCAGCACAGTGGAAAAGCATATTTTTGCTTCATCCTTTTCTCTGAAATTCCTTTTTGAAAGATGAGGCTGCAATCACACTTTTGAATGTATAGGTGATGATTTACTGACTCCTTTTGACAAATACATGATTGGTACAAATTATGCTTCCGCTAATTAAAATCTCCACTGTAGCTTTCAGAAAAGTAATTACTCTACAAGGCCTTTATGAAAAGGATATATTAACAGGTTATCTAATTTGCTGATAAGTCATCTTGCTAAACCATTTTGTAAATAGGAGGGACCACTCTTCATGTCACTGAAGAGAATTGGGCTGACAGATTAATTATCAAGTGCAAGGTGGTCTGATGCTATGAATGATATTGGGGTTCGTCATCAGTCAAAGTCATATTGTGGAGGGAGACTTGCATCTATGTTAGGTGTTAAACACAGCAGATGTCTGTGAATTAATTTCACACCGCTTAGTGCCTTGCTTCTATTTCAGGGTCTTGTTTGCTGCTACATCTGAGCATACATTCTGCATATGCATCATCTCTCATAGTATAGGCTTGAATGTTGGGTGACATCTTGGTGGACCCAGAATAATGATGTTGTAAAACAAACAGGAGTCATTGCATATGTTTCTACATATGGGAAGCCCTACAGAGACCCACACTGAGCACTCATTGCAACCTGCCCCATATGCAGTGCTAATGGCCCTCGTGGATGAAAGTGTCAGATTTTGCAACCTGGACTTCTGTTACTTCACGTCCGATATTCTGATCTGAATGGAGTGCTAGGATGAGTACGTTATATCTTTACTTTTTGGTGCCCAAGTGGAGTTGGTCTTGTTTGATTCAGGTGACATTTCCTAAATGTTGTGATAGCATGGGTGTGACATCTGGGGAACGTGCTCCATGTCTTCTGCTGGGTGCCCTGGGTCTGGCCATGCTCTGCTTCCTTGCAGGTACCATGTGGTAGACTGATCTTCCACTAAGTTCCTGTGTAGTTCCAGTGCCAACATCACTTGTAGGAATCAAAGCTACCAGCACAGGAAACAGAACCTCCCATATTTCAGCTTAGTAACCATTGACAACAATGATTTATTTAGCTCTTACTGACCACCAATGTAAGGTGGAACTTCACCACTGACCATTGACATAAGGGGGTATTTTCAAACGGACGACACCAACTTCTCCACTGACCAGTGCTTCAAGGGAGCACTTTGCCAATAAACACCAATGTAAGGAACACTTTTCCAATGTCCACCAACATAAGGGGCAATTTACCACTGACGGGCAGTAACCTTAGACCCACCTCTTTTTACTAACATTACAGTGGGTTCTAGAGCAGTGGTTCTCAACCCTGTCCTCAAGTACCCCCAACAGGCCATGTTTTGGGAATTTCTCTTGGATTACGTACGTCGGGAGGTTGACGCGCTGACGTCATCACAAGTGGACGGGCGATTGCAGGCCGGCTGGCTTTTTATCCATTAAGACGCCCATTTTAAATTGGATGCTGTCTTTGTTCTTTTACACTGCAAGTGCAACTTTTAATTCATAAATATTGTGTATGGTACTGTATTACACTATCGAGTGTCTTTTATATTTCTGGGACTCGGTTGGAGGATCACCCCCTCGAGTGTTGGCATACCCTTAGTCCACATACCTATCCTGGTTGGTGGAGTGCGGCTGATCTGTATTAACATCCTACAGGCTTGTGTTTAGCCTGCTTCTGGAAAGCAGGTTATCTATGTGGTGGTGGATCATGTTGGTGTCGTGGTGATTGATTGGGATTCTTTCTGTCGTCCCATTCAAGCATTTTCATCTTTACACCTGATTTGGATTTCTTACTTGAGTTTTCACCAATTCCATAAGAGACTTTCATTTTGAACACTTATCATATTTGTCACAATACATGATGTTGGGTCACATGTTTATTGTTCAATTTCCTATAGTATAGTGTTTTTCAATTCACGGTATTAGCGCAGCTTAGTTCACAATTTATCCTTTTCCATATTTATATGGGAATCAATGCTCCTGTCCTTGCCATGTTCACCAGCATTTGTAAAATACTTTTCTGCCTGCAGTGGATTGGGTTTTATCCATCCTTGAAAGCAGCTGAGCCTTTGTTATCCACTGTGGAGCAAACATGTCAACTCAGGTATGATCTACTTTGGCCATCCATTGTGGTGTGTTAACACACATTTGTTAATGCTCGTTACTTCATAATGTGTGCAATAATGTGCATTGTGTAAGGGCCAACACACCACAACGGACCACAAGATGCACATGACCCTTTTTTTTATTTTTTTGAGCAAGCAGCGTGTGTATCACTTTACTGTACCCTAAATTGGGATACTATTCATAATGAATAGGACTGCCCATACAGCAGGTGTATCACCATGTGTTGAGGGAACGCACGCATTTTACTGTGTTTTTCTGCAACACAAGTTTAAACGGACCCTCAGTGTAATGAAAAATCTCATTAATTAGACGAATCGTGGCCAACTTTTTTTGATATAGGGGGCCTCAAGTGTGGCCCATGCCAGCCCCAAAGGGTCGCCCATAATATTCAGCAAATTATGCTACAGAATGTGGTCAGAGACTGCAGTCATGCAAAGAAGATGGTAGAGACTATGAGTATACTGCAAGAGATAGGCAGAGATTGCAGCCATTATACAGGAGATGATCAGAGAGTGGGCATGTGCCTCAGGAGTCAAATACAGGAAAGTGAGACTGCTAAAGATCCCTGCTACTACAACCACTTTACAAATCCCTGCTTCCACATGTTTGCTCCCTACAACCTTCCTAAAAATGACTTGTACCACATTTATTAATTAAGCAAGATCAATTATTTAAAAAAAAATAAGATGGTGTGAAAGAATTATACCAAACCAATCAGCTACTAGAACCCACTTTAAAGTTTGTTTTGTTTTCATTGGCCTGAGTAAAAACCTATTGAAGGAAAACAGATTCCTGACTGCAGAGGCCCTGAGGGCCGCACTTTAAGTGCCAAAGAGCCGCAGGTTGAGCATCAGGAGCTTAGAAAAAGGAGCTCTAGCTTTCAAATGCTGCATGTGCTGGTAAAAAGATATGAAATTCTCCAGGTACGTTTTATGCTTCAGGAGTCTAAGTGATCATCAGTTCCTTGAATATTAGCATTGAGGCAGTAAATACAATTTTTCTACAACATGGTAACTTAAATTGGAGGGGGTTTAACCAAAATACGCTAGCTTTAATGGTCGTGTAAAATGGCTGACAAGATTTGTCCCCATCATCTGCCCAGACTTTGTTTTAGTTCACTTGCTTACCTAGTTCTATCAGCTTTTGACCAAAGCTCAGCCCACCTATCTTTTGGTAGTCAGGACTGTTGCGGGAAATTGCATATATCTGTGCCATAGAACTGGACCAGTTGAAGCGAGACTTGGTTCTAATATACAGTGGAGTGCATCTTCCTTCAAGGGAGCTGATCTGTGATGAAGGTATAGTGTAGGTGGACTTTGTTCTGTTTCTAGTCTGCTACCTCTCTGATGGCAACAAAAGGAGATGGTAAATTCTGGGATGGGTATTGAGGAACACCCAGTACAAAAGTTTATATTACTTAAAAGGAGAAGTACAGCAAAAGCTCATTGGCTGTACCTCTCCTGTGGGTCACAGGAGTGCAGTTCTTTCTGCGCTCCTGTGACCTGTTTTCAGCCAACAGTGAAAATGGATTGCGACAATATAGTGGGGATCCTCCTACAACCCTCGACTGCCACCTGGCTCAGCCTCTCAGCGAGCTGCTGAGTACCTGAGCCAGCTGCTCCCGTCCCCTCCAAAGCCCAGCGCTCCAGTGATCACGCGCAGGGGGAGTCAGAGCCGAGAGCGGTGACTAACAGTCACCAGCTCTCTGCTCATGGAGCTCTAAGAACCGAGTGATCAGCGGTATTTGATCGCTCCGTCTTATAGTCAGCAGGAGACAGATGCAGCATTGGACCGATGCTGCATCCACCTAGGTAAGTATGATTTTGCAAAAAACAAGCAAAAATTTTTTTTTAGAAGGTCTTTTTGAAATGTTTATTGGTTAAATACAGTCAACATGTTTTGGAGGAAAGGCCTCCCTCTTCCTCAGGGCTTGAACAGTGAATGTTATTAGAATCATGAGATTCAGGGCTTGAAAAAGACAGTAATTTCTTAACAGTTATGTTGCATGATGTTTTAGTTTTTTTTTTTTTTAACCGTTGCAATGTTCTTGAACCCCCAACCACAAAATGATAATCATGTAAACAAAGATAAAAAAAGATATTCGTCTCACAATGGACATGGTGGGTATCATGATGATTAGACCCCTTTCTTTTGACATGATGCAGGGAGACATTTTGTGACCAGTTTCTATTAAATATTCAAGCTGTTTACAGAAGAGTTGCCTCCATTGACTTCTAGCATTTTAACATTTTAGTGTGATATCTCTACAGGATTCCATCAGCAAGCAGCTGGTGTACAGTATGCACCAATTACAAGGAAACATGCAGTATGGCACAGAAAAACACGGCTTTCTGTACAAAAAGAGTGATGGGTATGTCCTTGTTCCAATTCAAATCAAATGACCTGTATCACATTTGTACCTTTTTGTTTAAGTGAATCATTCATGCCAATTTGAAGGAGAAGACACTATATGAACTCTGTTAATACCCATTAGAATTATGTATGGTTGGTTGTTTGGTTTTTTTTGTTTGTTTTTTTGTCTCAACATTACTTAATGCGTTATAGTGTGTTCTTTTCCCCCCATTTGCCAAGAACAAAAAAAAAAAGATATGTTTCTATGTGTGTGTATGTATATACACAGTATATAGTCATGGCCGAAATTGTTGGCACCCCAGAAATTTTTCCAGAAAATCAAGTATTTCTCACAGAAAAGTATTGCAGTAATACATGTTTTGCTATACACATGTTTATTCCCTTTGTGTGTATTGGAACAAAACAAAAAAAGGGAGGAAAAAAAGCAAATTGGACATAATGTCACACAACTCCAAAAATGGGCTGGTCAAAATTCTTGGCACCCTTAACTTAATATTTGGTTGCACACCCTTTGGAAAAAATAACTGAAATCAGTCGCTTCCTATAACCATCAATAAGCTTCTTGCACCTCTCACCTGGAATTTTGGACCACTCTTCCTTTGCAAACTGCTCCACGTCTCTATTATTGAAAGGGTGCCTTTTCCCAACAGCAATTTTAAGATCTCTCCACAGGTGTTCAATGGGATTTAGATCTGGACTCATTGCTGGCCACTTTAGAACTCGCCAGCGCTTTGTTGCCATCTATTTCTGGGTGCTTTTTGACGTATGTTGGGGTCATTGTCCTGCTGGAAGACCCAAGATCTCGGACGCAAACCCAGATTTCTGACACTGGGCTCTACAGTGCGACCCAAAATCCTTTGGTAATCCTCAGATTTCATGATGCCTTGCACACATTCAAGGCACCCAGTGCCAGAGGCAGCAAAACAACCCCAAAACATCATTGAACCTCCCCCATATTTCACTATAGGTACGGTGTTCTTTTCTTTGTAGGCCTAATTCCGTTTTCGGTAAACAGTAGAATGATGTGCTTTACCAAAAAGCTCTATCTTGGTCTCATCTGTCCACAAGACATTTTCCCAGAAGGATTTTGGCTTACTCAAGAACATTTTGGCAAACTGTAGTCTTGCTTTTTTTATGTCTCTGTGTCAGTAGTGGGGTCCTCCTGGGTATCCTGCCATAGCCTTTCATTTCATTTAAAGGTCGACGGATAGTTTGCCCTGAGCCTGCAGGACAGCTTGAATTTCTTTGGAACTTGTTTGGGGCTGCTTATCCACCATCCGGACTATCCTGCGTTGCAACCTTTCATCAATTCTTCTCTTCCGTCCACGCCCAGAGAGATTAACTACAGTGCCATGGGTTGCAAACTTCTTGATAATGTTGTGCACTGTGGACAAAGGCAAATCTAGATCTCTGGAGATGGACTTGTAACCTTGAGATTGTTGATATTTTTCCACAATTTTGTTTCTCAAGTCCTCAATCAGTTTTCTTCTCCTCTTTCTGTTGTCCATGCTTAGTGTGGCACACACAGACACACAATGCAAAGACTAAGTGAACTTCTCTCCTTTTTATCTGCTTTCAGGTGTGATTTTTATATTGCCCACACCTGTTACTTGCCCCAGGTGAGTTTAAAGGAGTATCACATGCTTGAAACCATCTTATTTATCTATCCACAATTTTGAAAGGGTGCCAAGAATTTTGACCAGACCATTTTTGGAGTTTTGTGTGACATTACGTCCAATTTGCTTTTTTTCCTCCCTTTTTTTGTTTTGTTCCAATACACACAAAGGGAATAAACATGTGTATAGCAAGACATGTGTTACTACAATACTTTTCTGTGAGAAATATTTGATTTTCTGGAAACATTTCTGGGGTGCCAACAATTTTGGCCATGACTATGTATATAATGTGCATCTCGTACAACTAGAATATCATCAAAAAGCTACCGTAATTTATTTCAGTAATTCAAAAAGTGAAACTCATATATTTTATACCCGTATTTATCGGCGTATAACACGCACCGGCGTATAACACGCACCCCAAGTTTAGGAGGGAATTTTAGGGAAAAAAACTTTTAGGAGGGAAGTTTAAGGAGAAAAAAAAACCTTACATTTAAATGCAGCCTTACCAGTGTCCGTTGCAGCCTTGTCAGTGCAGCCTTGCCAGCAATGTCCAGTGCAGCCTTTGCCCAGTGTCCAGTGCAGCCTTTGCCCAGTGTCCAGTGCAGCCTTTGCCCAGTGCAGCTTTACCAAGTGTCCAGTGCAGCCTTTGCCCAGTGCAGCCTTTGCCCAGTGTAGCTTTGCCCAGTGTCCAGTGCAGCTTTACCCAGTGTCCAGTGCAGCCTTTGCCCAGTGCAGCCTTTGCCCAGTGCAGCTTTGCCCAGTGTCCAGTGCAGCTTTACCCAGTGTCCAGTGCAGCCTTTGCCCAGTGCAGCCTTTGCCCAGTGTAGCTTTGCCCAGTGCCCAGTGCAGCTTTACCCAGTGTCCAGTGCAGCCTTTGCCCAGTGCAGCCTTTGCCTAGTGTCCAGTGCAGCTTTGTCCAGTGCAGCCTTTGCCCAGTGTCCAGTGCAGCTTTGCCCAGTGTCCAGTGCAGCTTTGCCCAGTGTCCAGTGCAGCCTTTGCTAAGTGCAGCCTTTGCCCAGTGTCCAGTGCAGCCTTGCCCCAGTTTTCAAAATTGGCGCCGCAGAGACTGGGCGGAGTGGGGCGAACGCCGCCGAGAACGCAGGGACTGGGCGGAGCCGAGATACACATAGCCGAGTGTACTCGGCTATACTCGGCTTTTCTCGGCTTCGCTCACAGTCACGCCGAGTCCCGCCCTATGATGGACATATCACAGGTCCAATGGCGGGACTGGGCGTGACTGTGAGCAGAGCCGAGAAAAGCCGAGTATAGCCGAATACACTCGGCTATGTGTATCTCGGCGGCGATCGCTGCGCTCCGCTCAGTCAGCGGAGATCGCCGGGATCAGTGGGTATCGGCGTATAACACGCACCCACGATTTTCCCCTGATTTTAAGGGGAAAAAAGTGTGTGTTATACGCCGATAAATACGGTACTGTAGATGCGTTACACACACAGTGATATATTTCAAGCAATTTGGGGTTTTCACTAGCTGTAAGCCATAATCATCAGTATATATGGATTTGTATAGTTACTTATTGTTATATGTGTTCCAAAATCATTAATATGGAACACGGAGTAAGAATTTTTTCCTGTAGGTTGATTTTTCCATGAAATTTTATGTGCAGCAATCCTCTCCTTGTTTTTTTTTTATATATGGCCCGTGGGAAGGCCTGATTGCTTGGCACTAAGACTTATTACTGTATTTCACTTTATATACACACGCACAGTGTATATACACATACACAACTATAGACACATGCAGTAGGTTTGTTTCTTTGAAAATAATACCTTGCCAAAAGTTCAAAATCTTGTATCCACTTAGTGAATTTTACCAATGACCTCATTAGGGCACTATAACCATTTTTTGGTAGTGTAGAATTAATCATGGTTAATTTATGGTGTTAATTACTCGTAATTAGCAGTGATGTATCAGTGAAAGTGAGATGCTAAATACCATAGCGGTGCTTCTGTTAATCAAGTGAAAAATGTGCACATCAATATGCAAATTTGTCATCTGCTTCCCTGTGAGAGGAAGGCTTGGTGCAGAGCATGCTGGGATAAATAGGTAGTCATTTTTCAGTACCTCTTCATCTGTCATTAAAGTAACATAAGAGAGACATTAGAGATGAGCTGGTGTTGACATTTGGACATTAAAGGGCATTACGAATACCCACGCCTTTGTCGGAAGCTGCCTGCTGTCACCCTTAGGCCTTTTCTAGCCTAAAATGGCAGCCAACATAGAACATTAAACTTAAACTCTACGTATTTTTTAAAAGAAAATATTACATGTCTCTTCTGCACCAATTTTTTTTTTTTAATTATATAGATATAGATATATCCTAACAATTATTTTTTTAATGCGTGTGCGCTACCTGCGGCACACGTGCAGTGTAGTGTACACCTTGGCTCATCCAACTATCTGGCTCATCCATCTATCTGTATAATGCAGGGAAAGCAACTAAGACAATTGCCAGACAATGCACATGAGTTTCATCAGAATTGGCCGCCCAATGAGAATCTGGAAGATGACAGGGTAATAATGGCAGAGCGACGAGGGAAAGCTTTGATCTGTAATTGCTGGAGGAGCAAATAGGCGGATGAGTACAGTTCCTCTTCAAACTATACAGCACAGTTACACATAGTTAGAAAATATTTTTGAAACTACCCAGACATGAGTAATTAAAAATTTTACATTTACAGTGCCTTGAAAAATTATTCATATCCCTTGAAATTTCCTCTCAATTCCTGTTTTGGTGACAACTCAAATGTATAGATTTCCCTTCACTTTCTGTCCCAGTGACATGATCATCAGGACAAATAGTGGGGTGTATCTTCCAATGTTTCACTTGAAGTAGTAAAAATCTGACAGAGGATTTAACCCTTCCACACTTTGTCCAAAAATAAAAAAGGTTTTAGCATTAAGGTCTCATAAATTAACTAATTTCTCTTTTTCTAGGCTCAGAAAAGTTTGGCAGAAGAGGAAGTGCTCAGTGAAGAACTGTTACTTGACCATTGCACATGGCGCGGTAATAGATAACTCCTTAAAGAATGTTTTTATTAATGCATACATACTGTATGCCATCATATACTTGGCATAAAATCAAATAAAATTTGCCTAGGTGTGGTCTGTGACTGGAATTAAAATAACATGTAATAGGAGTATTTTTTTTAACCACTTAAGCCCCGGACCATTTCGCTGGCCAAAGACCAGAGCACTTTTTGCGATTCGGCACTGCGTCGCTTTAACTGACAATTGTACGGTCGTGCGAAGTGTCTCCCAAACAAAATTGACGTCCTTTTTTTCCCACAAATAGAGTTTTCTTTTGGTGGTATTTGATCGCCTTTGCAGTTTTTATTTTTTGCGCTATAAACAAAAATAGAGCGACAATTTTGAAAAAATATTTTTGCTATAATAAATATCCCCAAAAAATCTATAAAAAAAACACAAATTTTTCCACAGTTTAGGCCGATACGTATTCTTCTACATATTTTTGGTAAAAAAAAATCGCAATAAGCGTTTGATTGGTTTGCACAAAAGTTATAGCGTCTACAAAATGGGGGATAGTTTTATGGCATTTTTATAATTTTTTTTTTGTTTTTACTAGTAATGGCGGCGATCTGCGATTTTTATAGTGACTGCGGCTTTATGGCAGACACATCGGACACTTTTGACACATTTTGGGACCATTATAATTTTTACAGCGATCAGTGCTATAAATATGCACTGATTACTGTGAAATTGACACTGGCAGTGAAGGGGTTAACCACTAGGTAGCGCTGAAGGGGTTAAGTGTGTCCTAGGGAGTGATTCTAACTGTTAGGGGGCGTGGCTACGAGTGACATGTCACTGATCGCTGTTCTCGATGAGAGGGAACAGACGATCAGTGACAGTGTCACTAGGCAGAACGGGGAGATGCTTGTTTACACTTGCCTCTCCACGTTCTGCAGCTCTGTGACCCGATCGCGGGACACCGGCGGACATTGAGTCCGCGGGTCCCGTGGGCACAGTCATGGAGCTCGCGGCAGGGGCGCGCCTGCACGGCGGGAATTTCAAAGTGATGTAAATATACGTTACTTTGCCCAGCCGTGCCATTCTGCCGATAGTATGCCGACGTATATGTACGGGATCCGGTCCTTTACCAGTTAACAAGTAACTTGGACCAGCGGTAATCAATTGGCTGTCCAGGAGATGCAAACAGCACTTCAGCACCACCTTTGCAGCCTTCTCATTGGGGAATAAAATTGTCTTTTTGACAAAGTTACTTTTTCCAGTCCCTTCATGCACAGGTATGTGTAAGTGTGGAGCAGAGACATCTAATGAGCTTTGCATTGTACATTACTGGCTGATACTCAGGACAGAGAGCAAAGATGTTGCTGATTATTATATGCCTCGGGCACTGGTGAAGGTCCCTAGTGCTGGTAATTGTATTACTTTATTGGAGCCTCAATGCACCTCCAGGCTAGGCTCAAACTAACTGCACATTTATTTTATATTCACACTCAAAAAGTATTGTTTAATTTCAGGTAAGCTGAAAAGCAAAATTAATAATAACATTTTGTATTGCCTATTGTGGTCAGCTAAAAAAAATATGGGGGCTTCGAAATGCCCTCCTCATATGCAACGTAGGCAGGGTTCACTTGCATATAACGTTTTATGCCTCTGTACGTTGGACATTATTGCTTTGGGCAACGTTGCAGGTGCTGTATAGATCATTAATAATTATTATTAGCTTAATTTGAGCTCTTTTATTCTGAGCTTGTAAATGCTTTTCACATCATCTTGGACATTTCCTGAGTCTTTCTGAATCATATGTTTTTATAAATGGTTATCTTTACATGAACATATGGTAACTTTGTCATTCTCTATTGCTTGCAGCCAAACCGCCAGCCGGCCAAATTGAATCTGTTGACGTGCCAGGTGAAGCCGAACATTGAAGATAAGAAATGCTTCGACCTCATATCACGTATGTTCTCCTGGCTTTCATCCACTTCTGATTAAAGATCAACAAATGTATTAAAAGCCACTCAACGGATGATTCATCCAGACTACAGCATGAAGAGCCGCAACAATTCACATAGTTTGCCGATATGGCATTTTTTTTCTAGTAGAAAAAGCTGAGAAAACCTATTGTGTTCAGTCCCCGTATACTCTGCTTCTTTTCTGACCTGAACGTAAATCTAGAAAGTGCTGACCTAAAATAAATGAATTCAATGAATTTGTTATAATAAAGTGCTAAAAAAGCAGCTAGCAAAAAACAGTCAGATGCACTGTGCAAGGATAAACGTACAAAATAATGCAGCGCTAAAAGTCCATGAACAGTGAAATACAATAAATAAGTGAATCCAAAATGAAATAATGGTGAATAAAGTTCATGAAGTGGTATGAATGTAATAATGCGTGATCCAGCCTTCACCAATGTGCTCCAACACCCAATGAGAGATGGACTCTTACCAAAAAGAGAGAGGACTCTATCACGGAGTCGATCACATTCAGCTATATGCGTAACAATCAGCTGTCACAGATCCTTCCAGGGGTAAAATGCTAGTGAAAGGCTCCTATCAGATAGGCTTGGACCAAACGAAGTGGCTCATAAGAAAGAGAGCATCCACATAGTGTGATACCATAACCACAGCTTTATTGGTACAAAGGATAAAAGATACTCGCGTTTGAAAAATCAAAACAGGCATGTATGTAGCAAATCATGCAAAAGATCGATCAACCGGAGCCTACTTACGTGCCGTCGCCACACTTCTTCCTAATGTGTACACCGATTGATCGATCTTCTGCATGATTTGCTGCATACATGCCTGTTTTGATTTTTCAAATGTGAGTACCTTTTATCCTTAGTGTGATACCATAACCACAGATTTATTGATACATACAATGTGGATGCTCTTTCTTATAAGACGCTTCGTTTGGTCCAAGCCTATCTGATAATGGGAGCTGCACTTTAATGCTACAGTGCCTCTGGCAATCACAGCCTTCTCTATCACAGTGCCCCTGCTGTCTGCCCCCCCCATTCCTCTCTCCCCATTCCAATCTCTGCCTCCTCTGCACAGGACTCCTACCTTTTGGCAGGGCAGAGGCTCTTATCAGTCCATGTGTCCTCTCCTGGCTCCTCCGCCCGCCTGGCCAACAATGTCATCTTATCAGCAGGGCGGGAGGAGCTCTCCATTCTGATTTGCAGCTCATTCTGCACCCTGCTTTGCAGATGACATAGTTGGCTGGGCGGGTGGAGAAGCTGGACGAGAACACACGGGCATCGCTGCACAGGCGACCGCGGTCTGTGGTAGTCTTGTGCAGACCAAGTTTGCTGCTCACCTCCTGCTGTATGGCCTTATTTTCAATAAGCCACGGATTGGCACCAGTCTGCAGCCCGGGGGTTGGGGACCCCTGAGGTATGAGTAAGGCTTTGGTCATAACGCATTAGCGTATTACTGCTGTATCCTGCCATGTAGCCAATATCTATAGCCAATTTATGCAATGGATGTTACCGAGTAGCTGGCTTCATTATATTTGAGCAGGAGTCTCTAAACTTTCTAAACAAAGGGCCAGATTATTGTCCTTCAGACATTAGGGGGGCCGGACTGTGGTCCCCCAAGAATAGTAAATATCCAGCATCAGTGGGAGTAAACAATGCCTCTGACTTTGTGCTCAGTGGGATTAAAAAAAGAAAAAAAACATAGCACCTCTGATCAGTAGGAGTGGGAATAGTGCCCTTTCATTAGTATTGGAGGAATAGTGCCCCATTGCTGTTGGCATTGGGAGGAATAGTGCCCCATTATTGGTATTAGTGGGAGGAATGGAGCCCCGAGGGCTGGATAAAGGCAAGCAAAGGGGAGCATTCAGCTCGTGGGCCACAGTTTGAAGGCCACTGTATTAGAGCATTGGTCAGGTATGGGATATACAATGTTACATTGGTCAAAGCTTGATCCTAGTGACTGTATAAAATATCCATGCCTGGAATTTTTCTTTAAGTGACTGCTCTGTTCCAAATTGGTCAATTTGTAAGTGGAGTTAAGGCCCCTTTCACACTACTGTGACTTCAAAGTCGCACGATTTTGCCGCGATTTCAAGGAGACTTGAGGTCTATGAACCTGAACTTGTATCAAAGTAGTGCAGGGACTACTTTGAAGTAGGCAAGACTTGGAGTCTTACTAATATGAATGGTTGTCATTGGAAATCATGGGAAACGACTTGTCATGCTCCTTTGCAGTCCCAAATCATGGGATAAGTCGTACAAGTAAGCTTGAGTCATTGGTTCTTCTTGTTAAAAAAAAAAAAAAAAAGCTTGAGTCATTGGGTGGTATGTTTTAAAGATGACTTTCTCCACTAACAGTGAACAGTTTTATTAAAGTACATAAAACCTTATTTTTTTGGGGGTGGGGGTGGAACAGAGAATGGCTTAAAAAATCGTACCCATAATTTTTTGCCATTTGTGTTCAATTGTGGAGATTTTACCTCTATTCCAGTCCAAAGAATTAGCAGAAAGGGAGGAAATCTCTCCAAAGTGATGCAAATCTCCTATCTTAGAGAGTTGTCACCACAGCAGGTGTCCCCTTTGGAAGATTCCTCTATCCCTGTCTGCTCTGGTGACAACTCTAGATTTTGGATTTCCCTCACTTTCAGTGAAATAAGATGAATCTCCCCAGTGCAGACACAAACAGCAATACAAATCTGACAGAGTTGCTAACCCTGTCCCTACTTTATCCATATACAGTGGAACCTTGGATTACGAGCATAATCCGTTCCAGGAGAATGCTCATAATCCAAAGCAAAGCAAGTTTTCCCATTGAAGTCAATGGAAACGAAAATAATTAGCTCCGCATTGACTTCAATGGTATGCAATACCGCATGTGACTAGAGGCAGGGGGCGCCGGAGAGCCTCGGAAACGTCCGGAAAGGCCCGAGGACAGTTCGGCTGACCTCGGCAAACCTTGGAAAGACTTCCTCACGAGCCTTTCCGAGGTTTGCCGAGGTCAGCCGAACTGTCCTCTGGCCTTTCCGGCCGTTTCTCAACGCCGCCGATCGACGCTATTTGGCTCCGGCGCCCCCCACACCTTAGGCCAAACGTGGTACTGCACCTGCTTTGGCCTGAATCCTGCTCATTTTGCGAGACAACACTCGCAAACTGAGTTAGGATTTTAGCAAATACAGTGCTCATATTGCGAAACGCTCGTTAACCGCGTTACTCGCAATCCAAGGTTCCACTGTACTGAAAAAGAACGTTTTGGTAAAGTTTATTAAACAATAGTAATTTGTTGTCAAGATGTACATTATATACTCGGAATGAACTCATTTTTATAAGTTTTATTCTTATCTGCAGATAATCGAACATACCATTTCTTAGCAGAGGATGAACAGGACTGTGTTGCGTAAGTAAGAACTGCAATGTTTCTTTGCCCACAACACTCCCAAGTTCCCTGTGTTTTCTACTAAACAGTATAAACGCCTCGCTAATCATGTTATATCTCACACACCAACACTAATTCAGCATCCTCAATCCATGAGTGACTCTCTATCTCTAGTCATTAGACAGTATCTATAGACTTGGATAAAAAAAAAATGCATGCAATACCAATATATCCTTAGAACCATACTTGGCTGCATTCTACCTCGTTAACTGTGTCTGATCAGTATAATCTAATTATGTATGTTTTAGATCAGGGGTCTCCAATCTTTCTAAGCAAAGGGCCGGTGTCCTTAAGGCTTTAGGAGGGACTGGACGGTGGCCAATGGGAATATAAAAATGCCCTGGCATCAGTGTCCCATCATTGTTTTAATGGGAGGAATAGTGCTACATTGTTTAGCAATGAGAAGAAGTAGTGCCCCGTTGATGGTGTCAGTAGGGGGAATGGTGCTCCATCATTGGTGTCAGTTGGTGGAGTAGTTCCCCCGGGGTGCAGTTTGAAGACCACTATTTTAGATCATCAGTAAGTGTATTTTACTTTAAACTAACACAAAGATCGAATCCCTTGCACAGAAGGGCCCATCCTGGGAGAATGAGGAGTAGCATTCTGGACCAATCAAACTGTACTGCACAATGTTGTCTGCAAACAGGTTTACAGGAGGACTGAGCAAAGAGATGACCCCCATCACTCTGCTGCTGCTTCATCTTTGTCCAAAGGCTGGGTTGGGTCCAGGCTGTACAACCTAATTAGGTCCAGGATCTGGCTGCACTGTTAGCATTATGTATGTACAGTATGCCTACCTCCCAACACCCATTAGCATAGATATGTAGGCATAGGACACACCTCTGCCACCCCCCCCCCCTCCCTCCTTAAAGGAGAATTGTAAAAAGAAATGATTGGTTAAACCCATAATTGCTTTTTTACCACTACTAATCCTTATGTTGGTTTTTTGAGTGTAAAAATTCAGTAATTTAGAAATTGGATGACAGGTTTAGCACTGGGAAACATTTTTTGATAGATACTGTATATACTCGAGTATAAGCCGAGTTTTTCAGCCCTTTTTTTAGGGCTGAAAATAGCCCCCTCGGCTTATACTCAAGTCAGTGTACCTGTCGAGTCGCGGGCGTTCATCTTTCAAAAGTCGCGGCTTCCTCCTGGTCCGTGATAGGCATTTGACACTGTGTTCCGCTACCGCCTATCACGGAGGTCCTCTCATCCTTTGACTTTCCCAGCAGACACTGTGTTCAGTGTTCCGCCAATCACGGACGTCCTCTTGTCCGAGGATGAAAGAAGGTCCGTGATTGGCGGAACACTGAACACAGTGTCTGCTGGGAAACTGAGTCCGAGGAGGAGAGGACCTCCGTGATAGGCGTTTGACACTGTGTTCCGCTACCGCCTATCACGGAACGGGACCAGGAGGAAGCCGCGAGTTTTGAAAAATGGACGCCCGCAGCCTGTACAGGTACACTGTCATACAGGTACACTGATATACAGGTACACTAATACAGGTACACTGACTTAGGCACAGTGAGGCTGCAATGGGCACAGTAAGGCTGCAATGATTATGGGCACAGGGAGGTTGCAAATGGGCACAGTGAGGTTGCAATGGGCACAGTGAGGATGCAAATGGGCACAGTGAGGCGTGCAAATGGGCACAGTGAGGCGTGCAAATGGGCACAGTGAAGCTGCAAATGGGCATTGTTGACCCTCTTTTCCGCTTACAGTAGCTGCTGCATTCTCACCCTAGGCTTATACTCGAGTCAATACGTTTTCCCAGTTTTTTGTGGTAAAATTAGGGCCTCGGCTTATACTCGGGTCGGCTTATACTCGGGTATATACGGTAAATAATGCATTTTATATACAACTATATAGATCAGACCAAAATGTGGGACAAATGAGGAGGAAAAAGCGACAGAAGGACTTTCTTCTGAATGAGGGACAGTCCCTCGAAATCAGGGATAGTTGGGAGCCATGCTGTATGTATTTAAATTGTGTATTCAACAGTTTACATGGCGTTCAGCTTCACCAACATAAAAAACATACACAGTATAAGGTGGTACATTTGGCACCTTTTTTGTATTTTGAAAATAACTGTGTTTAGATTGGAAATCTCCTTTAATAGATGATGATGTTTTAGGTGGATCTCAGTGCTTACTAACAGCAAGCAGGAAGCTTTGAACATGGCATTCCATGAAGCACGGCCCAGCGAGGAGAACAGCATTGAGGATCTCACTAAAGCCATCATAGAGGACATTCGACGAATGCCGGGGAATACTGTGTGCTGTGACTGCGGAGCACCAGGTAAGCTGGAAATATACACGGTTATTATACATCATGATTTCTGTATGCAACAATAAATATATGTAAGGTACAAAAATAGTTACTGGTATATGCATGGATCTGTGCATCAATTTAAAGAGCCATGAGACATAAAGATGTATGTTGTCTTTTATTTGTAGTGACTTTTCATGCAGTACTCCAAAAGTCTCCTGAGAATGCCAGTGATTGGCGAAACATGTCGAACTGAAGTTACTGCATATGTATTATAGCTGCATACTTTATGATGGTTTTTATGAAATTGTTGCTTTTAAATATACACTTATCTCAATAAAATGTTAAATATTTTTATAATATTGTGTTGGCACCTTGAAAATCCAGTTTTCTCCCCAAAAACTTTTATTTTAAGCTTTCTGTAAGAGACATGGGGCCTTTGAACCTCAGGCACCAGGTTATCTAATATAACTACTTTTGCAGTATTTAACCTAAAACAGAACTTCATTCTTTCATATAAACTACTGCACTTTCCCTTAACAAGCAGGTGTACTCTTTTCAGAGAAGTCCAAGATAAAACTGTTCTCTATTTTTCGTTATTGCCTTTATTACATTTCTAAGTGTAGATTAATGATGCTCTTTCTGCCTTTGCAGCAAGTATTTCTCCATTGAAAGCTGCAGTGCTTCTTATACCATTGGGAGCATTATCTTATTTGTTTGGGTAATTTGTGCATTGGGAAAGGTCTTTTCATTCACATTCTACATCAGGCATGCACGTGTGACAGTTAAATTGCAATAATGACTCTTATTTACAAGTTGCACCCGGGAATTTCACTGGCAGCAGTTGCTCCATGAGACCTAGTTGTACTCTGTTGCTGCAAGAAATAAATTATCAACAAATCTGTTAGGCCCCTTTCACACTGGGGTGGGGAGGTGCGCTGGCGGTATAGCGCCGCTATTTTTAGTGCCGCTATACCGTTGTTTTTACCGCGATATTCAGCCGCTAGCGGGGTGATTTTAACCCCCGTCAGCGGCCGAAAAAGGGTTAATACCGCCGGCGAGGCGCATTGCCAACGGTATTACAGCGGTTTCCCATTGCTTTCAATGGGCAGCAGCGGTAAAGGAGCGGTAAACACACCGCTCCTTCACCGCTGCAAAGATGTGGCTAGCAGGACTTTTGTCCTGCTAGCGCACCGCTTCAGTGTGAAAGCCTTTGGGTTTTTAGACTGAAGACTGCAGGGCACGATTTTTTCAGGCGGTATAGCAGCGCTATTTTTAGCGCTAAACCGCCTGAAAAACGTGTCAGTGTGAAAGGGGTCTTAAAGAATGAGGCATGGCTATTTATACATAGTTTTCATAGTTACATAGTAGGTGAGGCTGAAAAAAGTCCATCAAATCCAACCTATGTGTGTGATTATATGTCAGTATTACATTGTATATTCCTGTATGTTGCTGTCGTTCAGGTGCCTAACTAATAGTTTTTTGAAACTATCGATGTCCCCCGCTGAAACCACCGCCTGTGGAAGGGAATTCCACATCCTTGCCGCTTTTACAGTAAAGAACCCTCTACATAGTTTATGGTTAAACTTATTTTCTTCTAATTTAAATGAGTGGCCACATGTCTTGTTAAACTCCCTTCTGTGAAAAAGTTCTATCCCTATTGTGGGGTCACCAGTATGGTATTTGTAAATTGAAATCATATCATCTCTCAAGCATCTCTTCTCCAGAGAGAATAAGTTGAGTGCTCGCAAACTTTCATCATAAGTAATATCCTCCAGACCCTTTATTAGCTTTGTTGGACTTCTTTGTACTCGCACCATTTCCAGTACACCCTTCCTGGAGACTGGTGCCCAGAACTGGACAGCATACTCTAGGTGCGGATGGACCAGAGTCTTGTAAAGCGGGAGAATTATCGTTTTATCCCTGGAGTTAATCCCTTTTTTAATGCATGCCAATATTCGGTTTGCTTTGCTAGCAGCAGCTTGGCATTGCATGTAGCCAAATGTTCCCTGATTGAACGAGCTGGAGTGGTGACGCCACACTCTCCACCTTGTCCAATCAGAGAATGCTTTGCATTCATTCACAAAATGCAATGCAATCCCTGAATGGCACCTGTGCAGAGCAGCTGAGCTCCTGTGTTCAGAATGCAGCAGACTTGCCGTTCAGCACAGGACCCAGAAGCAAGTGGAAATCACTGGAGTAGCAGTCAGGTATGGTATAATACTGTACATATTTACTTTGGTTCTAGCTTGAACAATGTACAGTAACTATGTATAATATAGCAATACCTGGAGTACAGGTATCGTACAGGACACAGTATTCATAGACCCTGGGTTATAGGCTGGTACTTTTAGGTGATTGATCGCTGTAAAAGATTTTGGGGACACGCTCCCTGGGTGATCCCCCTATAAGCCTACCCTACTCTGTATGGCTTCATCGCTCTTGGCTCAACTAGTTTGTTTTATCTTTTGGATTCTTCAGTCAACTCTTTAATCAACTCTCCACTGTCTTCCAGTACAACATTAGAAGCAGTGAATCCGGATCGGTGCAACCTCTGTAAAATCTTGGGAGCTGTACCTGGACCCCATGCTATGGGGACGGCCTGTAGTGTTGCTTCGGGCAATGGATCTTGCTTGGAAACTCACCTTATCGCTAGCAGAAATGTATAATAATTGTACCAAGGAGTGCAGCACTTATATCGCCATATATATTAATCCGAAATCATAACATAGTCAATGTGCATTAAAAACAAAGCGTAGATAGAAAAACAAGTCCGTGCAACTAACTGTTGGCCTGTTTCTGAGATGTATTCTTTTACTTTACCAGATCCAATGTGGTTGTCCATCAATCTCGGTATCTTGACGTGTATTGAATGCTCTGGTGTCCATCGAGAGCTTGGCGTCCATCACTCCCGAATCCAGTCACTATCATTGGACAAACTTGGGACCTCAGAGCTCTTGGTAAGTAAAGAAGGCCCTGTGTTGTCCCTACAGGTGGTAAACCCATTATTGGTATGTTAACCACTTCTCTACTGTGCACGAAAACCCCCTTCCTGCCCAAGTCATTTTTCAGCTTTCAGCGCTGTCACACTTTGAATGACAATTGCGCGGTCGTGCGACGTGGCGACGTGGCTCCCAAACAAAATTTGTGTCCTTTTTTCCCACAAATAGAGCTTTCTTTTGGTGGTATTTGATCACATCTGCGGTTTTTATTTTTTGCGCTATAAACAAAAGAAGAGCGTCCAGTTTGGAAAAAAAACACTATTTTTTACTTTTTGCTATAATAAATACCCATTTTTTTTTTTAAATAAAATTTTCCTCAGTTTAGGCCGATACGTATTCTTCTACATATTTTTGGTAAAAAAAAAAAATCGCAATAAGCGCGTATTGATTGGTTTGCGCAAAAGTTATAGCGTGTACAAAATAGGGGATAGATTTATAGCATTTTTATTTTTTTATTAGTAATGGCGGCGATCTGCGATTTTTTATTGTGACTGCGATATTGCGGCGGACACATCGGACACTTTTGACACATTTTTGGGACCATTCACATTTATACAGCGATCCCTGCTATAAAAATGCATTGATTACTGTATAAATGTGATTGGCAGGGAAGGGGTTAACCACTAGGGGGCGGGAAGGGGTTAAATATGTTCCCTCAAAGTGTTCTTACTGTGGGGGGAGGGGACTGACTGGGGGAGGTGACCGATGGTTGTCCCTATGTACAAGGGACACACCATCCGTCTCCTCTCCCTGACAGGACGTGGATCTCTGTGTTTACACACAGAGATCCACTTTCCTGCTCGTTTCCCGGGCAATCGCGGGTGCCCGGCGGCAATCGCGGGCGCCGGGCACGCGCACCGGGGCCTTGTGAACGCGGCGGACGCGCGCCTCCTAGCTCGTTTTAAAGGGAGGACGTCATATGACGTCCTCCCAGAACGAGAGTATCCTCCGCCCGCCGTCAATTGACAGTGGGCGGGGGACAAGTGGTTAATGGCATGTGCACATATCCTAAGCTTCAGGTGATTGGGCACTGGCAAAGCTTTGCAGAATACACCAATCAAAAAAAGTGGTTGATGTGCGTGGACATAATGTGTCTCAGCCCCAGAAAAGATATCGCAGAACAAAAACAACCAAATGGTCTCATAATGGACATTATGAGCTCCTTTTCTGAATAACAAAAAACACATTTTATTCAAGGAAAACATCCTAAAAACTCACAATGAAGTATAAGGCTGCACACTAGCGTTTTTTTTAAGCTCCTAGAGGCTGTTATTAGCATTTTTTTTTTCTCTGCTCCTAAAAGCTAAATAGTGTTATCCTATGTGTCCATGCACACCACTTTAGGCTATTAGCGTTTTTTTTTTGAGATTCAGCATCTAGGAGCAGAAAAAAAAATGTTTTTTGTAGAGTTCCTTGGAGCGTTTCGCAGCAGAAAGCTTTTTCTCCACTTTTTTTTTTTTTTTTTTAAAAGGAACTGCATTTTGTTTTTATGTCATGTTAATGGGCACTCCCACCAAACGCATTTTATGTTGAGTTTGCTCTGCTTCTTATTCAAAGGTTGTATGTTTATGACTATTTGAAAGAATAGTACTACCTGAAGGTGCTCGATTTTCACTTCAGTTTTGTCACTTATGCCTTATACGGCATTGTTACTTCAATAAACATATTGAAATACAAAAGGAACTGCAAAAACGCTAATAAAACGCAAACACTCTTAAACGCTGCTAAAACACTACTACAAAAATCTATTCACTGCATTTTTTTTATCCAGTGTTTTTTTAGCTTAAAAAAACGCTAGTGTGCATGGAGCTTAATACTGCGTACACACGACCGTTTTTCATGGCGTGAAAAATGCCATTTTTTAAATTGGTCATTAAAAACGATCGTGTGTAGACTCCAGAGCATTTTTAACGACGTGACAAATGGCCTAAAAAAAATTAGAACCTGCTCTATTTTTTCACGTCGTTTTTCACGTCGTTCTATTTAACGTCGTGAAAAATGGTAGTGTGTATGCCTTTACGAGGGTAAAAAAAATGCGCATGCTCAGAATCAAGTATGAGACAGAAGCGCTCGTTCTGGTAAAACGAACGTTCGTAATGGAGATAGCACATTCGTCACGCTGTAACGGACTGAAGAGCATGAGACTGAAAAGCACGAATCGGCTCTCACCAAACTTTACTAACACGAGGATCAGCAAAAGCAGCCCAAAGGGTGGCGCCATCCGAATAGAACTTCCCCTTTATAGTGCCGTCGTACGTGTTGTACGTCACCGCGCTTTGCTCGAGCATTTTTTTTCACGATAGTGTGTAGGCAAGGCAGGCTTGAGAGGAAACACGAAAAATCACGTCAATAAAAACTTTGTTTTTTCAATGACATTAAAAACGGCCGTGTGTACGCGGCATCAAAGTTATGCATAGATTACCATGCATGTGCATATAGGCCGTTACGTGGATTTTCCACATCACAATTGGTTGATGACACAGAGGTTCTTGCACAATTCTCTTGATGTGTTTTACAAGTCAACGCTTGCTTCATCAGGAGAATGAGAACTCATAAATGTCTGCAAGGAAGAGACCAAGTCCATAAAAAAAAATAAAAAAAAATGAAGGGAGACACCACACACAGTATACTTACAAGTCCACTACTGTAGTCCAAAACAAAAACTTGGCATTGGTCCTGATACAAAGCAAGTGTGGTAAAGATACGCCAACTGGTCTACACCATCCTGGCTGGGACTTGTAAAAGGGACAGGCCGACCAAAGTAGATCACAAAAATCAATCCAAAAGGGGGGGGGGGGGGGTAACACCGCCAAAGCTAGAGGAACAAAAAGCCACCATGAAGGACAAACGCACAAAAAAGAAACCACAAATGGGAATATGTAACAAATGGAGTAGTTGGGAAGTGGGAAGGGTTTGAAATATTAATTTGTTATTGTCACACTGGGTGACCCACCCTTTTTTTGAAGCCTATTAGATAGAGCCTCTGGCTCTAATCACGAGCTTCTAAATAAAAAACTGAACTGCTAAACAAATGTTTTTTTATTCGCATTGAAAACGGACATACAATTCGCACTGAACATGTGTGAACCCAGCCTAAAGGTTGATTATGTGCATATGAATGGTACATGTTACAAGCATTTGGAAATCCAGCTCTATGAAAAGCTAACTCTTGCTTTATCCTTCATCATATACAGTATGCTTTGTCTTTTCAGCTAGCCAAAAATGTTGGTAACTCTGGATTTAATGACATTGTAGAGGCCAGTCTCCCTTCTCCGACAATCAAACCCACAACAGACAGTGCAATGTAAGTACATTACCCTCTAGTTCACTAGGTGATAATATCATTCTGATTCTGGCTTGTTTATTATGGGATAAAGTGTACATATTGGACTCCTGTGGCTGAATAACTTAGTAGTTTAAAATAATTATTGGGGACTCTGTAAGATTTTTTCTTTCATACTTCCTAAATGCTTTATACTACACATACATTCAGGGTGTTGTAGGGTTTTGTATTAACTAGATATTACTTTATATTACTCTATTACTTTAGTATGCAGTGCCAGTAGTCAGTGCTGCTGCAGCTCAGTACTAAAGGGACTGGTTTATGCAAATAAGGGAAAAATAAAAATTTTCATAGCACACAAGTCACTCTACAGAGTTCACATTTGTGCTTTATCCAATCTGCACTCACTGGTATAAATCTAAACCTGATAACAAGCAGTTTTTGCTCTGGGTTTTTTTTTTTGCCTTGGAGCACAATCTCACTTCAGAGGTGCTGCAAGCAAAAAAAAAAAAAAAACTCTGCTGTTTACTTAGTTGGTTGTGTTATATCTGCCACTCAGGCACAGAACATTAAATAAGTAAAAAGTAAGGCCTCATGTACACTGCTGCTGGTAAACGGATGTTTAGGAGCAGTTGGGCATTTTTTTCAACTACTCCTGAACTCTCCTCTATGTTATCTTATCAGTACATGTACACAGGGTCCTTTATAGTCGTTTCTAGGCAGATGAGTATAGAGGCATTTCAAGCGCCAAACGCTGCTAAACACGGTAACTCGCGTTTAGCCACGTTTCGTTTACAGACGTTTTTTTAGAAGCGCTTTTAAACACAAACGCAGCTAAACGTGGCATGTAAACGCGGCAAAGCGGACATTTTAAATGTGGGTTGCTATCTGTCAAGTTAAATCATTCAGGAGAGGTTGTAAAAACGTCCCGTGTACATTAAGCCTAGGTTCTCCTTTTCTCTTTATAGAGATCATGCAGCCATAGTGACTCACTGAGGCATATTGTGGAGGAGATGAAAATGCACTGCAGAAATAGAGCATACCCTTATGTCTTTGAGTGCTTACCTGTGAACAGAGGCGGCTCTAGGCTTTGTGAGGCCTTAGGCAAAACTTAGACATGAGGCCCCACTCACGCCCTAGCACACAGGTGATCAGCACCACTTCCAGGGCACCCTCCTCACCCATCAGACATATTCAGCCAATGCAAGAGGGGGGAGAGAGGGGGAGGTGAGAAAGAGAGAGGGGTAATAGAGAGAGCCGATGATGCCGTCATTAGTATTGATCACAGGCAAATTAGGCAGCCGCGAGGCCCCTGTGAGTGCGAGGCCTTAGGCGACTGCCTAATTTGCCTAATTAGAGAGCCGCCTCTGCCTGTGAATCTGAAAAATCAATACATACAAACCGTTAAAAATGTGTAATATAGACAATAGTAATAATGTAATAAAAAAATAAAAAAAACGCAAATGCCCTATTGAAGTGTATATACCTGAAATTCTAGCTCAGGCATTCCTACACTTCTATAGCCCAGTACTTGGAGTCCTCTTGCCAAGCCGATTTACTGGTGTTTTTTATTTTTATTTTTTACTTTTTGCTCCATTCCCACCTAGGCAATTTGAATCGCTGGCGAGATCGCTGCGATTCTGCCCGCAATTCCAAATCGTGGCAAAACGGGGGACATGGCATCCTAATCACGGTGCGATTTTGCTGTAAACTAAATTGCACTGCAATCGCAGAAAAAAATTCCAACGCGCGAAAGCTTTTTGCTCAAAAAGGAGCAGGAGCTTCTTGTGGACAACAGCATTGCGATTTGCCGCGATTGCAGCTCGACAATCGTGGCAATATCGCACTCCGATTGGGTTGCCATTAGGAAATAATGGCATTGCAAACGCACACCCGTTTTTCGGAATTTTGGAATCGTGGGCGGAATTGCGGCTGTTCCGTCCCGTAATTTAAATCGCCTAGGTGTGAATGAAATTGACACCATGTGTGATCACTTGGCTTGTTGCAGGCTGCTGTGCTGATGGATTCAGATAATTTGGCAGTGTCTGCCAGTAATGGATTGTGATGTAGGTCAACAGAAGGGAGCCGATTAAAACTACAAAGCCAGTTTACAAATTTCCTATGCATATTTCTCAACAAGATACATTTTCACAATTCGTTTTTTCATCTAAAAGAATAGTTCACCTTTACCAAAAAAAAGCCTACACAGGTAAGGGACCACCTGTAGAGAAAAACTACCTGCTCAGCTCTGACTGAATGCCCTTGCAACAGGTATAGGCCATCTGCGTACCTTCCGAAGCCTGGCCGAAAAAAATCAGAGAGATTCCCCTGTTCTGCCTTTTTGCTAGAATGTGGCTAAGATGCTCCCAGCTGCTACTGTTGCTCCCACCATTACAGAAGCAAGCTCACAATCCCCTGCACATGCGCGGTGCACTTTTGCAGCATTGCTGAGCTCAGATCTACTGCGACAGGGGGGAGAGCACGTGTGAGGGTTTGAATCTGAGGAAGAACCGACTCTTCTGTGATGGTCGGGGTGAACAGTAATGGTTGGGTCTGCCGTTGCAAAAAGGTAGGACAGGGTATGTAATCTCTGGGGCAGTGATGGCGAACCTTGGCACCCCAGATGTTTTGGAACTGCATTTTCTATCATGTTCAACTACACTGCGGAGAGCATGAGCATCATGGGAAATGTAGTTCCAAAACATCTGGGGTGCCAAGGTTCACCATCACTGCTCTGGGTGGGGGGGGTGGGGGTTTACAAGCCAGGTTTTGGGAGATATGCAAACGGCCTAAACCTGTAGCAATGACATTATTCAACATTGGTCAAAGCGGCACAATTTGTTATTTACAGGCAATCCCTTACTTGTAGAGGTAGTTTTTTGGTAAAGATGGACTAACCCTTAAAGTGGATGTAAACTCACTCTCATCCTTTCTAAACTACTGCCATAGTGGTTATCTATAAGGATATAGATGCCTCCTGCATGTATCCTTACCTGTCAAATGTCTCCCCTCTGTCTGTTATGAGACCCGAAAAACTGCAGATTCTGTGGGTGGATCTGTTGTCCGGAGCTCAGTGGGTGGAGTCGTGATGTCAGTAGACTCCCCGCCCACCTCTACACTCCCCTTGTCAACATGCATTTTCTCATGTGTATTTCTTACACTGAACTTCTGCTATGATCACTAACATCCAGTCAAAACCCAGAAAAGTCACCACATGACTTCAGCATGCCCAATCATGCTGAGGTGTGGGAGAGCTGGAGAAGAAAGGAGGAGGGGATCTGAAGTACACAGAATGTCTCTCTTAGGCTCCTGCATGAGATATGTAAATCACCTGTCACTCACAGCAAGGGGGAAGAACTGACTCCTATTTCTCTGTGTGTCAGTTTTTATCTCACTGAAAAAAGATAAGAGGATTGCTCATAGCTGGATTAACTCTTCATGGCAAGACTGGGCACAGATGACATGAAATCCTATACTGTACAAGGTGCAAGCCTTCATTTTAAAAAAAATGACATCCACTTTAAAGAAAATAAATATTGGAAGAGATTTTTTTCTTAAACTGTTTTTGATAGAAGTGGCACTAGTCCAGTCCTTTGCAGAGACTATTCAACCATTAATATTTTATTATATACAGTATTTATATGTTTATGTAACAAAACCCTGTTTGTTTAATTATCAGGGTCCAACGAAAAGACTTTATAAATTCCAAGTATGTACCCTGGTTGTACACAAAGAGAAGCAACACTCACCCCGTGGCACGACTGCATGAACTTCAAGAGGCTGTGCAATTTAAGGATGTATATGCACTGATCCAAGCCTATGCTGAAAAGGTGGATCTAACCGAGCCAGTTCCACAACCGGCACAGGTAATGTGTGAATATTATAATATTGACAGATCATTTTAGATGCATTGTGTTGCATCTTTGAAAGTCACAAAATTGTGACTTTCAAAGATGATTGCTATAAAGGTCAATTATCTAATATTTATAAAAAAAAAGATAAGAAGAGGGCTCACCAGTCTTGTGCATTATCCCAAGATAATTTATTAATAAAAACTATTAAAAAAATTACTCACAAACATGTGGAAAATTATTGCTTGTAAAAGCCACCTGTTCGTGGCAATCAGACCTGGAACTGACAGTCTCCAGATAGCAAGGGGGAAGACATCCCCATTACTATCAGAGCCTGTAGGCTCTGAGGAAGAAGGTACTCCTTCGAAACGCGTGAACCAGCAGTGGTCCTGATGTCTTCCCCCTTGCTACCTGGAGACTGTCTTTACAAATACTTTAAAGAAAAAGCCAGCAGCTACACATACTGCAGCTGCTGGCTTTTAATAATAGGACACTTACCTGTCCTGGAGTCCAGCGATGTCGGCATCCGCAGCAGATGTTTCCATCCGCTGTTGGGTGCTCCTGCTGCCATTGCGGGTAAGGGTACCCGGCAGTGTAGCCTTTTGGCTTCACGCCGGGAACCCTACTGCGCATGTGCGAGGCCCGCTCTTCTCTCCTCCTGGCCCGGCGGCCGGGGGAGGGAGGAGGAGGGAGCCCCAGCCGTGACATAACCACCCGCGGCTGAGGCTCCTGGAAGTGGGAAAGGATACCTGTCAAAGACAGGTATCCGGTCCCCCCTCCCCCCGGAAAGGTGCCAATTGTGGCACCGGAGGGGGGGAGGAATCGGATGAGCGGAAGTTCTAATTTAGGGTGGAACTCCGCTTTAAAGTAGCTGCGGGCATTGTGGAATAATTAATCTGTAAACATCACAAGAGGGTCTCCGTAGCCCATTTGCAGCCAGCTTTTAATGGCTTTGAGCACCTAAATTTGTTTACATTAGAAGTCTGGCATGCTGTCAGGTTCCTTATTCTGTAGGACACAAGGGGAAATGAGCTGCAAATTCAGTGCCTGTGTTGCAAACTGAGGACGAATTTCTCCAAAATGCCTGCAGCTATAAAGGTCAGACAATTCTTATTTTAAAGCTTTTACTTTTTATAACACAAATTTTTTGGAACTTTTTAGAGGAAAACGTTTATCTTAGACTGTAGCCAATAACGAAATGGCTGAACTAATGTTTCATGAGATGTAGACACACTTTTAGTGCACCTACAGCCAGCCTATTAAGGTTAAAATTGCATGTTTAATTAAGATTTTTTTCTTGTGTGTGTTTGAAGGAGGCTGGTGAAACCATTCTTCACTTGGCAGTTTTATTGTCAGACCGTACATCTCTACACATTGTAGACTTTTTGGTGCACAACAGGTAAGCGGTGCTCTTCCATTTTACATAAAACTATCTAAAAGTGTTTGCTTTTATATCTGAATAATCAGCATATCGCACTCTAATCTAACATATACAGTAGAGGTCAGGCCTCATGCCCACTGGCGTTTTTACAGCTGCGTTTTTTGCAGCTTAAAAACGCCTGTCCATGTTATTGTAAATATTTATATATTTATTTTTTTTTGAAAAAAAACAAAAACGTCGGAGCTAAAAACGCGACCGCACGTTAGTGCGTGTTTTTTGCGCGTTAGTGCGTGTTTTTGCGCGTTTTTTGACGCTCGCGTTTTTTCCTGCCTAATTCTGACGCTGAGGAACGCACTGGCCCTGGGTTTTTTTTACAGCTTACAAACGCCTATGCTCTTTACAGCTCAAAAACGCCTAGGTGGACATGAAGCTATAGACTAACATGGACAGGCGTTTTTAAGCTGTAAAAAACGCTCAAAAACGCGGCTGAAAAAACGCCCGTGGGCATGAGGCCTCAGTGTTTAAATGCATGACAATGCACAGTACATACCTGTGAAATACTGTATGTATTATAGCTATATCAGTGTTTACATAGTATTGATAAATATTTGCACTGTTTTTCTAGTGGGAATCTAGTAAAGCAGACCGCTCGCGGCAACACTCCTCTCCATTACTGCAGCTTGTACAATAAAACCGAGAGCATGAAACTCTTCCTGAGAGCCAAAGTCAATATAAAGATCAGTAAGTGTCCACTAGATGGCAGTAGATCAGTACCTATATTACAATCCTGGTGAGTTCTAAAGGGAAACTATGTTAGTTGTGGGTAAAAAAAATATATAGTTTCTGTTATGTTTTATATCTGTAATTATATGTAAATGTACGTCTGTGTGCGTATATGTATATACAACCCCAATTCCCAAAAAGTCGGGACGCTGTGTAAAATCTACATAAAATCAGAATGCAATGATTTGCAAATCTCATAAACATATTTTATTCACAATAGAAAACATATCACATTTTTAAACTAAAAAAATTGACCATTATAAGGTCACTTTGAAAAAGATGGCAGCAACACGTCTCAAGTTGGGACAGGGCCATGTTTACCATGGTGTAGCATCCCCTCTTTTTTTAACCCTTTCCCGTCTAAGCCTATTTCTGACATTTGTTGCTTACAAGTTAAAATCAGTATTTTTTGGTAGGAAATTGCTTAGAACCTCCCAAAGATATATAATATTTTTATTTATTTTTTAGCAGAGATCCTAGATAATAAAATGGCGATCGTTGCCATATTTTATGTGACACGGTATTTGCGCAGCGGTCTTTCAAATGCAATTATTTGAGAAAAAAAAATCTAAATAGTAAAGTTAGCCCAAATTTTTTGTATAATGTGAAAGATGATGTTACGGCAAGTAAATAGATACCCAACATGTCAAGCTTTTAACTCGCGGAATGGCGACAAACTACGGTACTTAAAAATCTCCATAGGCGAACCTTGGAGGTCTTTTGCTAGAATAACGACCCCTCCCGCTTCTTAGGATAACAACCGAGCAGCTTTTAGCCCTTTAGGCCTTCCCTGAAAAAGACATTGTCTGGAAGGGAGCATATGCTGCTGTAAAACCTGGATATATCTTTCAGCATTGATGGTGCCTTTCCAAATGTGCAAGCTGTCCATTCCATACACACTAATGTACCCTCATACCATCAGAGAGGCAGGCTTTTGAGCTGAGTGCTGATAACAAGCTGGAAGGTCCGTCTCCTCTTTAGCCTGGAGGACGCGGTGCCCATAGTTGCTAAAAAGAATGTCAAATTTTGATTGGTTTGACCACAAAAGAGTTTTCCACTTTGCAACAGACCATTTTGAATGAGCTTTGGCCCAGAGAAGACGGCAGCGTTTCTGGATCATGTTCAGATATGACTGCACGATAGAGCTTTACCTTGCATTTCTGAATGGCACAGCGAATTGTGTTCACAGAAACTGACTATTGGAAGTATTCCTGAGCCCATGCAGTGATGTCCATCACACAATCATACTTTGCCAGCTTTTTGTTGCCCTGTCCCAACTTTTTGTGTTGCTGTCATCAATCTCAATATGACCTTACAGTGGAACCTTGTGCAGTACCGCATTTGGCCGGAGGTGCGGGGACACCAGTGACACTAGGAACGGTTCGGAGCCATTCGGAAATACTCGGAATCACTCGGAAATACTCAGTTCCCGAGTATTTCTGAACCTTTCGAGGGTTTCCAAGATCAACCGAGCTGTCCCTGAGCATTTCCAAGGCTCTCCGACGCGCCCCCCCCACCTCTGGCCACATGCGGTATTGCATGCCATAGAAGTCCATGTGGAGCGAATTATCTTCGTTTCCATTGACTTCTTTGGGGAAACTCGCTTTGATATGTGAGTGCTTTGGATTAGAAGCATTCTCCTGGAACGGATTATGCTCGTAATCCAAGGTTCCACTGTATTTTATTCCTAAAATGGTAAATTTTCTCAGTTTAAACATTTGATATGTTTTCCATTTTCTATTGTGGATAAAATGTGGGTTTGAGATTTAAAAATCATTGCATTGTGTACTGTGATTTTACACAGCACCCCAACTTTTTGGGAATTGGGGTTGCAGAAATAAATATATAAAATATACATTTTTTCATTTCAATATTTCTTTGGTTTTCAACAAATTGTCAATACAGAAGAAAAGCATAAAGGACATTTAGATTTGGTTAGCTTCATAGGTAATGATATAGGTACAGAATGAGATAGTCAGCATTAGTGTCACAAGGGACCATTACTGGTCTATACATGTCCAATAAAATATATTTTATTAATCCTGACCATAATAAAGAAATTATTTACAAACCACTAGTACATTTGTCAAGCAGGAAAGCCAATAAGCCATATTGTGTTTTTTCTCTCCCTGTGTCTTTATACAAAATGTGTTTGTGGCTCTAGTAACAGTCCTCTTTAGCATTGTCCAGACCTGCAGATCCATCTCTCGCTTCTGCCTGCTTGGACCTGCTGGATTGGTTTGGTTTACAAGGGGATGTGTCATTATAGTATCGGATATGCATGTGACAAGAGGGGACGGGCAGCAGTATAGAAACCAACAATTCATGCCATTCCCTTATAATTAACTTCACTCTCCTGTGGCTTTAGAGTTGTGCTGAGACATAGAATATAAATCTGCAGAAGCTCTTAAAACAATGTAAAATTTACTTTTAGTGAACAAGTTAACTTTTTAAATGTTTTTGATCTAGAAGACTAGCCTAAGGCAATATATGGCCCGTGGTAGGGCGTTCTAATATTCCTATTAAGTGCGTAAAAGTGTAATGAGTGTTGCTCCGCTGTTATTTTGTGTGCAAAAATGCAATAGTATATCTGTGCAAGTCGTTTCTATATGATTAAGTGCAAATAAAGCAATATAATATTGTGTAAACCAGGCAATGAAATAAATTACAAGGTAAAAACAGAATATACAACTAAGTGGTATTCTATGTGCTTCTAGAGTGTTTCCATTATTTACAAACCTGTTCTATATAATTAAGTGCAAATAAAGCAATATTCTAATGTGCAAACCAGGCAATACGATTTGGTACAAGGGGAAGACAAAGATATGCAACTGAATAATATCTTATGTGCTTCTTAAAGTGATTGTAAAGTCTTGTTTTTTTTAAAAATAAAAATAACAAAAATGTTATACTTACCTGCTCTGTACAGTGGTTTTGCACAGAGCAGCCCAGATCCTCCTCTTCTCGGGTCCCTCTTCGGTGCTCATGACCCTCCTTCCTGTTGAGTGCCCCCAGAGCAAGCAGCTTGCTCTGGGGGCACCCGAGCCGAGTCACAGCTCCCTGTGTCCATTCAGACACGGAGCCGCGGCCCGACCCGCCCCCTTTCTCTCCTCATTGACCCAACTGGCTTTGATTGACAGCAGTGGGAGCCAATGGCATCGCGCGGCTGTCTCAGCCAATGAGGACGGGAGTCCCGGGCAGCCGATACACTCCTGCAACATCGCTGGATCTGGATGGGGCTCAGGTAAGTATGAGGGGGGCTGCTACACACATAGAATGCATTAAGATGAAAAAACTGCCGTTACAACCACTTTAAAGCGGAGTTCCACCCAAATTTTGAACTTCCGTTTAATCCACTCCTCGCCCCCTTACATGCCACATTTGGCATGTCATTTTTTTTGGGGGGGGGGGCTTCAGTAGGAGTGGGACTTCCTGTCCCACTTCCTCCTTCCGCCCTGGGGCCGCCTAGGCGACGCGTCATATCGCCTTTTGGCGGCCCCTCCCTGTAGACGATCACCTGGGACGTGACAGGTCCCAGGCGATCGCCTGTCCACTCAGAGAGCGCTGCGCCGTTCGCGCATGCGCAGTGAGTGCCCGGTCGTGAAGCCGAAAGCTGTCACGGCCGGGTGCCCACACTATGAATGGAGGCGCCGGCGGAGAAGGGGGGGAGAGGAGCAGAGCGGCGCTGGACAGTAGAACAGGTAAGTGTATGTTTATTAAAAGCCAGCAGCTACACTTTTTGTAGCTGCTGACTTTTAATAAACATAAAAAAAGGCTGGAGCTCCCCTTTAAGTAATCCAGTATTAAAGGTCCATCTTAAAAAGTTCATATGACTATGCACAGTCTCTTGTGTTCATACTTTCCCGTCACCTCTTGTGCAAAATGTAAACGTTGTTGGCTGTAAACCATGCAATATCACCACTGTGCTCACAGGACTCTCACCTTCTTTATACTTATAACATGGCATATAACAGTATTCCTCCAAATGTGATGGTCCTTCTATATTCTCTGTCCAGTAGGGACCCTCTAGGAATTTATTCTCGTCTTTCAGACTTATGTGGTAGGTGGGTTCTCCTTTTAAGGTGCTCATCTATGTAATCTCCTAAGTTAGCTTTAGGAGTATAGAAAAGGGTATATGAAAGTGCAGAGAAATCTTCCCATAGTGTAATATTGTTTCAGGAAATGATTTATTAAAGTATAAAAACCTCACTCACAATATAACCACTTGGAAAACCGCATAACAAAAAAAAACCAGTATCGGACTGCACATCTGCTTACATCACTTCCGAATTCCTCTTATGCTTCCGCTTACGCCCTACGCGTTATGTCGGTCATGTGACTTCTTCAGGGGATAGCGGCTTTATTTGCTTTTGCACAGATATAATAATGCATTTTTGCACACAGAATAATAGTGCAGCGCCACTCATTACTCTTTTATGCACTTTATAGTTGTGGGAACACTTTTAGGTGCCTGCAGCAGTTTGTTTAGTTTCATTAATCAGTAGGAGTGATAGTGCGGGCGCACACTGTATACTAATATTCCTATTCACGCCTATAGTGGCCAACAACCCTAAAACTTAATTCAGCAAGGTGGTAGCTGCAAGGTGGCACTCAGAGGCAACGTTTAGAAATTATTTATTTCTCCAACCCACTAATGTTAAGGAGTGGTTTACCTCCTACATATAAAACAGATACATATCCTTTGCAACCAAGACTGTCTGAAAAATTTAAGTGTTACTAAACCCAGGAGCCTGCATTCACTATATCTGGTCTCCCACAGTACACAGAACATGGAAATGCAATTATTTTAGTAAATATAAACTGCAAAAAAACTTTTCTCATCAGCAGTATATAGCAGTCTTGTGACTTCTATCAGTGTCTGCTTAAAGCTTGTAGGAGGAGTTTTCATTCTGCACTGACTCTCCTATCAGGATGCAGAATCCTTGACCCTCCCAAGAAAAAAAAAAACTCTCTAGCAATACACAACAAACTGAGCATGTGCAGCCTGTCCCCTGGCTCTGTATTATCAGGAAATATATTGGGGAAGGTGGAAGAAGAGGATCAGAGTAGACAGCCCTTTTACACAATGCAGAGGATTACCCCTTAGGTTCCACGGTGAGTATAACAAGCATGCTTTACTGCATATACACACTGATTTTACTGTTGTGGGTTTAGTAAAACTTTAAATCATAATTACTTTTCTTGTTGCCCAGGGAAAAGGACCCACATACAACATTTATTACATGCGCTTAGAAGGCACAATAGAATTAAGTTGGTTTTGATTGGTGGACTCGGGTTCCATGCCTATGTTTATTTTGAATAAAGAACATCTGTTAACCTGGAAATTCTGTTCAGACTTGTATCCTTTGCTGATTTGTTGAGAGCTGTGCAAGTCCTGCACCAGCACTGGAGTAGAAGGTAGCTGGGGGTCCACTTTGATTGTTTCCTTGGTGTTTGTGTTCACTTTTTTTTTTTTTTTGCCCTTTTTCTTTACAGAAAATGAAGCTGGTGAGACCGCGCTGGACATTGCCAGACAGCTAAATCACACCCTTTGTGAAGATTTGGTAATACATTTTAGACAGAATTCTAGACATAACACACGTGATTACTGCAAAAACTGCCTTACAATTTCAGCTAATTGAAAATGACTTTTTCATTTGTAGTCATCCATAAGTTTCTGAAATTGCTAGCAAGAAACGTAATTTCTCTATTCAAGTAGACAGAATTTCCCAGAATTATGGCTCTCTGCCTTTTCTTCTTTTAATTAGCTATCTTGCCTCTTTCAGAAGACTTTCAAGTCTGTATAGAGCTTGAAGCTTTGCCGCCTGTAGCGTGGGATATGGCATTTAAGCAATGCCTAGTTTTACTGTATTTGGAAGATTCGAATTTGCATGCTTTACCATCCAAAACTAACTTTTAAGATGAGTTTTTTTCACTTCTGGAAGAGTAAACCTGTTGACAGTGTCTTAGATCTTAGATTCTGTTGATCATGGATTCTGTGCGTGAGATCTCTGCGCTGTGTTCTTAGCTCTGCACACCGGCTGTGCTTATTATAAGGGGCACTCACTCTGTCTAATGGATTTTCTATGTATTTTAGAAAAAGAAGAATGTATCAGGAGGAGCCTGGTACACACAAAAGAGGGGGGAACAACACCCAAAACTCCCAGGAGGAGAGTCTGAAATTGTGGCAGGGAGATTTTGCTGTTTTACTACCGTGTTTCCCTGAAAATAAGACCTAGCGTTATTTTCCAGTTGGGCTGCAATATAAGCCCTACCCCGAAAATAAGCCTTAGTTTAAAATGCTTGTAAAATCCTATAATCCACTCTATTACAGTAGTATATAATGTACAATGTGTGTGTTTCTGTAATATAATTGTGGGGAAGAGGAGCTCCAGCAGATCACAGAAGTACAGAGCGGCGCTATAACAAAGGTATTTGGCACAATTATATTACAGAAACACACACATTTTACATTATATTCTACTGTAATAGAGTGGATTATAGGATTTTACAAGCATTTTAACTCGGTTCACACTGGGGATTCCTGTCAGGCAGGGAGAGAAGACCGCACATTACATGGTAAGACCTACCCTGAAAATAAGCCCTACTGTGTCTTTTGTTGGCAAAATTAATATAAGACCCGGGCTTATTTTTGGGAAAACACGGTATCCAAAGTGATACTAAACACATACTGTTTCATTTACATTGTCCCTTCTATTTCTGTATGTGGATGATGGCCCTGTGATTATTTTAAAAAAAATTATATCTGACCACACTGCCAACCAGGCACATGAGATAAAATCAGAAATAGGGTTAATACATTCCAGTATTTCCAACAGCATGGGTTGCATGAAAACATTTAGTGATATACCGTATATACTCGAGTATAAGCCAAGTTTTTCAGCACATTTTTTTTGTGCTGAAAATTCCCCCCTCGGCTTATACTCAAGTCACCTTTTTGCGCCTGATCTCCCGAACTTTGGGGACCCGGTCCTGGCCGGCCGTAAGTCTCCTGAACCCCAAACTTGGCACACACGTAACTCTTCCTCTACAAGTGTGCAAAGTTTGTTGGCCGGGGAGCACCTATTTTTCAAAGCCGGGCACCCCTTCCATAGACTCCCATGTTAAACGGCCATTTCTCTGGTGATTTTGGGGACCCGGTACCGGCCGGTCGTAGGTCCCCTGGACCCGAAACTTGGCACACATATAGCCCAATTTCTCCTCTACAGGTGTGCAAAGTTTTTTGTCTGGGGGACCTACGGTCTAGGAGCACCGATTTTTCAAAGCTGGGCACCCCTTCCATAGATTCTCATGTTAAACGTCAGTCTAGTCATGAGCACAGTGAGGCATGGCCACAGTGAGGCATGCACATGGACACAGTGAGGCAAAGTGAGGCATGTAGATGGACAACCTAGGCTTATACTCCAGTCAATAAGTTTTCCCGTTTTTTTTTTGGTCAAATTAGGTGCCTCAGCTTATATTCAGGTCGGCTTATACTCGAGTATATACGGTACCTTATCATAAAACATTTTCTTTTTCGAAACTAATATACCATTAAACCTAACAATCCAAAGTTGTCTTTTAGTGCTTGCTCATTCTCAGTTGCCAACGCTGTGCAGTTTAGCGTACAATGGCTCGCTGCTCTTTAATCTGTTATATGTACTCAATGGGAATGCTAAAACAGCAATCTGTCAAGTGCTAACTGTGGTGGGTTTCTAGCCAACTCTGACAAATCTTTTCACATTTTTTGGGCAAGTTCCATCGTTGGTATGTTTTGTTTTTTTTCCCCCCCGAACCAAGGTAGAATTTACCTGACCTGTCTGCATCTTCTTTATCGGTGGGTTGGGGAATATCCATTGGCATGCAACCAACTTACATGTAATATGTTGTGGTCTAGTTACCGCCAGGGCTTTTTTTCTCAGAGAATAGGTACAGGTACTCCCTCCTTCTGAGTCGCTCCTTGTGCCTTCTACCCACCTCCGAACACCGTCCCTTGGTTCCACCCCCTACCCCCTCACAGTACCACCCCCTTTGGAGAATACAGAGCCAAGTATCATTTTGTTGGGCTAAGTAGTTTGTATAATTTCTACTGATAACAACTTGATGCCATTGTAGCCGTATTAGTGCAATTGTGACAGAGGAAATTGAGTACTGTCCATGATACTTTTTTTATATGCACTAACGTACAATTTTTCAGGACAAGCTTTCGGGGTATGTCCTCTTCTTCAAGGTCCAAGAGTACTGCTTGGACCTTGAACAAGGGGACATACCCCGAAAGTTTGTCCTGAAAATTGTATGTTAGTGCATATAAAAAAAACTATCATGGACAGTACTCAATAACAAGAAAGGCAGTAAATTAGATTTCCAGCAGCAAGGAACAAAAGACCCCCCCCCCCCAGTAACCAAAGACCCACCCCCTGCAACAATAGACCCTCCGCAACAAAATACCCCCAGCAACAATAGATCCACCCCAGCAACAACAGACCTTTGCCAGCAATAACAGATCTCCCAGCATCAAAAGACCCCTTCCTCAATAGTAGATCCCTCCTAGCAGAAATTTGCCCCCAGCAACAATAGATCCCCACTAGCAACAATAGACCTATCAAGCAAACAATAGTAGGATTTTTAAAACAGCTTACCTGTAAAATCCTTTTCTTGGAGTACATCACGGGACACAGAGCAGCATAGTCATTACTATGTGGGTTATATAGAATTACCTTCAGGTGCTGGCACTGGCAACTTCCAAAACAGGAAGTACCCTCCCCTATATAAGCCCCTCCCATCCGGGAGTACCTCAGTTTTGTAGCAAAGCAATACGTGTCCCCAAAAGAGGGGTGGGAGCTCTGTGTCCCGTGATGTACTCCAAGAAAAGGATTTTACAGGTAAGCTGTTTTAAAAATCCTACTTTCTTGTTCATACATCACGGGACACAGAGCAGCATAGTCATTACTATGTGGGACGTCCCAAAGCAATGCCACATGAGGGGGGGATACACCATACATAAGCTGGGCGCCATCAGGCATGAGGATCTTTTGCGGCCTGCAACACACTGCGCCCAAAGGCGACATCCTCCTGACTTCTAACGTCCACCTGGTAGAACCTAGTAAACGTGTGTACTGAAGACCATGTTGCGGCCTTACAAATTTGCGCCAGGGAGGCCTGGTGATGCACTGCCCATGAAGTTCCAACTGCTCTCGTGGAGTGCGCCCTAACTTTGAACGGAGGCGGTCTACTTCTCAAGCCATAGGCTTGTATTATGACCTGTCGAATCCACTTGGCTAAAGTAGATTTTGATGCTGCCTGACCCTTTCTGGGGCCTTCCGGCAGAACAAACAAAGAATCCGTTCTACGAATCTGAGCAGTGGCTTTTAGATAAGCTTTAACTGCTCTTACTACATCCAAAGAATGCAATAACTTTTCCTCTACCGAGCTTGGTTTGGGGAAAAAAGAAGGAAGAACCACATCCTGGTTCAAGTGAAACCTCGATACCACCTTAGGAAGAAAGGCTGGATGAGGACGTAATACTACTCTGTCCTTATGGATAACCAGATATGGCTCTTTACAGGACATGGCGGCTAATTCCGACACTCTTCTAGCCGAGCATATGGCTACTAAAAATATCAATTTCCTGGTGAGTAGAACCAAGGAAATGTGCCGCAAAGGTTCAAATGGCTGCTTCTGCAGAACCGACAGAACCAAATTTAGATCCCATGGGCATATGGGAGCCTTAATCGGTGGAATAATACGAGTCACACCTTGCATAAAGGATTTGACAAGTGAATGCATAGCCAGGGGCCTTTGAAATAGTATTGACAAGGCCGAAACCTGGCCCTTGATAGTACTTAAGGCAAACTTCCTGTCTACAGCCCACTGCAGGAAGTCCAGAATTCTGCCTATAACGTACTTACGTGGATGCCATTTTCTGGCCTCGCACCAAGTGATGTACGCCTTCCAAACTCTATAGTAGATCTGCCTGGATACAGGCTTCCTGGCATTGATTATAGTTGATACCACAGAGTTAGAGAGACCTCTCTTCTTTAGGATGTGGGATTCAATAGCCAGGCCGTTAAACTTAGAGTTAGTAAGGAAGGGTGGTATATCGGTCCTTGCGAAAGCAGGTCCGGACGACGTGGAAGGGTCCAAGGACTCCCCACAGACATTTTGATGATCTCCGCGTACCAGGCCCTTCGGGGCCACGCTGGAGCCACCAGGATTACCGGCTTCTTCTCCAACCTGACTCTGCGAAGGAGTCGAGGCAACAATTGTAGCGGAGGGAATGCATATATCAGTCTGAACGGATCCCAAGGGAACACCAGAGCATCCGAGCCGCAAGCGAGGGGATCCCTTGTCCGGGAGACAAATCTGTCCACCTTTGCGTTGAATCTGGATGCTAGCAGATCTACATCCGGTGTTCCCCACCGCTGACATATTGCTCGGAAGACCTCGGGATGAAGGGACCATTCCCCTGGGCATAACTGTTGGCGACTCAGAAAGTCCGCCTTCCAATTCTCCACCCCTGGAATGAAGACAGCTGATATACATGGGACATGCTTTTCTGCCCATTCCAGGATGTGACTTACTTCCCTCTGGGCTGCACGACTCCTGGTGCCTCCCTGATGATTGATATATGCCACTGCTGTGGCATTGTCTGATTGAATTCTGACAGGGGACCCTTGGAGTCTGGATGTCCAGGCTACTAGGGCGTACCGGGCTGCTCGTATCTCTAAGAGATTGATGGGCAGGGTTTTTACTACATTTGACCATCTGCCCTGGAGAGACCATTGCTCCAGTACTGCCCCCCAGCCTATAAGGCTGGCATCTGTAGTGACCACCTTCCAAGATATCGGGCTGAAGGGTTTTCCCTTCTGGAGATTCTGGGGGATCAACCACCAGCAGAGACTCTTCCGAACGGAAGGGGACAAAGCCATCGGGAAGTCTAGAGCCTGAACTTTTCCGTTCCAGGCTGACAATATGGCCCTTTGTAAATTCCTTGAGTGGAATTGGGCGTATGGCACAGCTTCGAATGATGCTACCATCTTTCCTAGCAGCCTCATGCACAGGCGTATGGACGGCTGTCTTTTTGCACAAAGCAGACGGACCAAGGCCCTCAAAGAGGATACCTTGTCTAGAGGTAAGAAAATCTTCCTCTGGTCTGAATCCAGCCGTAGCCCTAGATATACCAGGTTTTTCACTGGCTGTAGGGCTGACTTGTCCAGGTTGATGACCCAACCGTGAGACTCTAGATACTTGATTGTATCGACAATTACCACTTCTAGCTTGGCAACTGAGTGGTCCATCAACAACAGGTCGTCTAGGTATGCCATTATCGTTACACCCCGTGTTCTTAGATCGGCCAACAGTGGGGCCAGAATTTTTGTGAACACTCGTGGTGCTGTGGCCAGACCGAATGGTAAGGCTCTGAACTGAAAATGGCGCCCTTCTACTGCAAAGCGTAGGAATTTTTGATGACCTGGAAAGATGGGAACATGCAAGTAAGCATCTTTGATGTCGATCGAGGCTAACCATTCCTCCCCTTGTAGGGCAGCGGTGACCGATCGGATCGACTCCATCCGGAAAGACCGGACGTTTAGAAATTTGTTTAGACTCTTTAGGTCCAATATGGGTCTTATGTCCCCGTTTGGCTTCGGGACTGTGAAAAGGTTTGAGTAGAAACTCAACCCCCACTCTTCCATAGGAACCTCCATAATTACTCCTTGGAGCAATAGTTGTTCTAACGCCAATAGGAGAGACCCTCTTTTCAGAGGGTCTCTTGGCATGCCTGACCACATAAAATGGGACGGAGGAGACTCTTTTAACTCCAACTTGTATCCCAGAGTTACTGCGGAGAGCACCCATCTGTCTTTGATCGTCTCCCGCCAGGTCTCTGCGAACAACTGAAGTCTTCCCCCCACCCGTTTGAGTGGGGGCAGCCCTTCATAGGCTTGACTTGGAGGCTGGTTTAGTACCTCTTCGGATCCAGGGCTTTTTATTACCCTGTGGCTGTCCCTGATTTTTACCTCCTGAGTTTGACCGAGGAGGCCGTCGGAACTGCTTAGTAGCAGACGTCGCAGGGATAGGAGAGGTAGTCCTCTTAAAAGATGGACCCCTAGACCTCTTTTTACTCGGTAAGAGAGTACTTTTACCACTGGAAATCTTCTGGATATACTTATCCAGGTCTTCGCCAAAAAGGCGTTCCCCATGAAATGGGAAGCTAACTAAGAGCTTCTTACAGGGAGCTTCAGCAGACCAGTTTTTGAGCCACAGAAGCCTACGCATATGTACCAAAGACAGCGTGAGGCGGGAGGCCTGATGGATAGAATCCTTGATGGCGTCAACCGCAAAGCATAATGCTCTAGGCAGATCAGCCAGAGCCTGGGCCTGCTGGTCTGGCAAATCCCTCAGGACCATTTTCATTTGATCCTTTAAAGCTTGGCAGATCCCAATAGCTGCCACTGCTGGCTGTGTAACAGCCCCTGCTGTGGAAAAAGCAGATTTTATTAAAGATTCCAATTTTTTATCCACTGGATCTTTGAACATTTGAACATTATCTACTGGACATGTCAGTGATTTGTTCACAGAAGAGATGGCTGCATCCACCGTAGGAACATTCCATCTCTGGGTGAACTTTTCCTCCATGGGATAGATCACCGGAAACCTTTTAGGCGGAACAAATAGTTTATCAGGATGTTCCCAGTCCTGGTATATAAGTCCTTCCAATAATGGATGTATTGGAAAGGAGCAATTAACCTGGGGAGCTTTTAGCGACCCCAATGAGGAGACAGCAGTAGTTGATGGTTCAACAAGAGGCATTTTAAATGCAGATCGAACCATGTCAGTTAGGGTCTGGACCCACAATCTTTCAGTCTGTGATGCTGAAAATGGTTCATCTACTGTCGATTCCTCAAAAACAGAGCTAACCTCCTCCTGATCCCCTTCAGGTAGGTCGGTCCCTTCCTGGGACTGTTGCTCTGCCAACAGGCACTCTAATGGAGATCTGGCGCGCTTTCTTTCCTGTAGAGAAGAAGCGATCAATGCAGCCAATCTCTGCTCCAATCCCTCCAGAGTTGAGGAAAAAACCTCCTCTGTTATATATGCAGGAGCAGGTGGACTGAGGACAGCCGCAGTACCTGGCACTCCCGGGGGTTCCTTATGGGTATTAACCTCTGATTTCTCAGGGGAGGAGGGTGCAGATGACTGCTCCAGATCCTCAGAGCCCGATGGAGACCCCCTACACTTCCTGAGAGGTATATCTCGGAGTTTTTTAGGCGGCATATTCCTTAGTTCAAAGCTGAGGTATTCCAGCCGCAATACACCCCTTACTGAAATAGTCTAATGCAATTTGCTGCTATGTACATCAGTGGGTGTCTACTAATGCGTCTTTCTGGGGATGCCTGTATCAACCGCCCGCTGTAAGCCCCTATACCATGCTACCAGCTCCTTTTCATGCTCTGTGTCCATAGCAAGCAGCGTGGACTGAGTCCTTTTATCTTGCTGGGACGCCCGCACATGCGCAGAAGCGCTGGGCGCACAGAGCGCGTCATCCGCCAGGCTCCGCCCCCTTTTTTGAAGCTAAACCTTATAAAAGGAAAGCATGTATGCGCGCACGTGTGCGCTCTTGGCGCCATGTAGGGAGAGGAGCCAGGGTCCCTGTTTCACCAGGACTCGGGGATGGAAGGAAACTACTTGGCAGCATGACAGAGGAATGCAGCTTCCCTGATAGAGAGCTCACTCATCTGCCTGGACTTTCACCATGGAAGGAATAGTCCCAAGAAAAAAGACGTTCCACAGCGGCCTCTAGTGGACAAACACAGGTACCGCACCTTTGTCTCTTTTTTTTTTTTTTTTTTTAAAACCTCCTTTATGAAAAAACATTTCCAGGTTTACAGTTTTTTTAAAACTTCCCTTATGAAAAAACATTTCTAGGATTACTTAGGCATATACAGCTATTAGCGGGAATACCCTTTAGGTAACAGGCAGAAAGACATATTAGGCTTGGGGGTCCCCTCAATAGAACCAAGTTCCTGAGGGGCCCCCACTTACCTTTTCCCCGCCGCAGGACTTTGTTTGGTCCACAGAAGCCCAAACTTCACCTCTCACGGCAGGCATTGTACTAGACCTTCAGGGACCGGGTTCCCAAGGATTCCACTCCCCTGGACCTGTATAGCACCCTGCACAGATAGCCTCTTGGTTTTGGGTATGACCAGAGCTCTGGATCCCAGGGTCCAGCCCTCCTAAGAGAGGCATTACAGGCAAAACCCTGCTCTTCTCTGCAAGGCCCGGGTACCGACCGTTTAGCTATGAAGCTTTTTTGGTCGGATCCGGAATAGCTTGCTAAGGCCCAGAGAACCTGTACACAAGCCCAGATGAATACATGTTAACCTTGGCCAACACCTTAGACACTGGCAAAAAACTGAGGTACTCCCGGATGGGAGGGGCTTATATAGGGGAGGGTACTTCCTGTTTTGGAAGTTGCCAGTGCCAGCACCTGAAGGTAATTCTATATAACCCACATAGTAATGACTATGCTGCTCTGTGTCCCGTGATGTATGAACAAGAAAGATATCTCAGTGACAATATATCTCCCAGGAGCCAGCCTCATTGGACCCTTTAACACACTCGGCACCCATTGCCATTACATTTATTCAGTGCAGGAGGTGGCAGAACCCTTACGTTTCCACTGAAAAAAGCCCTCGCTACCGCTATGTGTTCGGGAGGTTGCAATAACTCCACATCAAGTGCACCCAAAAGACACGTTGCAGGATCAAATGGGGGGGGGGTAGTAATGGCAATTAATTTGTTACTTTATTTTATCTTTTCAATGCATCTCATTGACCCACCTTCCATGTTGCTTGTTGTATTTCCATTAGCTGCTCCAAGCTCAGAACAATCAATTTAACATGCGTGTTCACGTGGAGTACGAGTGGCTTCTGCGCCAAGATGATATGTATGAAAGTGATGACGATCTGGATGAAAAGGTAGGAGAGATCTTTCCACGTCTCTTTGCTGCATCAGAATGCATCCATGTGGCCACTTTGCAGTAGATATGCCACACGGTTACAGCATTTACTAGACATGTGCACTGCCAAAAAATTTGTTGGTTTTTGTTTTCGTTTCCATTTGTTTCTTTTCTTTGTTTTCCAGGTCATTCGTTATGATCGGAATTCTTTATTTCAAATAAATTTGGAAATTTGAAATCTGGAAATTCGAAAATTAGTTAGGCCCCTTTCACACGGACGGTCCGTTCAGGTCCGCCTGTCAGTTTTTTAGGCCCTATGGAGCCACGGATGTCAGCGGTGACATGTCCGCTGACATCCGATCCGCCAAAGTGTGACGGAGGAAAACCCTATTTTTCCATCCGTCGGCGGAGCGGATCGGATGAACACGGACAGACGGTCCGTCTTCATCCGATCCCCCCATAGGGTAGAGCGGCGCTCTGACAGGGCGGTCCCTGCACAGTGTGTGTGGGGACCGCCCAGTCATCCGCCGGCTCAGCGGGGATCAACGGAGTGATCCCCGCTGAGCAAGCGGAGCTTCACGGGGCGGATCTTCACGGATCCGTCCCGTGTGAAAGAGCCCTTATTCGAAAATCCGAAAAAGAAGAAATTTGTAAATCCGAAATAATAGCTAACTAACTAATAATAACGAACTATTAAATGATAGTTCTTGGCATTTCCTATTCAAATTTGGCTGTTGGTGAACGTAACGAATACGAATTTATCCGAAGTAATGAATTATCCGAAATAACGAATAACGCATCTAAACTAATGGAACGTAACAAATTAATAATAATAAATAATAAGAATAATAAAAACTTTTTATTATAATTTATTATTATTAATTTGTTACGTTCCATTAGTTTAGATGTGGCATTCTTTATTTCGGATAATTCGTAAAAAATTTGTATTCATTACGTTCGCTAACAGCCAAATTTAAAAGGAAATTCCAATACATATAATTTATTAGTTAGTAATAGTTATTTTTCTTTATTATTTCAGATTTTCGAATTTTCAGGTTTTCTACTTTTCGGATTTTGGTTCTTATTTTCGAATTTCGGAATTTTTGAATTTCGAAAAATTAGTTAAACTGTTTTTCGTTAGTTTGAATATTTCAAAATTAACGAATTTATCGAGTTTCGCCGAAAAAATTATTTGGAACGAAACGAGTTGCACATGTCTAGCATTTACAGATCGGTGTGGACCAGCCCTAACGAAGGGGCAGTTGGGGTAATCCTAGGCTCATTCTTTTGGTCTCCTTACAGCTGGGACCCGTCAAAAAGGAGCGAAATCTACGGCCGTACAGTTGCTTCCAGTCGCCCAGTTCTCCGTTTCCAGACAGAGGAACCCCCACGTCGTTTTTAAGACGGGCTTCACAGGTGTCACAGGTGTCACAGGTGTCTCAGGACTCGCGTTATGATATGGGAGGTGGACAGTTGAGTACTGAAAATGCAGGGACTCCAACGACACCATATACACCGCCTTTGCCACCCCGTAATCCTATCAGAGGTACCAGATCTATCTATCTTTATGCCTAACTAGGTCTACATATCCAGGTTATGCTTCCTGCTTAGTAGCATAGCATAGTGCATATCTTTTTTTTTTTTCTTCCTGTTAGCCTTGCACTATCGGTAAGCTAGGACCAACCTCTTATTAAGAGAACCTGTCACTTTGTCCTAAATAGACAAAAATAAAAAATAATTTAAAGGTTTCCCTTGATAAAGCTTAACTCCCAGGACAAAAAGGTTCATTTCAATATATTCCACTATAACCACAAGGGATATAAATCCACTTTGTGTGCACCAAATATAAACCCAGATATTGCCTTGTAAAAGCAGCAGAGATCTCATCACTGCGCTTTACATAGCATGTGCAGAATTGTGGGCGGGGCCCAGCGGCTCCACTTAATACAGGCTGCCTGGAGAAACAACAGGAGGGGGCGGAGACTAGACCAGTAACCCTGCACAAGCACAGAGAGCAGCAATGACTGGTCTTTATTACAAGAAGCTCCTGCACAAAGTGTAGTTGTTTCATGTTGAATTACTGCATGGATCTGGAAGAAATATACACAGAAGATCCAAAAGATACAGTGGAACATTTGTTTACGAGTAACGCGGATAACGAGCGTTTTAAATAACAAGCAACTTATTTTTTTTTTTATTCTGACTCGGTTTGCAAGTGTTGTCTCGCAAAACGAGCAGACTTCAAGCTAATGGGGTGTGCAGTACCGCATTTGGCCAGAGGTGCGGGGGCACTGGTGACACTTGGAATGGTTCGGAGCCGTTCCGAGTCGTTCGGAAATACTCAGGAATCACTCGGAAATACTGGGAAATACTCCGTTCCCGAGTGTTTCCGAACCTTTCCGAGGGTTTCCAAGATCAGCCAAGCTGTTCCCAAGTATTTCTGAGGCTCTCCGGTGCCCCCCCCCCCACCTCTGGCCACATGCGGTGTTGCATGCCATAGAGTCAATGCGGAACAAATTATCTTTGTTTCCATTGACTTCTATGGGGAAACTCGCTTTGATATGCGAGTGCTTTGGATTACAAGCATTCTCCTGGAACGTATTATGCTCGTAATCCAAGGTTCCACTGTAGTCATAAGAATAGACACTGGACCAATCAGGGCTATTTTTCTTTGCACAGGTATGTTTCTGTGTATATAGGTATTTAGATATTTGCCAGGAGTTCAGCTTTAAATCTTCTATATTCTACACTATGGCTAGGAACTTTAGTAAAGGAGGTGTCTGGGTTGCCTAAAGCAACCAACCAGCTTCCAGATTATTTCCAATGCAGGTTAGAAACTTAAAGTGAAGACCTGATTGGTTGCTATGGGCAACACAGACACTTTCGCTTCTTCTGTTTTTTTTTGTTTTTTTTTCATTCTGTTCGCCAAACCCTTCCTTGGGCTTTTTTTTATAATAATGATGAAAAATTAAGGCACACAAAGACAATAAACCAAACACACACTTATCCTGAAATCTGGTTTGTCCTTTTTATAGCACCCAATGTACCACCACCACCTCCTCCTGCCAGCCCCTCACCTATCCCCAAAAAGCTGCCTGCTACACCTCCACTGACTACAAAGCACAAGAGGGCACTCTCAGAGCCATCCCCCATCATACCACACAGTCCCTCCAGCCAAAGCGGCCTCCATTTCGGTAAGGTGACCACATGTTTTAATGTATCTTATTAAATACTGTCTGTGCTGCCATGGCTACCAATCAGATTTGGGCTTTTGTTCTTCAGCTGTCAGTTTTAAGTTCAGGTTATAGTTTTACTGGTGGCTGTAGGGAAACACAGATCCGAGCTAAAGAGTACCTGTGCTGTAACAATACACATAATCTGTGCTTTCTGCACTCTCAGGAAGTATTGGAATTTGCAAATTATTATTATTATACAGGATTTATATAGCGCCAACAGTTTGCGCAGCGCTTTACAACAACAGGGAAGACAGTACAATCACAATACAATTCCATATAGAGGGATCAGAGGGTCCTGCTCGTTAGAACTTACAGTCTAGAAGGGAGGGTCAAGTGAAACAAAGGGTAGTAGCTGTGGGGAATGATCAGATGGACAAAATGAAAATACAGTTGTTAGGTGTGGGTAGGATAGGCTTCTCTGAAGAGGAGGGTTTTTAGGGATCCTCTAAAAGCTAATAGAGAAGGAGATAGATGGACAGATTGGGGTAAGGAGTTCCATAGGCTTGGAGAGGCTCTGGAAAAGTCCTGGAGACGAGCATGGGAGCAGGTGATGAGAGAGCTAGAGAGCAGGAGGTCTTGAGAAGAACGAAGAGAATGATTAGGTTGGTATTTAGAGACTAGGTCAGTGATGTAGCTGGGGGGCAGTGTTGTGGATGGCTTTGTAGGTAGTTGTTAGTATTTTGAATTTAATTTGTTGGATGAGCGGAAGCTAGTGGAGGGATTGACAGAGAGGAGTAGCAGAGACAGAGCGGTTGGTAGGGTGGATGAGTCTGGCAGCAGCATTCATGATGGACTGAAGGGGGGTTAAAATTTTCAGAGGTAAGCCAATGAGGAGGGAGTTGCAGTAATCGAGGCGAGAGATGACCAGGGAGTGATTTAGGAGCTTTGTTGTGACATTGGTTAGAAAGGGGCATATTTTGGAGATGTTGCGGAGGTTGAGGCGGCAAGATTTGGACAGTGATTGGATGTGAGGCTTAAAGGAGAGTTCAGAGTCCAGGACTACTCCTAGGACCTTGGCATGTGGGGATGGGCTGATAGTTGTGCCATCAATTTTGACAGAGAGATCGGGGGAGGAGGCACGTGGAGGAGGAAAAATGATCAGTTCAGTTTTAGATAGATTAAGTTTGGAGGGACCTGTGATTTTGGGCTCCTGGGAAATGCATGGAAACCTTTCATAGTGTGTGTACTTACCCAAAACTCAGTTTTTTTTTTTTTGTGTTTTGTTGTCTGTGTCTGCATTGGGAAGATTAACCCTTGCTAGAGGTCACAAAAGGATATTCAGAGACATAGGGCTATGCAGCTACCCTTTAGGAGATTGGATGCTGACAACCAATCAGCACTGTCAGGACAGCCCAGTATAACCCCTCCCATTCCCAGTCTGCCTCCTTTTTTATGCTAGTGGCCCAAGGAGTGTCCCCTTTACTGTTTATAAGTGGTGAGAGCAGGAGAGATGGAAGCACAGATCCACAGAATGAATGAAGCAGGGAGTTCCTTGCTCTGTAGATCCTCGGGTACAGCTTTCTCTACAGCAAGGAGAACAGCAGTAGTGTCTTAGATGATCTCACACAGATGTAAAACTGAGCCCCAAAGAACAAGAAGTACACTGCAATTTTCTTTTTAAGAAATTCAACACAAGATATTTTAGGGTAGCATTTAGGCGCTATATATCTATCTATGTTCCATATAACATAGAAAATCTTCACGTTTTAAATTCAAGTTCACTTTAATATTACTTGCCCTTACTCTGCATTGCTTTGTTAATCCATTTCTTGTCACAATCCGTTGCAATTTTAGTTCAAACGCTTTCACTTGTGAGCCATTTGTTCTGTTTTTAGTGTCAAAAAGTTTATCATTTCCAGTCTTTAGGGAAAACGTTTTTACATGCTGCACAAACCTTGAAGTCTATGGGGGCTTGTATACTTTGTAAATCAGAATTTCACGACAGGAGATTGTGAAGGGGGTGGTAAGTAACAAGTTATATCTGTACATGCTGGGAACTCTCCTACCAAAATGCATGAGTAGAGCCTGAAAGGCTTAAAGTGGATGTAAACCCTCCATACACCCAGTGAAGTGAACATCCTCAGATGATACACAGGGATGAACCAAATCTCCCTACATAGGTTTTACATGTATACCTGCTGTCTTCACATTTATATACTGTTTAGAAAGTTCAGATTGTGTAATGCCGCGTACACACGACCGCTTTTCTCGACGAGAAAAACGGCATTTTTTTTTCCGCCGAGAAAAACGATCGTCTGTGGGCTTTATGTCGTTTTTCTCGTCTAGAAAAACGGCATAAAAAACGACGAGAAAATTTAGAACATGTTCTAAATTTTCTCATCGTTTTTTCCAGCATTTTTTTCCACGGCAGTTTTCCCATAGGGAAACACTGCCGCGGAGCCCACAGACGGTCGTTTTTCTCGTCAAGAGAAAAAATGATGGGAAAAACGACCGTGTGTAGGGAACCAAGCGGTTCCCTCGTTTTTCCTGTCATTATTCACGGCGGTTTTTTAACCGCCGTGAATAATGATTGTGTGTACGCGGCATTAGGATATTTTTTCTTCCTGTTTAACACAGAGTGTGATGTCTGGGCATACAGCCAAAATAGCTAACATTGCTTATTGGAGGAAAGGCACACACCCTTTCTCCACATAGCCAGACACTCTCAGAGGTGTTTTGTAACAGGGCCAGCTCCCTGCTAAACTATTTATAGCAACCTTCCCAGACAGAAATGTCAGGCTGCTTTTATCTGATGTGTCCGAGAATTTGTCTGGAGTTATCAGGCTGATAACAGAGGAAACGGGTCAGGAGAGAGCTACGGGACTTGGCTCTTTGAAGAGAGATAACAAAATACTGCAGATATATGTGCCCAGCTCAACTTTCATGAATTGGGTTTACATCCACTTTAAGAAAGTCTTTTTAAAAGGCCAATCTAAAACGAATTAGATCTTGGAAGAGGTTAAGGGTTGTAAAGTCAGTGATTGCAATTCCTTCCAGCCCCTCTGAAATAACAATTTTTTAATTCTGCAGCTAAATACCTTTTTTCTCATTGCCAATGTGCGGTCACGTGACCACCCGCCGCTCTCCTTCTTTGATCTAAAGACTACAGTGGGAGGGGCTGAGTTTCCCCTCTGATGTCAGCCGGGCGGTCAAATTGAATCCAAACACCAGCTAACACTTTAGAAGTAGATACAGCTACAATTTTGTTCCTTATGGGATAAAGGTTTTACAATAAAAGCTCATCATTGTAACCAACCCTGTCAGTGTTAAATGGTTTGTCTCATCCCTGTAACTGCTACATCTGCAGCACAGCTTGTTGTGTTAAAAAAAAAAGACTTACTGGCTAGATCACTAGATGGAAATAAAGGAAAAAGAGCCTAAAAAACAAAACAAATGCAGCCATCTCATCCAAGAATTGGGTAAGCTGCAATATAAGAAATGTTTGCTTTTTGGTTTAATACTGCTTTAAGTTTTCTTAGGAAGCCCATTTATTTGCATCTAGACTAATTTTCCAATACATAATTATGTTTACTTTTTTTGTTTTCAGTGAATAATGTGCTTTTTTATTCAAGACTTTTTGCTACATAAATAGTCTGAATCTCTGTTTACTTTTTTTACACTTTACTAATCGTTTATGATGAAACTTTTTGAATGCATAACAAATCTTGTGTTCCTTTTGATAGACTACGGTTCCTGTTGTACATCCCCCTCCAAATATCTCCAGTCAGAAGTTATGTCCAGGAGACCAAGGTTGGTGCTAGTAGATGTTCTCTCAGAGTTCTACACCATCTTCCTTTCCTTTTCTTTCCTCTCCTTCCCTTTCCTTAGTGGTAGAGAGATGGGGGAATGAGGCATTAACAGAAAGAAATCATGATTCTACTTTACCAAGTTTGTTGTTTTTTTTTATTGGGTGGCTTTATACTGTATGTATATCAATGTCCATCCAGAGCTGACTATTTAGTGTATCTGTTTTGGCTTGACTTTTAAAGCCCAACTCTGGGAAACTTGAAAATCATCCCCTGCAGTGGGACTGCACCCACACTGCAAGGGCTAACTGTTTGTTTAGTCTGTGGAAGAGTTTTTGCACTTTAACTTGCTTGATCCTCCGCCTCCCCTCGTTTTGGCAACGGACTGTCCCTTGGCATCATCCCGTCAAGTGCAGGGCTATAGATCCTGCATTGGGTTTGATGACGTCAGGACCTTACCGTGCTGGAGCATTAAGAAGAAGACACTGCAGGGACCAGTCTAGCAGTGCAGAGGATCGGGTAAGCAGATCTTCTTTTTTTCTTTCTCGTACATCACGGGACACAGAGCGACATAGTCATTACTATGTGGGTTATATAGATACCTTCAGGTGCTGGCACTGGCAACTTCCAAAACCGGAAGTACCCTCCCCTATATAAGCCCCTCCCATCCGGGAGTACCTCAGTTTTTTGCCAGTGTCTAAGGTGTTGGCCAAAGAGTAACATGTGTTTTCACTGGGCTTGCGTACAGGTTCTTTTATGGGCCTCAGTAAGCTGTTCCGGATCCGACCAAAAAAGCTTCATAGCTAAACGGTCGGTACCCGGGCCTTGCAAGAGAAGAGCAAGGTTTTGCCTGTAATGCCTCTCTTAGGAGGGCTGGACCCTGGGATCCAGAGCTCTGGTCATACCCACGACCAAGATGTTTTCTGTGCAGGGTGCTATACAGGTCCAGGGGAGTGGAATCCTTGGGAACCCGGTCCCTGAAGGTTTAATTACAATGCCTGCCGTGAGAGGTGAAGTTTGGGCTTCTGTGGACCAAACAGAGTCCTGCGGCGAGGAAAAGGTAAGTGGGGGCCCCTCAGGAACTTGGTTCTATTGGGGGACCCCCAAGCCTAATTTGTCTTTCTGCCTGTTACCTAAGGTATTCCCGCTAATATTCTGTGCATGCCTGTTACTACTAAGAAAATGTAAAAAAAATTAATAGTGGTCAAGAAAAAAAAAAAAAAAAAAATGGTAAGACCGCGGTACCTGTGTTAATCACTAGAGGCCGCTGTGGTTTTTTTTCTTGTAATGTGGATTTTTTCTTCCAAAGTCAAATCCAGGCAGTTGGTAAGTTCTCTGCTGGGAAACTGTTTCCTCTGCCCTGTTGCTGCGCTCATCCATCCCCGGGCCCTGCGGCAAACAGGACCCTGGCTCCCATCTAGTTCCTTATTTTTTTTTAAAAGAGCGCAGAAGGCACACATGCCCGCGCGCGTGCGCGTGCACGCGCCTCTATATATAGAGGCGACCTGGAAAAAGGGGCGGAGCTGGTGGATGACGCTCGGTGCGCGGCGCTTCTGCGCATGTGCGGGCGTCCAGCGTGTTTAAAGGCACAGTTACAGGTGTCAGCTGGCTATTGAAGTGCACAGACAGAGCTAGCAACAGTAGAATAAGGCACACAGAGGCGGTTGATGCAGGCATCCCCTGGAAAGGCACTTTAGTAGACACCAACTGTTATATAGCAGCAATTGTGCTAGACTATTATCAGTAAAAGTGGTGTATTACGGCTGGAATACCTCAGCTTTGGGCTTAGGAATATGCCGTCCAAAGGCTCCGGAACTAAATCTTCCAGGAAGCGAAGGGGGTCTCCATCGGGCTCTGAGGATCTTGGGCATGCTTCTGCTGCACCAGTCTCCCCTGAAAATTCAGAGGTTAGTGACCGTAGAGACCCCGCAGGAGTACCTGGTACTGTGGCTGTCCTCAGTTCACCTGCTCCGGTGTATGTAACAGAGGAGGTTTTTTCCTCAGCTCTGGGAGGATTGGAAGAGAGATTGACAACATTGATCGCTGCCTCCCTGTCACAGGGAAAGCGCGCCCGATCTCCGTCTCCTCCTTCAGAGTACCTGTTAGCGGAGCAACAGTCCCATACAGGGATCGACCTGCCTGAAGGGGATCAGGATGAGGTTGATTCTGTTATAGAGGAATCAACAGTGGAGGAACCTTTCTCAGCATCTCAAGCTGAAAGATTATGGGTTCAGTCCCTGACTAACATGGTCCGATCAGCATTTAAAATGCCCCTTGCGGAGCCATCAACCACTACTGTCTCCTCGCTGGGGTCGCTAAAAGCTCCCCAGACTGTTTGTTCCTTTCCACTTCACCCTTTACTGGAAGGGCTCATTTACCAGGATTGGGAACATCCTGATAAAATATTTACTCCCCCCAAGAGATTTCCGGTGGTCTATCCCATGGAGGATAAGTTCATCAAAAAATGGAGGGTCCCTACAGTGGACGCAGCCATCTCTTGTGTGAATAAATCACTGACATGTCCAGTAGATAATGTCCAAATGTTCAAGGACCCAATAGATAAAAAATTGGAGTCCTTATTAAAGGCTGCTTTCTCTACAGCAGGCTTGGTGACACAACCAGCAGTGGCAGCTATTGGGGTCTGCCAAGCAGTGAAGGATCAGTTAAAACAGGTCTTAAGGGACTTGCCGGATCAGCAGGCTCTTGCCCTAGCTGATCTACCTAGAGCCTTATGCTTTGCGGTTGACGCCATAAAGGATTCAATCCATCAGGCCTCCCGCCTTACGCTGTCTGTAGTACATATGCGCAGGCTTCTATGGCTCAAAAACTGGTCTGCTGAAGCTCCCTGTAAAAAATTGCTGGTTAGCTTCCCATTTCATGGTGAACGCTTATTCGGGGAAGACCTGGACAAATATATCCAGAAAATTTCCAGCGGTAAAAGTACACTCTTGCCGGTTAAAAACAGAGTTAGAGGTCCCTCTTTTAAGAGGCCTGCTTCCCCAGTCCCTGAGGCATCGGCTGTGAAACAGTTCCGACGGCCTCCTCGGTCAAATCCCGGGGGTAAAAATCAGGGACAATCGCAGGGTAACAAGAAACCCTGGGTCAGGAGAGGTACAAAACCTCCCCCAAAGTCAAATTCATGAAGGGTTGCCCCCACTCAATCGGGTGGGGGGAAGACTCCAGTTGTTCACAGAGACCTGGCGGGACACGATCAGAGACAGATGGGTGCTCTCCGCAGTAAGTCTGGGATACAGATTGGAGTTAAAAGACTCTCCTCCTTCCCATTTTATGAGGTCAAACGTGCCAAGGGATCCCCGGAAGAGAGGCTCCCTCCTGTTGGCACTAGAACAACTATTGCTCCAAGGAGTAATTATGGAGGTTCCCCTGGAAGAATGGGGGTTCGGGTTTTACTCAAACCTCTTTACAGTCCCGAAGCCAAACGGGGACGTGAGGCCCATATTAAATCTAAAAGGGCTAAACAAATTCCTACATATCAGGACTTTCCGGATGGAGTCGATCCGATCGGTGGCCACTGCCCTACAAGGGGAGGAATGGTTAGCCTCGATCGACATCAAAGATGCTTATTTGCACATTCCCATCTTTCCAGTCCACCAAAAATTTCTACGCTTTGCAGTAGAAGGGCGCCAATTTCAGTTCAGAGCCTTACCCTTTGGTCTGGCCACAGCACCACGAGTGTTTACAAAAATTCTGGCCCCATTATTGGCCAATCTAAGAACACAAGGTGTAACGATAATGGCATATCTAGATGACTTGTTGCTGATAGACCACTCAGTGGAAAAACTAGAAGTGGTCGTTCACAAGACAATCAAGTATCTGGAATCTCACGGTTGGATTATCAACCGAGACAAGTCAGCCCTAAAACCAGTCAAAAGTCTGGAATACTTGGGGCTAAGGCTGGATTCAGACCAGAGAAAAATTTTCTTGCCTCAAGAAAAGGTGTCGTCTTTGAGAGATTTGATCCACCTAGTGGATACAAAAAGACACCCGTCCATACGCCTGTGCATGAGGCTGCTGGGAAAAATGGTGGCATCTTTCGAAGCAGTACCCTACGGTAAATTCCATTCAAGGAATTTGCAAAGGGCCATACTGTCACCCTTGAACAAAAAAGTTCAGGCCCTAGACTTACCAATGTCCTTGTCCCCTTCCGTTCGCAAGAGCCTCCGTTGGTGGTTGGTTCCCCAGAATCTGGAAAAAGGAAAATCCTTCAGTCCGATTTCTTGGAAGGTGGTCACTACAGATGCCAGCCTTATAGGCTGGGGAGCAGTACTGGAGCAATGGTCTCTCCAGGGCAGATGGTCGGATGCAGAAAAGGCCCTGCCCATCAATCTCTTAGAGATACGAGCAGCCCGGTATGCCCTAGTAGCATGGACATCCAAACTCCAAGGGTCCCCTGTCAGAATTCAATCAGACAATGCCACGGTAGTGGCATATATCAATCATCAGGGTGGCACCAGGAGTCGTGCAGCCCAGAAGGAAGTAAATTACATCCTGAAATGGGCAGAAAGATATGTCCCAGCCATATCCGCGGTATTCATTCCAGGAGTGGAGAATTGGAAGGCGGACTTTCTAAGTCGCCAACAATTATGCCCAGGGGAATGGTCCCTTCACCCCGAGGTTTTCCGGACAATATGTCAGCGGTGGGGAACACCGGATGTAGATCTGCTGGCATCCAGATTCAACGCAAAGGTGGACAGGTTTGTGTCTCGGACAAGGGATCCCCTAGCTTGCGGCTCGGATGCCCTAGTGTTCCCTTGGGATCAGTTCAAGCTGATATATGCGTTCCCACCGCCACAATTGTTACCTCGATTACTCCGCAGAATCAGGGTAGAAAAGAAACCAGTGATTCTGGTGGCTCCAGCGTGGCCCCGAAGAGCATGGTACGCGGAGATTGTAAAAATGTCTGTGGGGAGTCCTTGGACCCTCCCACATCGTCCGGACCTACTTTCGCAAGGACCGATATACCACCCTTCCTTACCAGCCCTAGGTTTAACGGTCTGGCTATTGAAGCCCACATTCTAAAAAAGAGAGGTCTCTCTAATCCTGTGGTATCTACCATGATCAATGCCAGGAAGCCGGTATCCAGGCAGATCTACTATAGAATCTGGAAGGCGTACATCGCGTGGTGTGAGGCCAAGAAATGGCATCCACGTAAGTACGTAATAGGTAGGATTCTAGACTTCCTACAGTGGGCTGTAGATAGGAAGTTTGCCTTGAGTACTATCAAGGGTCAGATTTCGGCCTTGTCAATATTTTTTCAAAGGCCCTTGGCTTCGCATTCACTAGTCAAAGCTTTTATACAAGGAGTGATGCGTATTAGCCCTCCGGTTAATATTCCCATATGTCCATGGGACTTAAACCTGGTTCTGTCGGTTCTACAGAAACAACCATTTGAACCATTACAGCATATTTCCTTGGTTCTTCTCACCAGGAAATTGATTTTTCTAGTAGCCATTTGTTCGGCTAAAAGTGTCGGAATTAGCAGCTATGTCCTGTAAAGAGCCATATCTGGTTATCCATAAGGACAGAGTAGTGTTACGTCGTCATCCAGCTTTTCTTCCTAAGGTGGTATTGAGGTTTCATTTGAAACAAGATGTGGTTCTTCCTTCCTTTTTCCCCAAACCTAGTTCGGTAGAGGAAAAGTTATTACATTCTTTGGATGTAGTAAGAGCAGTTAAAGCTTATCTAAAAGCCACTGCTCAGATTCGCAGAACAGATACTTTGTTTATTCTGCCGGAAGGCCCCAGAAAGGGTCAGGCAGCGTCAAAATCTACTTTAGCCAAGTGGATTTGACAGGTCATAATGCAAGCCTATGGCTTGAGAAGGAGACCGCCCCCGTTCAAAGTTAGGGCGCACTCCACGAGAGCAGTTGGAACTTCATGGGCAGTGCATCACCAGGCCTCCCTGGCTCAAATCTGTAAGGCCGCAACATGGTCTTCAGTACACACGTTTACTAGGTTCTACCAGGTGGACGTTAGAAGTCAGGAGGATGTCGCCTTTGGGCGCAGTGTGTTGCAGGCCACAAAAGATCCTCATGTCTGATAGCGCCCAGCTTATGCATGGTGTATCCCCCCCCTCATTTGGCATTGCTTTGGGACGTCCCACATAGTAATGACTATGTCGCTCTGTGTCCCGTGATGTACGAGAAAGAAAATAGGATTTTTATAACAGCTTACCTGTAAAATCCTTTTCTTGGAGTACATCACGGGACACAGAGCTCCCACCCCTCTTTTGGGGACACTTATTGCTTTGCTGCAAAACTGAGGTACTCCCGGATGGGAGGGGCTTATATAGGGGAGGGTACTTCCGGTTTTGGAAGTTGCCAGTGCCAGCACCGGAAGGTATCTATATAACCCACATAGTAATGACTGTGTCGCTCTGTGTCCCGTGATGTACTCCAAGAAAAGGATTTTACAGGTAAGCTGTTATAAAAATCCTATTTTTCTATGTCCCCTAGACCTAAACAACTTTTCAGTGCACCCCTAGCTTTAAAGTATAACTAAAAACAAAACTGTCCCCCGTTAATGAGATTCTCTCTTGGGGTTGTCCCCAGGAAAGTACAGTTTTTATCAGCGTATAACACGCCCTTTTTTTCCCCTTAAAATCGGGAAAATCGTGGGTGCGTGTTATACACCGAACGGCTGCCTCGGAGGGAACGAGTGCCACTGAAATAGACAGAGCCGAGTCTACTGTGTACTCGACTCCGCTCGCAGTCACGCCTCCCGCCATTGGACCGGTGTTATGTCCATCATAGGAGCCAGGCCAAGGGGCGGGACAGCGAAACGAGCCAAGAGGAGCCGAGTACACAGGACATCCAGCTCTGTGTATCTCGGCGGCGCTCGTTCCCTCAAGGCTGCAGATTGATACTGGATGGGGGCAAGGCTGCAGATGGATGGCAAGGCAATGGATGGGGGCAAGGCTGCAGATGGATGGGAGCAAAGCTGCAGATGGATGGCAAGGCGGCAGATGGATGGCAAGGCGGCAGATGGCTGGCAAGGCGGCAGATGGATGGCAAGGCTGCAGATGAATGGGGGCAAGGCGGCAGATGGATGGGCAAGGCGGCAGATGGATGGTCAAGGTGGCAGATGGACACTGATAAGGCTGCATTAATGGGCATTTAAAATGTACATTTTTTCCCTTAAACTTCCCTCTTAAAATTAGGGTGCGTGTTATACGCCGATAAATACGGTAATAGAGGGAAAATCTTCCAATGGGGACACTAGTTCTGGTGACCTGGGGGTTCCCAAGAAATTCCTTTAATTTGAAGATATTTCCTCTCACTTCCTGTTTGTGTCATGGATATGCAGTAATGTTTGTCTGCCATCTTACCTCCCTCTTCATGTGTTCACCTTAGAGGCCAGACTCTCTTACCTGCTTTTATAATCTCTCCTCCCAGTATGCTCCACCCCAGGCTCTATCAGGGAACACTATATTAACCTGTGCACTGCAAGCAAGCCGTGCTGTGCTGATGAATGTGTTTGTTAAGCATTGTGTGTTTGGGTTCCTGCCTGCCGTGTGCTACGTCTGTCTCTGTGTTACGATATTGGCTTGTTCCCGACTATCCCTGTCTGCTAGTGACCTTGACCTTCACTTATCCTTGTCTGCTTGTTGCCCTGACCTTGGCTTTTCCCCTCACTATTCTTGTATCCTGTGCTGCTGATTCCCCTCTATCCTCTTTACCATATGGAGCGTGAGCTAGGGGGGCCGCGACCTGGACCCAGCTGCATCGTAGGCCATCCTCACCACTAGAGGCTGTGGTGAAAACCTGCTGGGTCTTAGACTCCGCGCCCTGGGGAATCTTGGGCTCTAGCTCCCTGTGGATCCCTGTTGTGCTCCACTGGTCCCGCTTTCCACAACCACCCAGTTTCCCATCCGCAGCAGTCAGCCATAGGGTTCGCTACCTTGTGGTGCACTCCTGACCCCCAACGGTGTGCATCTGTCATCTGACAACTCAGGTGATCTGACAGTTTGGTTATGGGACAGGAAGTGAAGGGTAATCGCCACAATTGGACACAGTTGGTGAAAAAAAAAATCTGACTGGGGTTATAACCCTCTATTTCTCTATTCAAAATAAAAAAAAATTAAAAAAAGTTCATTTCTTTATCGTACACCACGGGACACAGAGCCAGTCATTACATAATGGGTTAAGGGTCACCAGCGGTGATTGGACACTGGCACAACCAATGGAAGACAGTTCCCCTCCATATAACCCCTCCCATCAGGGAAGTACCTCAGTTTTTTCGCCAGTGTCGAAAGGTGTTGGACGCGTTAGGAGGTGCTAAAGGAAAGCTCTACCAAAGAGACCCTCTGGGGGTAAAAGAGCTATGCTTTCGGATCCATCCAAGACGCCTACAAATGAGCTGAATCTGGATGGGATCCGGGCCTCATCCATGAGGCGTCGCCTGTAATGTCTCTCTTCGGAGAACTGGGCTCTAAGATCCAGCACTTTCGCTATTTCGCTATAAAGTCCTGGTAAGAGTCTTGTACAAGGCCCAGGGGAGAGGTATCCTTTAAATAGGAACCCATATCCCTGAAGGTTGGCACACATAGCCCACCGTGAAGGGTGAAGTTTGGTATCTGTCTGAAAACTTTCAGCAGAAAAACCTGCGGCGTGGATAAGGTGAGATTAGAAGGTCCATAACTAGGTTGGGACCTTTTTCAAAAAAGTGGATGTCTTCTTTTTTTCCACCACTGGGGGGAGTAAAGAGCTGAATATACTCACCTCACTCTGTTCAGTGTCGGCTTCGGCGAAGTACACTGCTCGTCACCTCCGCTGCTGAGCTTGCTTGAGCTCCCCGCTCCTCCTTCCGGTGGCCGATACAGACACCTGCAGATGCAGGTAAGTGGGGACAGGGGCTGATGAGAGTCCTCTCTCACTATGGCCACCACCATAGCGCTAAAGGCCGCGCGCAGCGCGCGGGAGCGCGCTTTATCGGAGGGGGGGGGCCGAAGGCGTGCGCGGGCACGTGGCGCGCGCAGGCACAGAAACGGCGCCAAATTTAAAAGACTGTCAGTGTAAAAAGCACTGCAGCAGCAAGCAAGCTCGTTAGTTCTCTTGTTCCTGGCAGAGAAACACAGCAGCTATACAGGGACGTAAGACTCCATGTGGTTGGATTGGGTACTTCCTAGAAGACATCCATGTTATGCATAGTTATGTGTTAAAAGTTGCATACTTAATGTATTTGCTAAACTGAACACGGTAGTATATGCATTTAGGTACCTTGTATTTTGTCTAAACAGTAAGTCTTCCAGGGGAAGTAATGCGGACAAAAAGAGATAAAAGAGCACCGCCGCCTGAGACAGGGGGCTCTAGCTGTGCTGACTCGGTACCTTCCTCTCCTGTGTTGCCAAAAGCACCTGTACAGGATGAGCCATTACCTCTGTCAGGTATGGCGGCTTCCCCAGTGAAGCCTGGGCCTGCATATGTCACTGAGGACACTTTATCAGCTGCCCTAAATAATCTGGAGGAGAAAATTGCTACTTTAATCGCTAAATCCTCTAAAAAGGACAATAAGCGAAGCAGATCTCCTCCAGTATTGGACCTCCCTTCAGAAGTACCTGAGGAGGAGGAGGATGAGGAGGCGGCTACATCAGCAGAGGATGAGGAGTCAGACGGATCAGGGATATCGGATGAGCCTTTTTCGGTATCCCAGATTTTAAAGTCACAGGTGCAATGCTATGCAGGAGCCGTGCGAGCTGCATTTAGGTTACCCTCTTTGGAGGTAACAGAATCACCTGTCTCCTCCCTAGGATCATTAAGATCCCTGCAAGGTGCATGCTCCTTCCCGGTTCATCCGTTACTAGAGGATCTATTGTACGCAGACTGGCAACATCCAGATAAGCGTTTTTTACCTCCAAAAAAGTTTAACATTCTTTATCCTATGGAGGAAATTTTTTTAAAGAAATGGAGCCTGCCTACGGTAGATGCGGCTATTTCTTGTGTAAATAAAAACCTGACATGTCCAGTGGATAATGTACAAGTGTTTAAAGATCCTTCTGAGAAGAAGTTGGAATCCTTACTGAAATCCTCCTTCCTTTTGGCCGGCTCAATTATCCAACCTGCAGTAGCAGCAGTCGGTATGTGTCAGGTCGTCAGCCAACAGGTAAAGCAGGGGCTGAAGGAGCTGCCTTCAGAGCAGGCTAAAAATTGGGAGAATTTGCCTAAAGCCTTATGCTTCACAGTGGATGCCATGAGAGATTCTATCATACAGGCATCACGCCTTACACTCCAGCTGGTACAGATGCGCAGAGTACTTTGGCTTAAGCATTGGTCAGCGGAAGCTCCATGCAAAAAGTTGTTGGCAAGTTTCCCGTTCCATGGCGAACGCCTTTTTGGGGAAGATTTAGAAAGATATATCCAAAAGATATCAAGTGGTAAAACGACACTTTTACCTGAGAGAAAGAAAAACAAGAGACCTTGTTTTAAACACACTCTCTCCCCAGCTCCCGGGAAATCTGACTCCAGCCAGTGGCGCCGGCCTTTTCAGCCGCCCAAAAAAGCCAAAGAACAGGCTCAGAAGAACAAGAAGCCGTGGGGTTCAAGAGCTAATAAGCAAGCCCCCAAAACCCCTCATTGAAGGGGCGCCCCCGCTCGGCCGAGTGGGGGGAAGGCTTCGTCAGTTCTCAGCGACTTGGCGGACAGAAACCCAGGACAAATGGGTGGTATCCACAATATCCTCAGGGTACAGACTGGAATTTCGAGAGATCCCATCTTCTCAATTCCGAAGTTCAAGACTCTCCAAGGATCCACAAAAAAGAGGATCCTTCTTCAAAGGTTTGAATCACTTAATAGCTCAAGGTGTGGTTACAGAGGTACCCCAAAAGGAGCAAGGTTCAGGTTTTTACTCAAACCTCTTTGTGATTCCAAAACCGAACGGAGAAGTCAGACCCATCCTGGATCTAAAAAATCTAAACCAGTTTCTGAACGTTCGCCATTTTCGAATGGAAACGATTCGATCCGTGGTCGCTACTTTAAAAGGCGGAGAATTCATTGCGTCCATAGATATCAAAGACGCATATCTACACATACCAATCCTCCCCGCTCACCAAAGATTCCTAAGGTTTGCGGTAGAAGATCGCCACTTTCAATTTGTGGCCCTGCCATTTGGTGTAGCCACCGCGCCCAGAGTATTCACAAAGGTGCTAGCTCCTCTGTTAGCAAACCTAAGAACACGGGGCATTGCGGTAACAGCCTATCTAGACGATCTACTATTAATAGATCAGTCAAAGGAGGGATTGGATCACGCTGTAGACACTACAGTAGGATACCTGGAGTATTTAGGATGGATTATAAACTTACAAAAATCCTCTCTCCAGGCCCAAAGAAGGATAGTGTACCTGGGCATGATCATAGATACAGCCCAAAACAGGGTATACCTGCCAGAGCCAAAGATACAGTCTCTGAAAGACCTGATCCACAAGGTCAAAGCAAACAAGAGGCCGTCTATTCGCCTTTGCATGAGACTATTGGGAAAGATGGTAGCCTCCTTCGAGGCGGTCCCTTACGCCCAGTTTCATTCGAGACTACTTCAAGGCAATATTTTAGCCTCCTGGAACAGAAAGAGCCAAGCTCTGGATATACCCATGCGCCTGTCCTCACAAGTACGCCACAGCTTCAATTGGTGGCTAGAAGCCAGGAATTTACGGAAGGGAAAGTCCTTCCTCCCAGTGGCCTGGAAGGTGGTATCTACGGATGCCAGCCTATCGGGCTGGGGTGCAGTATTCGAGGAGGCTTCTACCCAGGGAACCTGGGCCAAGACTCAGGGGATCCTGCCCATCAATGTGCTAGAGATCCGGGCGGTATATCTAGCCCTCAAAACCTGGACATACAGGTTACAGGGCTACCCAGTTCGGGTTCAATCCGACAATGCTACGGCAGTAGCTTACATCAATCACCAAGGAGGCACCCACAGTCGGGCAGCCCAAAGAGAGGTGAACCGGATCTTGGCATGGGCAGAAGAGCATGTACCTTGCATCTCTGCAGTCTTCATTCCAGGGATAGAAAACTGGCAAGCAGACTACCTGAGTCGTCAGCAGCTGCTACCAGGAGAGTGGTCTCTTCACCCAGAGATCTTTCAGGCCATATGTCTGAGATGGGGAAACCCAGATGTAGACCTGCTAGCTTCCAGGTTCAACAAGAAATTGGACAACTTTGTGTCCAGAACGAGAGATCCTCTAGCCTACGGGACAGACGCTCTAATAACTCCATGGAATCAGTTCTCACTGATCTATGCATTCCCTCCGATCCCTCTTCTACAAAGACTGCTTCGCAGGATCAAGGAGGAGGGAATACCAGTAATCCTAGTGGCCCCAAACTGGCCCAGGAGGCCTTGGTATGCCGAGATCGTAAAAATAGCGATAGGAAGGCCCTGGAAGCTTCCACTTCGACACGACCTGTTGTCACAGGGTCCAGTATTCCACCCTTCCTTACAAAGGCTAAATTTGACGGCCTGGCTGCTGAGACCCACATTTTGAAAAAGAGAGGGGTCTCTGGCCTGGCTCTTTCTACGCTCATTAATGCTAGAAAGCCAGCCTCCAGACTCATCTATCATAGAGTCTGGAAAGCATACGTTTCCTGGTGTGAATCCAGAAGTTGGAATCCTCTGAAATATGAAATAAGTAGGATTCTTGCTTTTTGCCAGTTAGGAGTGGATATGAAATTAGCCCTTAGCACCATCAAAGGGCAAATATCGGCTCTATCAGTCTTCTTTCAGAGACCATTGGCATCTCACTCCCTAGTTCGGACATTCATTCAGGGTGTACTGAGGATAAATCCTCCAGTCAGGTCTCCCTTGTGTCCATGGGATTTGAATTTGGTATTGTCAGTGTTGCAAAAGCAACCTTTTGAACCTATTCGCCATATTCCTTTAATTATATTAAGTAGGAAATTGGCCTTTCTGATTGCTATAGCTTCTGCTAGGAGAGTATCAGAGCTAGCAGCTCTTTCTTGTAAAGAGCCTTATCTAATTTGTCACAAGGACAAGATCGTACTACGACCCCATCCGGCTTTTCTGCCTAAGGTGGTGTCGGCTTTTCACTTGAATCAAGACATTGTTCTGCCTTCCTTTTTTCCAAACCCGCGGACGGCGGGGGAAAAATTATTACACTCTAGATCTAGTGAGAGCGGTAAGGGTGTATCTGCAAGCAACCGCTCAGATACGTAAAACAGATGTTTTGTTTATTTTACCAGATGGTCCCAAGAAGGGCCAAGCGGTATCAAAATCCACCATTTCCAGGTGGATTAGACAAGTAATTGTTCAAGCTTATGGTTTAAAGAACAGGACTCCTCCTTTTCCTGTTAAGGCGCACTCTACCAGGGCGATAAGTGCTTCATGGGCAGTGCACCACCAGGCTTCGATGGCTCAGATCTGTAAGGCTGCAACTTGGTCCTCAGTCCATACATTTTCCAAATTCTATCAAATAGATGTGAAAGGACATGAGGATTCCGCCTTCGGGCGAAGTGTGCTGCAGGCAGCAGTATAGGGCTTCTGGTCCGCAAGCGGTCGGTTTGATCTGTGTCTCCCCCCCTTCATATGAGCATTGCTCTGGGACGTCCCATTATGTAATGACTGGCTCTGTGTCCCGTGGTGTACGATAAAGAAAATAGGATTTTTATAACAGCTTACCTGTAAAATCCTTTTCTTGGAGTACACCACGGGACACAGAGGTCCCACCCTTCTTATGGGAACCTTACTGCTTTGCTACAAAACTGAGGTACTTCCCTGATGGGAGGGGTTATATGGAGGGGAACTGTCTTCCATTGGTTGTGCCAGTGTCCAATCACCGCTGGTGACCCTTAACCCATTATGTAATGACTGGCTCTGTGTCCCGTGGTGTACTCCAAGAAAAGGATTTTACAGGTAAGCTGTTATAAAAATCCTATTATAGTTTTGTCTATAGTTTCACTTTAACCAGTTGCGGACCTCCCACCGTAGATTTACTGTGGCAGGACAGCCGTTCTGCTCCAGATCACGTACCTCGTATGTGATCTGGCACTTCCGGGTCTGGGGTGCGCACGCCCCACTGACGATCCGCTCCCGCTGTGATTGGACACAGCAGGAGCCAATCAACAGGTCCCACCAATCATTCAGGAGAAAGGCAAAACAGCGGTCTATCTATGTAAGCGAGAACGACCGCTGTTCTGTGAAAGGGAAATGTGCTGATTCTGTGTTCTAAGTGCTAAGCAGGAACACGTATCTTTACATTCCCCCAGTCGAAACACCTCCCCCATAGTTAGTAATTACTCCTAGGGAACACAGTTAACCCTTTGATTGCCCCTGATGTTAAACGCTTCCCTGCCAGTGTCATTAGTAAAGTAACAGTGCATATTTTTTAGCACTGATCACTGTAATAATGTTTCTGGTTCCCAAAAAGTGTCAGGTGTCTGATTTGCGAGCCGCAATGTCGGAGTCCCGCTATAAGTCGCTGATCGCTGTCATTACTAGTAAAATAATAAATAAATAAAAATATACCATAGTTTGTAGACGTTTTGCGCAAACCAATCAATATACTCGTATTGGGATTTTTTTTTACCAAAAACATATAACAGAATACATTTTGTCCTAAATTCATGAAGACATTTGATTTCTAAAAAAATTTTTTAATTGGGAATGTTTTATAGCAGAAAGTAAAAAATATTGTGTTTTTTTTATTTTTCCCACAATTGTTGGTCTTTCTTTGTATGTAGCACAAAAAAATAAAAACCGCAGAGGTGATCAAATGCCACCAAAAGAAAGCTCTGTTTGTGATGGGAAAGGACATAATTTTTATTTGGGTACAGCGTCGTACGACCGCGCAATTGTCAGTTAAAGTAATGCAGTGCCGTATCACAAAAAATGGCCTGGTCATGAAGGGGGTAAACCTTCCGAAGCTGAAGTGTTTAAAGAAAACTTGTAGTAGAAAAACATAGACTGCCATTGCTCACCTTCCTATGTAAAAATGCTAGCTGCCCGGCTATCCTAATGATGCTATGCCCACAAAAGTTACAGACCAGAAAACAAAAATAGAAGTTAAGAGTTCTGACAGCTTGTTGGTTCTGGGTCAGTGGACTTGGAAAGCATTGAAGTCAAGTATTATTTGGCAACTAGCATTTTTCCCAAGGATGTCACCAATGGCCACCTACATATGTACAGTGTTCCTTTAAATTGGGCCTATAATTGCGTTTATTTAAAATGGTTGTTTTTTTTCTTTTATTCAGCATTGGATCTCCAAAACTTAGCAGTCTTCATGAAGTGCCGGAAGTCCCACCAAAAGGTATTTTATCGAAATCACTGACTCCTGTTTGTTACAAATCAATTTATGTATGTGTATATATATATATATATATATATATATATGTGTGTGTGTATATATATATATAATTATTATTATTATTTTTTTATCATTATTCATGCATATATTTATCTGATTATGTGGCTTTGTACTTAAAGCGGTGTTCCACCCAAAAATTGAACTTCCGCTTTTCGGAACCCTCCCCCCCTCCGGTGTCACATTTGGGGGGTGCGGATACCTGTATAATACCCCCTCTTCCCCTCACTACACCCCCCCCCCCCCCGCTGCCTTCTGGGAAACACACAGTTCCCAGAACACAGCGGGGAACCAGTGAAAGACGCGCAGCGCAACTCACGCCATGCGCAGTAGGGAACCGGGCAGTGAAGCCGCAAGGCTTCACTTCCTGATTCCCTCACCGAGGATGGCGGCGGGGGTAGCAGAGAGACGAGCAATTGCTCGTCTTCTGCTGCCGACATCGCAGACGCACTGGACAGGTAAGTGTCCATTTATTAAAAGTCAGCAGCTGCAGTATTTGTAGCTGCTGGCTTCTAATATTAATTTTTTTGCGGGACCTCCGCTTTAACCACTTCCCGCCCAACCACGTCTTTGTATGTATGGATTGCATGGGTTGTGTGGCAGAGCGAGGCTCTGTCTCAATGAAAATGAGGTTAAAGTGGACAAAGAGGCTGCATATCGCCTGAGTGCAGAGCTACAGAGCGTAAATTTAAAAACAGAGAAAACTGCTCTGGCATTTTTCTCAGATTTTGCTATTTCTGCATGGGGTTCTGTGGCTTGGAGATCCTTCAGAGTCTTGGGTGGGATGGGAATCTCCAACCCTGTGTCCGGGTCTTGTGGACAGCCAGCATGGTGTGTGCTCAGGTGCACGCAACCAATATAATGAGGGGCTGGTGAGAGCAGAGTGGAGGATGGTGGAGAGTGAGCAGCTTGCTAACTGCAGTGGCTGCTAGTGAGTGTCTCTGTGTGAGGACAAACGCTGTGTGCGTTGAAGGACTTTAAGCTGTGTGCGTCCAAGGAGCCAGAAGCTGTGTGCATTAAGGGACTTCAAGCTGTGTGCGTTTCAGAAGCCCAAAGCTGTGTGCATCCAAGACTGTGAGACTGGAAGATCTAGTGGTTTAAAGGTATCAGTACCTAAAGCAAGCAGAGGAACTGCTAACGAGAGCCAGGTGGCTTGTTATGTTTTTCTTATTTTTGGACTGCTAAATGAAGTTGAGGCCGGGTTCACACTTGTCCGACAAACGCTCCGACATTAGGAGCTCATGTCGCATGACGTGTGAAAATCAATGAATCCCTATGAGAGCCGTCTTAACTGGTCCGACACAAGTCGGTCCGACATTAAAAATGCTCCCTGTACTACTTCTGTCCGACTTTGATCCTACTTCAGCCCATTGAATATCATTGAAGTCGGATCAAAGTAGGATCCTTGTCCTAACCATCCGACATTTGACATCCGACATGGTGATTACAGCAGCAGTAAAAGGAATTTATCTCACCCTGGGATTGTTTTGATTGGTCAAAGGACAAGTCAGACTAGCACAATGTCGGATCAAAGTAGTATCCTGTTCATGAATGTCGGACCAATGTAGGATCAATGTAGGACTGATGTCGCAGAGCAAAGTAGGATGAAAGTCGGATGAATGTCGTGTAGTATCAGTGTGAACCCAGCCTAAACCCCTGCGTGGGAATCCTGAAGGGACATTTTGCTTTTGTTTTTCTGTTTAAATAAACGCGGGCTACCAGGCCCTTAACTAGAATGCCTGTCTGATATGGACTCACTGCATAAAAACACATCTATCCACTTGAGCTAAAACACCCCAATATCACAGTTGTTATGGACATGTGGTGAACATTTCATGTCAATAACACCTTTTAGAAATATATTTACCTAGAAAAATGGTGATGGATGCGTTCAATACTTATTTTACCCGCTGTATCTCCTAAATGTGCGCCGTTTAGGAGATATTTACTTGTGAATGGGCTGGTGAGGCCACCGGGGCACGTACTCTGAAGGAACAGCATGCCCGTGCCATACCTTCAGAGACCTCTGCCGTGAGTGGCCGCGGGAGTGATGTTGTTATGGCATGGCCAATCAGACGGCCGGAGGATGCGAACCCAGAAGGAAGACCTGGTGAAGATGACGGCGACAGCGCATCGCTGGAGGGCTTCGTTTTAAGGTAAGTTTCACATAATGGGCTAGTATGCGATGCATACAAGCACATTACAACTTTACCTTGCAGGTTTAAAAAAAAAAGAATGGCGGTTTACTACCGCTTTAAATCCCAAAGGAAATATGTATTATACTGCAGCTTACCAACTCTTAGTTGTGATGGCTGCATTTGTTTTGTTTTAGACTTTCTTTCCTTTATTTTCATCTGGTGATCTAGTCAGTAGGGCTACTTTCACTCTGGGGCGGGGGGTGTTGGCGGTAAAGCGCCGCTAATTTTAGCAGTCGCTTTTCCCCCGCTAGCAGGGCGCTTTTAACCCCTGCTAGCGGCCGAATAAATGTTTTTAATTGCGCCTGCAAAGCGCCGCTGCGCTTTGCAGGCCCTTCGGCAGCGGTGCCTATTGATTTCAATGCCAGGGGCGGTGGAGGAGCAGTGTATACACCGCTTCTCCACCGCCCAAAAGATGTCTAATGTCCTGCAAGCGCACCGCCCCAGTGTGAAAGCACTCGGGCTCTCACAGTGGGGCTGCAGGGGAGGCGTTTTACAGGAGCTATTTTTAGCCCAAAAGCACTTGAAAAACACCCCAGTGGCCTAAGTGTTTTGTCTTTCAAAAGAACAAGCTGTCCTGCAGATGTAGCAGTAAGACCCCTTTCACACTGAAGGTGCTTTACAGGCATTTTAGCGCTAAAAATAGCACGTGTAAAGCGCCTTTAAACTGTCTCCCATGCCTCCCCAGAGTGCTTTCACACTGGGGCGGTGCGCTTGAAGAACGGAAAAAAAAAGTCCTGCAAGTAGCATCTTTTGGATGATGCAGGAGCGCTGTATACATCGCTCCTAAACCGCCCCTGCCATTGAAATCAATGGGCAACGCTGCCGAAGTGCCTGCAAAGCGTTTCAGCAGCGGCGCTTTTTGGGCCCTTTTAACCCCTTGTTAACCCCTTCTATGGGGTTAAAAGCGCCCCACTCCCACGTGCACATCGCCGCTAAAACAAGCAGCGCTTTATCGCTAGCGTGGGGCGGCCTTCAGTGTGAAAGGGGTCTTAGACTACATTCAGACTGAAGATTTAGGCCGGTGTGAATTGTAACGGCAGGAATCAAAGATTCCTGCTGCAGCTCTGAATGGCTAGGGCTGGCTGCCGATCCCATTCACTCAAGCTATTCATTGCTGTCCACACAGCGAGTGATTACCTGCAGTGATTGTGGCTGAGCCTCGAGCAACGCAGGTGTTGCTGTAGATGCTTATAAAGTGTTAGGTCAGCCGGGTTTCAAACAGTTAATGGGCGAGATGAATGAATCGAGCGATCAACTTGGGTACAACTAGCCTTGAGGGATTCGCTTTCCATTATCGCAAGCGGCTGCTATAGCCCCTAGTGATGATCAGTGATCACTGTCTTCTCCCACCTCCCCTGATTCCCCATTCAGCACTGTTTGTGTTGATGGGGTAATTGTGCGAATTTCCAGTTTGCATGAAAGAAATTGACAGGTAACATGGAAGGGTTCCCCCAAGTTTTTTTTTTTTTTTAGCAGCATAGATAAGGAAAGATTATATATGTGTAAAAAATTATTTATTTAAGAAAAAAATCAATCTCATGTGGTGATTAAAATATGAGCTCTGGTTAAGGGACATAGTACATAACTCCATGATACAGCAATACAGACACGATAAGAACGGCATCACATTACATAATGTTTGTTATGTAGCAACCCAACGCGTTTCGACCCATACTGTCACGGTCTTCTTCAGGGGGGGTGGTTTGCTATAAAAAAAATACATTCAACATCTCAAATTTCCAAGAATATTTCATTGTGTACGGAATTTCATGTGCACAAAATTATAATTAAACTAAAAAGATGGAATAACGGATCTCCTAACCAGAGGATTAAAAACAGTTAGATGATCGAGGAGGCTTCATAATCATCACTACCCTCCCCGAGAGTAGGAATCCAGCTCAAAAGGGCTCAGTAGGTTACATTTAGGGCACCCTTGGAGAAATTCACACATGTGGCCGGTCTTAGCTGGAGTTTGGCTTCCATTTGTTTAGTGTATATAAATCTGCTAGTATATCTAACACTCCCCTCCCCCCAGACTGACAGTGCTGCTGTCCAAAGGTGTCTCTGATGCTCCTTCATCCAGAATGTAGACAATGTAACACAGGAGGTATGTTACTGGCTAGATCACCTTGTAAAAACAGAGGGGAAAGAAGCCTAAAAAAAGAAGACAAATGCCGCCACCTCATCTAAAGATTGATAAACTGCAATAGATTACATTTTTGGTTTTGGGTTTAATACAGCTTCAAGGTAAATGTTAGGGCAAATGAAAATAAAAACATATTCAGTACTTCTTTGCAATGCTTGCACATTTCCCCATGCTTTATCTATTTTAATTGATGGAAGTACAGGAAACTAGCAGAGAATCTTCTCAGAAATCCAGGGAGCTCCTTATTTCTTGGGATTTTATTGCAGCAGAGGCAAAATGTTCAGGAGATGTTATCAGCCCTCCACATTAGACTTTGGTGGACTACAGAACATATCCCTCATTGTTGGAGAGATAATAAAAGGTGGGTGTTCCATAGTCCAGGAGAACAGGGCAGGGCTGATAGGTCCGCTTGGGATTTCAGTGGAGCTGACGCAGATATTATAGCTCAAACAGAAAGGAGTACACTGGATTTCTAGCAGTTCAACATCATTTTTTGTGTACTTGCTGGGTTTTAAAGAGATGTGGATGTATATCAAAGATGTACTTTTTTTTTTTTTGCTCAAACTTAATTTTAAGCCAGTTTTACTGTGAATTTGCACCATAGGCGTGCGCACAGGGTGTGCCAGGTGTGCCCAGGCACACCCTAATCACCCTGTGCAGCACAGATTCCCCCTACTGCCTAGGTTCCCCCCCTCCTTCCCCTTGCAGTGCTGCCGGCTTCCCTACTCTCCTCTCCCTCTGGCTGTTGCTGCAGGGATGTTTTAGGATGAGTGGGGGAAGGGGCCGGTAAATATGTAACTTACCGGCCCCTTACCTTTCATCATGAGTGACCGGTAGTATGTGTTTGAGCTTTGGGGTGCACACCTATGATTGTCACTCATCCATAAGGACTTATAGCCAATATTTGCAGTGCCGCTAAGCTCTGTTTGCTAAACAATAACGGGAGCTCAAAGCACATAAGATAACACTATTTATTTAAGGAATAAATCAGAAATGGGTTATTGACACATAATAGCCCAGTAATGTTGAGTTACACCTCTGTAGATGTAGATATAGATATATCACCCTCCCTACTTGAATACCTTTATAATTACAACTTAAAGCCCAGCTCCAGATTTTATTTTAAACCTTTGGATAGAATATTTTCCATCAGTTATACAGTAAAACCTTGGTTTGAGAGTAACTTGGTTTGAGAGCGATTTGCAAGACCAGCTCATTTTTTTAATACATTTTGACTTGATATTCAGGCAATGTCTTGATATACAAGTAGCGTCATGTCACAACTGAGTATAAAAAGAGAAGGCGCCTCTAAGTGTAGCAATATGGTTGCATTTAATGAAGGTACAACATTTAGCAACATACTGCTACACTTATCCTTTATACTCTGTAGCTCCTGCTGGATTTTGCTTTTAATCGCCTTGGGGAGACTGCCATTTGTGGATGTACATTTTATGGTTACACAACCTATCACATTGCTATAATGTTTTTATATGGACTATAAACGGAAGGACCTATGAATAAATGGTTGTGGAATGAATCATTTGAGTTTCCATTATTTCTTATGGGGAAATTCGCTTTGATATACAAGCGCTTTAGATTCCAAGCATGTTTTTGGAACGAATTATGCTCACAATCCAAGGTTTTACTGTTTTTCTACCAGGTTTCTGTTTGTCTCTGACTCTACTGGGAAGATTTCCCCTCTCTCCCTGTCTCTTTTGCGTCCATGCAAGGAATGTGAAGACAGCCCTCACTGGGGCCGGCCATAGACGGAGCGATTTTCTTTCCTGCAACTACAGTCGGTGTGGATGGGGGAAACCCTCCCCCTGAACCATTGTGTTCTCCTGGTGAAGGAAGCCGCACCCGCGGGAGAACACTTTGATTACTGCTAGCGTCTATAACAGCCGCTAGCAATAATCGCGTGTAAAATCAGGCAGGCTGGTTGTACCCAAGTTGATCGATCCACTTGGGTACATTCAGCCTGCCCATACATGGTTCGAATGTCAGCTGGTCCCTGCTGAACTGGCCGAGATTCGAACCATCTATGTGAAAAGTTCTAACCCTTCACTTCTTGCCTTGACAGGAAGTTAGAGGAAACTTCCCCAGTAGGGTCACAGATGGCAGTAAGGATCGGGCAGATGCTCTAACCTTTTCTTATTTTACTGAAATTAGGATTTAAAGTGAACCTGTCATGTCCACCAAAATGTATTAAAGTGGAAGTAAACCCTTTTTTTTTACTTGTACCTACAGCTAAGTCTATAATAGGCTTACCATTAGGTATTTTGAATATCTCCTAAACTTGCACGGTTTAGGAGATTTGCACACTGCATGCAGCCAGTGATGTCACCGGCACATGCGCTCTGAAGGGACGGCATATCTGTGTAGCAATATGGTTACATTTAATGAAGGTACAACATTTAGCAACATATTGCTACACTTATCCTTTATACTCTGTAGCTCCTGCTGGATTTGGCTTCTAATCCCCTCGTGGAGGCTTCCATTTGTGGATGGACATTTTATGGTTATCACATTTCTATAATGGGGACGTCATTTCTGTGCCCGCCCCTTCAGAGGGACGACATATCTGTGCCCGCCATTTCAGAGCTCCGTGCCGTGGTCCGTGACTCCTGCACATGGGAGGGACGTCATTGCGGAGCGGCCAATCAGACGGCTGGAGAACTCAAACCCAGAAAAAGACTGGGTGAAGATAGAAGCCCTGTCAGCGGTGACAGTGCACCACTGGAGGGCTTCGTTCTAAGGCAAGTATTTTATAATGTGCTAGCATGCGATGCATACTAGCATATTATGCCTTTTGTCTTGCAGGGTTTTAAAAAAAAAAAGTGTGGTTCACTACCGCTTTAACTGACATTTCAAGTAATGTGAAGACATCAGCTACTGGTGTTTTTCTTCAGTTTAGTTCCTTTGTGCCTGGAGAACGCTCTAGGTACTTTGCCCAGGCTGTGTACAGCATGTCAACCTCCCGTTAAAACATAATCTGCAGAAGCTTTAATATTGTTCTAAATGCATTAATTGCCAAGTAAGTCCTCAGCAAGCCTTGCTGATTGGTGTGCTGTAGTGCTGCCTTGTCAGGCTGCTGCTTGGACACAATCACTCTCATCCTGAGAGCAGCAAAACCTCCTGGCAGCCTATTCTTCAGATTTAATGGCAGTGCTAGGAGAAATAAAAGCACTGTAAGGATTGATACTTGGTAATTGAAGCTTTTAGACCAACGTTGAAAGCTTCCTTCTATTTTTAAATTGAGTTAAATTAGGCTTTAAGTTAAGAATCATGGAAGAGTGCAGCCTAAGAATAGACATAACCCAATACCTGCAGTTACTGTTATTACTCAGGGAATCTTCTTATGTGCTCCTTCTTGACTTAGGCCGACCATACAAGGTGCGAATTTCTTTCCTGCAACCACGGGTTTGAGGAAAGAAATTTTCACAATTCCCCCATCAACATGGGTAGTGCAGACGGGAATCTGGCATTGATAATAGTGTATGTACCTGGATAAAAAAACTGGTCCAGAGACAGGTGATAAATAGCATATCCCCTGAATGGCTGGAGTTGTAAGTGGGGTACACCAAGGCTCTGTCATGGGGCCAATTCTGTTGAACTTGTTCATAAATGATATAGAGGTTGTTATAAATAGTTCAATCTCTGTGTATGCCGACGATGAAAAGCTAAGCAGGGTAATAACTTCATAACAGGATGTAGCAGCTTTGTAAGAGGACCTTGATAAAATAAGGGGGTTGCAACTACATGGCTAGTAAGGGTTTAATATTGGAAAATGTAAAGTAATGCACTTGGGGGGCTAACATATGAATGAAAGTTACTCCTAAGGTGTAAACCTCTGGGGGGAGTCTAGGATGGAAAAGGATATAGGGGTCCTAGTAGATCACAGGCTCAGCAGGCAAGGCCAGCAAGCATGTAATAAAAAAGGTATTTATTGAAGAGATAAAACTATAATTTTTCCACTATACAAAACTCTTTTTCTGCCACATCTTAAAGCGGAAGTAAACCCATCCATAAAAGAGTTTCATTCTCGGCACGTGCCGGAAATGTAACACTCCCATTGGTTGTGCTCTCAACCAAACTGTCAAACCATCCAATGGCTGGTGTCATAACTGATCACATGTGCAACATCATGGCAGTTGTAGATTAAACAGAGGCAAAGATGGCAGCTTCCTTGGCTGAAAACGATAGGGGGGTTTACTTACACTTTAAGTTTGCTGTCCAGTTCTGGTCACTAATCCTTAGAAAGGATGTGCTAGAACTGGAAAAAGTCCAGAGAAGAGTAACTTTGCTAATAGGGGGGCTGGAAGACCTGAGTTATGAGAAATGGCAACAACCATTAAACGTATTCCCTCTGAAGAAAAGACGTGGAGCTGGAGAAGAGATGTGATCGCAACATGCAAATATATAAATGGTCATCCTCACATAGAGGGAAAGCTATTCAATGTTGGGTCTCTTTAGAAGACATGCGGTCACTCAATGAAGTTGGATGAGAAACAGAACCTTAAACTGCATAAGGGGTTCTTTATTGTCAGAGCAGAAAGAATTTGGAACTCCCTTCCATAGTTTGTAGTGTCTGCGGGGAGTGTAGATAATTAAAAAAATAACTTTTAGATTTTAGTGAAATAAACACACACACACACAGTTTGAACTGGATGGACTGGTGTCCTTTCAACCTTATCAACTATGTAACACTAAAGTGTTTACCTATTCTGAAGAAGTAGTGAAATCTAAAACAAACCCTCATTTATCTATGTATCTATAAGCATCGTGAAGAGATTCATTTTTAAAGTGTACAACACAGGCATTGACGTCTTGGTTCTTTTCCTGTTACTTTCTGCTGAACCAGAATCTTGTCAGCCTGCTAGCCCTCTATTATAAACAATCATCAGGTGTTTCTAAGTTGTTAGAAACCAACTTGAAACCCAACTCTAAAGTCTATGTTGAAAAGAATAAAATCACATTAATGGCTTATGCCCACAGGTGCATTTCTCCTTAGACCCCTTTCACACTGAGGTGGTTTGCAGGCGCTATTGCGCTAAAAAAAGCGCCTGCAAACCGACCTGAAACAGCGGCTGCTGTTTCTCCAGTGTGAAAACCCGAGGGCTTTCACACTGGAGCGGTGCACTAGCAGGACGGGAAAAAAAGTCCTGCTAGCCGCATCTTTGGAGCAGTGAAGGAGCGGTGTGTTTACCGCTCCTCCACCGCTCCTGCCCATTGAAAGCAATGGGACATCGCGGCTATACCGCCGGCAATGCGCCTCTGCATAGGCGCTTTGCGGTGGTTTTTAACCCTTTTTCGGTCGCTAGCAGGGGGTAAACCCGCACCGCAAGCGGCCGAATACCGCCGCAAATCCGACGGTAAAGCGCCGCTAAAAGTAGCAGCGCTTTACCGCCACCGCACCTCCCGCCCCAGTGTGAAAGGGGCTTAACAGCATAAACACACTGGTTTATTTTGGTGCCCAAGAGCCCCTCGTATGCTGCATACAGCTGCCCATGAATGGGAGTAGATGGTTTGCATTCCGGGCCTTATGTCTACCGCCTACCACTATACCTAGGGTAGTATGAAGTCTAGAATCAACCATGACCATAAGTGATGTATTATTGGTCTCCTCTTCCCAGTTGATTATAGGACAGAAGGGTATTCAAAAGCAGGAAACCAAAGATCCTTCCAGACCAGCACGTCTCCAGCTTCATCTGTGCAGGAACTGTACCGCGTGCCAACGCCCACTCAAGAGCCTCCTCAGCCAATGCCACGGAGGATGAGTCTGGTAAGAATTAAGGGGATCCTAGTTTCTATAATGACTGATAAGATATTTGAACTTATTTATATTTGGAACTGAAAAAAAAAAGTTTTGTTGCTGTTATTATGTAATTATTTGCAGAGACATTTTTGACATTGCTGCATAGAGGCTGAAAAATACTACCTAACAAATTCTGGAACCTCCAGAAATAGTTCCTCTCTTACCTTAGGTATCCTGCAACCAGCATTTTGAGGTATTCAAGCTCTGCAATAGGGATCTAAATGCATCAAATGCTCCAACAGCAAAGAGCATCCACAGACACAACCCAATATCTAAAAATCTGTTTCTTACTCCTTTTTTTTTTGTAAAGAGCAAGCCAAGGCTCAGACGGGTGAAGGCTTTGTTTGACTGCACAGCCGATAGAGAAGATGAGCTCACTTTTACCACAGGAGAAATTATTGTAATCACAGAAGAGGAGGACGACAACTGGTGGGTGAGTAGCTAAGCATAACTTTCTCCGATAACTCATTGCATAAGCGCCTTGAAACAGTATAGTCACATACTGCAAAGTGGCTGGACAGTTGGCTCCGGCATAGTAGCGTTTGACATTAAATGGGGCTGATATGGTAAGTACAGCCTCTCGGGTTCGGTTTAGGCTTTAGAGGTTAAAGTTGATCAAAACCTTAACTTTTTAATTTTGCTAAAGCACATCATAAACAATTAACATGTCTGTCTGTTTTTATGTTTTTTTAAACCTACTTTCCATCCCAGTGTGGCTAATTTCCTCCAGCCCCTTTTAGACACTTCATGCACCCCCTCCAGAGTCAGCTGCTTATTACTGCTCTGGACCAGCATCTTGATGGTGACAACAGTGGCCGAACCTGTGCAATGTGTGTTGGGGTGGCCAGTTGTAGTCTCCCTAAGAATCTCCTGTGACAGGGTGACAATGCACAGTTGTTTTTGTTTTTTTGCGCTATAAACAAAGACTGACAATTAAAAAAAATTAAATGTTTTACTTTCTGCTATAAAACATATCCAATAAAAAACTTGAAAAAATCTAATTTCTTCACGAATTTAGGCCAATATGTATTCTGCTACATATTTTTGGTAAAAAAAATAAAAAATCCCAATAAGCGTATGTTGTTTGGTTTGCGCAAAAGTTATAGCATCTACAAATTATGGGATTTTTTTTTTTTTTTTTAATAGTAATGGCGGTGATCACACAGCGAGCCACCGGCGGAGCACATGCGCGCTCCCCAAAAAAACTGCTATAGGGCGAACCTGTAGTAAAGGATTAGGTGTTTTGGGTTAGTTTAAGTATTGGCGATTAAATTTCACAGTTATGTTGAAGGTTAAAGCGGAACTGAAGGGTTAATACTCACCTTTCCAACTGTCCTTCACCAGCGCCAACATTTTCTTCTGAGTGCCGGTCTTCGGGCCTCTTCATTGACCGGGGCGGGATGACGTCACTCATGCACATGCAAAGGAGGCCTTCATTCCTGAACTCAGAGACCAGTCTGATGCTGTAAGCTGAGCTGCACGTATTTACAGTTTACAGAGCTGGAGAAAACAGTGAGCAGGCAGGTAGGGGCGTTTTATTGTCCCTTCTGCGATAAAAGCCTGTCTGCTCGCAGTTTGTTATAGCAAAACGTTAGTTCCGCTTTAAATATTAGGGGGAGGTTAAGGGTTAATTTTTGCGGTTAGATTAAGGTTCCAGGCTCTCGTGCGGTAGAGGTTAAGTGGTAAGGTTAGCATAAGGGTTAATAAAAGAGTCCAGGCACCTTTCGGGTTACCCGTCTTTTTCAGCACTGAAACTCTTGTTACAAACAAGTTCATTACCACTGAAAGCTAATTGCTGTTAAATGCCTTTTCAATTTTTTTTTTTATAAATCTCCAATATATATACTTTTCCAGCTGGTTCACAGAAGCTCTAACACTTTTTACTTCATCCGAGGCTTACTCAAAGACTCTATACGTAACCTCCGGGTGGAGTGAAATGCGTTAGGCTTTTATAGCCAAGGTGGAACAGCTTGTATATTGGAGAGTTCAGTTAACGGAACACGACTTTTAACAGCGAATGGCTTTTCTTTTTCTCTGTATGTTTGCCAGTAGAATCTATGGAGATGCCAGTGAATGCACCCTGCGTTGGAGGATTAGTGGGGAAGTGTGCCTGTAGTGAAGTTTCTAACTCATACTTTCTTTTGTCTTCTCTAGAATGGCTACATCGATGGTCAGTTGCATAGAAGAGGAGTTTTCCCAGCATCCTTTGTGCACATTTTAACTGATTAGTAAGCACAATCTCAAGGACGTGACATGAGCCAAAAGAAGACAGAACCAGAGGTTGGGGTCGTCAGATAAAAAGTTCTGATTTGGTTGTATATAAGTTGGCCTTTGTATGGACCACTCCTTGGCATGGTAAATGCAAGTAAAGGTGGCAGAAATAGGGCAAAAGGACCAATTCCAACTGCTTAGACTGTGCTGGTCAATGGCCTTCTTAATAAACAAGGGACCACACCATCATCACCAAATCTGTGACTCTCCAAGCCATGTAATGTGAGAGATAAAAGGGGTTAATAGACATGCATTTTATGCTTGTGCTGTGCCTTGTAATGCATATAGCTTTGTGTCATTTTTACAGATATAATCCTAATAATGTGTCAGCTTAGCTGCAAAAGTACAATCTATACAGCACACAACTTGGGGCAGTTGTGTCCACAAAAACAGCAGGAATAAACAAAAAGCACTGCTTGGGTAAAAAGTTCTATATTTTATGGACATGGCACATTTATATTTCTGAAATTGTGTTCAGCGGAACAATCAAACTTTAATGCTGCATTAAAGTAGAAGTCCATCCTAAAACTAAAATCCCTGCATCTATAGACATCCACGATCTAAATCTAACTCTAACACTAACCCATCTAGACCTGTAAAGAATGAATCAGTATACATAGCTTTTTTGAAGCCGATGCAACCCGATCTCCAGCGGCGGAAGTTCTGGAGAGGACATGGCCGACAACGGCTGTGAAATGAATGGGGAGTGACTCCACCCATAGAGTTACTATGGGGCTTCCGTCGACGGCTGTGTCCTCTGAACCCACCTCCACGGCGAAGCCACGGCTGACAGCTCAGCGTGAGATTGGGTCGGAGCGGCTTCAAAAAAGGTATGTATACTGATTTGTTCTTTACAGGCTAAATAGATTAGTGTTAGATCGTCGATGTTTATAGATGCAGGGATTTTAGTTTTAGGGTGAACTTCTACTTTAAGTGAGATTCCCTTGAAGGAATCCTTCTATGGAGAACTGAAACTTCACAGATATTGGAAACTGTGCCATAAAGTAAAAGGCTGTTACAGTTGGAAAAGAGCATATCACACTGACAGGGGGTGCTTACAAAAGTCAGGGTGACAACGCTGCTATGCAGTTTCATTGCAGAATGAACTGTGTTGTCACCCTGTTACAGGAAATGTAAAATAACAAATCTACTGGCAGGATTGACAGGTAATAAAACTAGGTTACTAAAAGAACTAAAAAAACATATTGTACTAACACTAGTGACAGACTGCCCCACACAGTATATCATTTTGGATTTTGACAATAATTCCACTACAAAAGAATCTTGTATCAAGAGGAATATGGAGGGTGTCATTCTTCATCTCTTCCCCAAATTGATGTTTGTTTGGCTGTTTTTGCTTTCAATACTTTTAAAACGTACCTACAACAAGCTTGCAGCAAGTAAAGTTGCAATGAAGTCAGAACTCACGTTCTGTCTAATTAGATGGGTAAGAATATTAAAGTTGGCTTGGCACAACAGCCAGAGAACTACATTTTTTAAAAGGAGAGGTCAGCCTTGACAGCCCACATATCTCCCCTGTTGTTAAGGTTAAAGGATAAGTTCACCTTTTGGAACATAATCCATCTGTATTTAGGGTGGAACATGCAACATGTTCCAGTAGCTGCAGCTTCTCCCCCTTCCTTCCCCAGTGACAGCGTGCGTGCGTGCATGCGGGCATCTTTTCCGGACACCTGCTGTCACTGTTTTCAAATATTATTGTGGCCGTGCGGGGCTCCGTCCACCCAACTAATTCATTTACAGCCCTCTGTGAATGAGAAACTACAAGTCCTGAAGCTTCAATGAAACAAGAAAAGCCGCTCCAGGTGAGTGAGTCTCTGGTTAATCCCCACACACACTAGTCAGGTGCTAGCCCAGCTCGCATGCTGTGTAACATAAGGAAATGATTCCAGACGTTTGCACTTCCAAAAATCCTTTTTATTGAAGCTTCATATGACAAGTAGTTGGCAGATGGAGCAGGGGACAAAGAAGTAGACGCGTTTCACTAACCTTTGCACAAAATGTGTCTACCTCTTTGTCCCCTGCTCCATCTGTCAACCACTTGTCACATGAAGCTTCAATTAAAGGATTTTTGGAAGTGCAGCCGTCCGGAATCATTTCCTTATGTTACAAGTCCTGAAGCCTTTGTGGCTGTCAGCTTGCAGTTTCAATGAACTACCATGGCACTGTTGATCCCTCTCGTAGTTCGTTCATTCATTCTTCCTGTCAATGTGTATCTGTCTGCCAGTATGAGGTACAAGCAGACAAATACACTGAGAAGTGTGCAGGAGTACTGCATGGCAATCGCAATGCTTTACAGGCTCCATGTAAAAAAATTATGTGCATTTATTATATTTTTTTAAAAGGTGAACTTATCCTTTAAAGGAACACATCAGGAAATGATCATTTAACTCATGGGACTTTTCTTTCGAGCAATATACTTGTATGATATAACTTGTTGTCATTGTTATCAATTGTACACATGAACAGCAAATTGTTAAAGAACAATATTTGCCCTCCGTCTTGGTGAATGATCAGACTTTACTGGTAGACCTTCCCATACGTTGTTTGAGGCTGAAAACAATAAATTCGAACAAGTCTACCCAACTGTTCATCCGATAATGGTGCTCTGTCTGATCTTTGCATGCATATACATAAATCAGTCATTGGAAAAGGTTGGAATTGTAAATATATGACCCATCCCCTGGCATCTCTTATAATGTAACCTGTTCTGTAGGAGGTGAACCAACATAGCTGATATCGGTGTATTCTTTCCATAATCTGTTGTAAACATGGTGTTACCACCTCCTCCTGCCATCCCTTTGATACCCCAACTGACTTCAAAGCACATAAGGGCACTGTTAGAGCCCACTCCTATCATTCCACACAGACCCACCCAAATAGAGTGGTAAAGGGTTAGAACCCCGGTCAGATTTTTATTGCTATCTGGAGCACATTTAGAGAGATTTACCCTCACTTCCTCTCCTGCTGAAAACATTTTCTTTTTAATTCTTTGTTTATGACTCTGCATTTTACAAACATTATGCCGAGCTCATGGCACACAAGGCACAAGAACACAGTTGCCACCAGCCAAGAACAGAATTTCTTGAAAATTAAAGAAAAAAACATAAAGAACAAAGCTGAGCAAAACAAGTAAAAATTAAAGAGGATATTATAGCATTCAACTTGAGTCACATATTGAAAACATTTAACCAGACAGGAAGCTAAGGTAACTCTCCAACAGCCACACAGACACAAATAAAAACGCTTTTGTTTCTCGTCCATAGGAAACACAAAGTCTTCAACCTTCGCATTATGCTGCTGCCTCAGCCTTAGTTATCAGAGTCCAGTCCAGATCTGGCTGGACTGAATGAACCAGGATAGCCTGGAAGTGACTTTCAGGCACTGTGCTCCATGTAGAGCGCTTTCTAGACGCCATTGTGTTGAACGTAAGCTGTGGATTGTTTTCCAGGTCCAGAGTTGCTGGCCTTGCCTTAGCACTTGTCCTGTCTCTGGAAACTTGCTTAAAGAATGAGTTCACCTTTCAATTAATAAATGCACATATTTTTGCAGGAAAAAAATGTCCATTCATTTATTTTTTACTGCTGGAGCCTGGAAAGCATTGCACCCTTGATCAGTGGTTTAGGGGTGCAATGGTCAGCCATTTGCACACAAGCCCTGCAGCTTTCTGTCCATACCTTCATATGGCCTGTCTGTTGAAAGCTACAGGGCTTGTAAATGAACTACGAGAGTGCTCATCGGCTCCCACGCAGTTCATTCAGCACTACAAGCCATCAGCCGTGGTGGCTGACGGTAGTTATAGTTCATTCATTCATTCACAGGAAATTGAGTGAACAACGTTACCGTGTGGACGGAAGCCAACACGGCCATGCTGTTTTAAAATTGTGACCAAATGCGAGGGAAGAAGATCCCCCACCCGCTGTCACACTGAAGGGGGGTAATGGGGGAACTGGTGGCAGGAGCTGGAATATGTTACATGTTCCACCCCAAATATGGGTGTAACATGTTCCAAAAGGTGAACTTCGCCTCTAATAGGTCAGTTGGGCCAAGCACCTAAAGGTACCTCAATTATTCCTCATTCCCGCTGGCTTGGCAGTGGAAGGGGTTACCGCTGTGTGACTGAGCGCAGATGTCATTCAATGTAGTAGTAGTAGTTAAGTCCACTAGGTGGCAGTATAATCCTGAAGGTTAAATACTTCCTGTGTCCCTCAATAGACTCCAAAAAAAGGTTTTACAGTGAGTACAAAAATCCTGTTTTTTACCGTCCCTCTCTGTTAGCTGCATCTTAAAGGGAGATCTGCTGCTTAAAGGACTAGTCCATGCAAAAGTTATATTTTAGTTATAGGCACAGCCTGTTAGACTAGGTCAGCTCTTGGCTCTCTGAGTTTCCATTACTTATACAAAGCTATCTCTCTGTCGTATTTTTTCTTTCTGTTCCTGTCCATCTGAGAGTCTGGAAAAAAGGCGTTCACCCATACCTAAAATACCAAACGCAACCCGTTCTTTTAAAATCCATCCAGCGTAATCCCTCCTATAATTCATCCACCACGGATTGATTTTCACAGGGGCAGCAATAATAGCCACACATGTGAACAAGCCCTTAAACATGAGGACTTTGATACAATATTTCTTAATAGGTAACCAACAGTACAGGACTTGGTTGTATTTTGTTAGTATGTTTTTAAACAAATTAATACAATGAAGTATATAGTTTTATATGTCAGGAAACTTAATTTTAAGGCCTCATGCCCACGGGCGTTTTTTCAGCCGCGTTTTTGAGCGTTTTTTACAGCTTAAAAACGCCTGTCCATGTTAGTCTATAGCTTCATGCCCACCTAGGCGTTTTTGAGCTGTAAAGAGCATAGGCGTTTGTAAGCTGTAAAAAAAACCCAGGGCCAGTGCGTTCCTCAGCGTCAGAATTAGGCAGGGAAAAAAAACGCACACTAACGCGCAAAAACGCGCACTAACGCGCGGTCGCGTTTTTAGCTCCGACGTTTTTTTTTTTTGTTTTTTTTTAAAAAATAAAAAATATTTACAATAACATGGACAGGCGTTTTTAAGCTGCAAAAAACGCAGCTGTAAAAACGCCAGTGGGCATGAGGCCTAAGTGTCTCCTAGTTATATTTTTTTCAGTGCCAAACAACTGAAGGATAAGTTTGGACAAACCCAGATATTTAAGTTTTGGGTGAGTTCAGGCAAGTTGTATCACAAACTAACTACTTAAATCTCAGACGAGTTTTCTTCATCTGGGTTTCCAGCCCCACCCACTTAAAGTGGACCTGAATGCAAAAAGTGAAGATTTTCTCTTATGAGCATCTGGAAATATTGTCTGTGCCTAAGCAATACAGCTTGCAGAGTACAGGTCCCTTTTATAATGCACCCATCTCCAGCAAGATTCCAGTCTCCCTGTCATATTTTATAGATCTATATTATGGAAAATGTATCAGGAAAAGTCAGACTCCATATAGTGGGGGGGAGGGGGGAGTTGTGGATCCTGATATCAATGGAGTCGTCAAGAAGAAAAATAATGATAGGTGATTGAAGCGGAATCAGGAGATTTGGTAATGTGTGTGTATATATATATTATGTATATATAGGGCACACTTGCCAGTATTCCCAGTGCACACCCATGAACAAATGAACTAAATGACACTCCAGACCATTCCGTTTCCACATAGATGCTAATATCACTGACAAATCACCAAATTCTGCTTAGTTTGAGTAAAGAAGTCCAACTCCAGCCACAAACTAAAGGCTTAGAACTTTGACTGTTTTTTGCTACTGTCCATATCCTCATTGGCAAGCTTGCCTTCCACGTCCTGTCCTGGTTGCATCCCCATTGGCTAGGCTGCCGTCCACTTCCTGTACTGGTTACGTCCCCATTGGCAAGATTGCCATTCACTTTCTGTCCTGATTGCATCCCCATTGGCTAGACTGCAATCCACTTCCTGTACTGGTTGCCTCCCCATTGGCAAGATTGCTGTCCATTCCTGTCTTGGTTGCATCCCCATTGGCAAGAATGTTGTCAACTCCCTGTAATGGTTGCAGCCCATTGACGATATTGCTGTCCACTTCCTGTTCTGGTTGCATCCTGATTGACAAGCTTGCCATCCACTTCCTATCCAGATTGCATCCCCATTGGCAAGATTACCATCCACTTCCTGTCTTGGTCGGGACCCCATTGGCAAAATTTACATCAAATTCCTGTAGTGGTTGCAGCCCATTGATGATATTGCTGTCCACTTCTTGTCCTGGTTGCATCCTCATTGGCAAGATTGCCATCCTTCTCCTGCCCTGGTTACATCCCCATTGGTGATATTGCCGTCCACTTCCTGTCCTGGTTGTTTCCCCATTGGCAAAATTGACGTCCACTTTCTGTCGTAGTGGCATCCTGTATCATGGGGTCTCAACAGGACAGTAACCAACAGGAAAATTCCACAGGGAGAACACAGATCAATAGAAAAACATGATGAAGGCTCTAACCCTTTACCTTCGGCTGGAGGTGGGCTTTAATCTTCTTTGGCACAAAAATGTTTCATGATTTGTAGAACAGAATACCATATGATAAATTGTAGTTCTGTGTTCGAAGATGATGAAAGTTCAACAAAACTGTGATGCCCCATTTTTTGCTGTGCCCTGTACTTGCTGTACATAGAATCGTATAAATAATAATAGTTCAGGTAATATATATCTCTATTTATGCAAAAATGTTTAACTTGCCAAGAAAAAATAAATAAAAATATACTAATGATTGTATCAACAAATGTGTTTTGTTTTTTCCTAAGGAAAGTATTATTGCAACTACATTACCACCCTGTGTCTTGGAGAGAAATGATTCTATAGTTGCAATGTGAGCGGTTGCTGTAAAGTTTATTTTTCATGTGAGTCTCCATTGTAAGCTGCTTTCTGTCTGTTATTTTCATTATCATTTTTAATATAGAGATTAAAAGTTATCCCTCCAAGTGGAGATTGGTATATCGGGCATTGTAATCAGCATGTTTGCTGAACAACTACAGATAACGGGAATAAACACCCAGGGAGTACCGTATATACTCGAGTATAAGCCGAGTTTTTCAGCACACTTTTTTGTGCTGAAAATGCCCCCCTCGGCTTATACTCGAGTCACCTTTTTGTGCCTGATCTCCCGGACTTTGGGGACCCGAAACTTGGCACACAGGTAGCTCCACTCTTTCTCTACAAGTGTGCAAAGTTTGTTGTCCGGGGGACCTACGGCCGGGGAGCACCGATTTTTCAAAGCCGGGCACCCCTTCCATAGACTTCCATGTTAAACGGTCATTTCTCCAGTGATTTTGGGGACCCGGTACCGGCCATTCGTAGGTCCCCTGGACCCGAAACTTGGCACACGTGTAGCCCCATTGCTCCTCTACAAGTGTGCAATGTTTTTTGTCTGGGGGACCTAGGGCCATAGACTCCCATGTTAAACGTCAGTCTAGTCATGGGCACAGTGAGGCATGGGCACAGTGAGGCAGTGTTTATCAACTCCAGTCCTCAAGGCACCCCAACAGGTCATGTTTTCAGGCTTTTCATTATTTTGCACAGGTGATTTGATCACTTTCACTGCCTTCGTAATTACCACAGCCGTTTCATCTGAGAGAAATCCTGAAAACATGACCTGTTGGGGGCGCCTTGAGGACTGGAGTTGAGAAACACTGCAGTGAGGCATGGGCAAAGTGAGGCATGGGTACAGTGAGGCATGGACACAGTGAGGCATGTACATGGACACAGTGAGGCAAAGTGAGGCATGCAGATGGACACCCTAGGCTTATACTCGAGTCAATACGTTTTCCCAGTTTTTTGTGGTAAAATTAGGTGCCTCGGCTTATACTCGAGTATATACGGTACATTGATTTCAATAAAAATATATTACAGAGCTCTGCACAAAACTTGCCTTAAAATGAGCTTCACCACATGCTTAGCAACTTAGCAGGAAACGCAATATGAGCGTAACCCTCTTTTGAAGCCGGGTAATGAAAGGGGTGGGTGTATGAGGAATGGCCCTCTCTAAACAGGATATTGCACTAAACCTGTATGTAAATAAGAGAACCGGAACCTTTTTGTTAAATGGAGTAGTGGAATTGATGATAAATTTGGGAGGGCCTCTGTGAACAGAGAGGATTCCCTTCATGTGGAATTAGCCAGTAATCTAATCAAAGTAATTGGGAGTAGAGGAACTACTGCAACCAGCATATAACAACCATGGGCATGGGCGTCCGCTACATAGGGCAAGGGGGGTCAACTGCCCCCCCTGGAATTGTAAGAGTGTAGAAGTCAGAGTGAAGACACTTGCCCCCTGTGTTGCAATAACCCCAGCTAGCGGTCAAAGACCGGGTTAAATGCAACTGTGTATCGCCGCTGCCGAAGCGCTTTGTAGGCGCTTCGGCAGCAGTGCCCATTTATTTAAATGGGCAGGGGCGGTGGAGGAGTGGTGTATACAGCGCTGCTCCACTGCCCCAAAGAAGCATGGATGACCTTAAAATGATGCCCCCCCCCCTGAAAAAAGTTCAGCGGACGCCCATGACCATAGGTATATAGCTGTACACCAGTACAGAAATAATACAAGCTTTATATGAGAAAAGAATAATACAGTACATACATCCAATCTACAAACCGGTATTATCCACAAAGGGCCCGATAGGAGTCTTGGTGGAATCAATCACATATACCCGCCGGTTATATAAAAATATTTCCAGATGAATTTTGCAGCAAAGTCCAATTGCAGGGGACCCTGAGGATGATGCAGCGCCTTTTTTTTTTTTTTTTCTTGGAGACCGGAAGACAAGGTCTGTGGTGAGGAGACCCTCCAGCCATTACTCAACCAGCCTGGAATTCAGTTCTAGTTATCTGGCACTGTGCATGTGAGATGGTAATAGGAAAGAGATACTCTGTCACAAGGATTCAGCAATACACTCACAAAGCTATGGCCAGTTTCAGTTAAACTATTAGAACATAGAAATATTTGAATGCATGTCTCTTCTGATCTGATATTAGTAACATTGATAGGACATGTGGCTGAGACCTTCTCTCTCTCTCTGCTTCCTGCTTTCAAGATCTTTTCCCAACAACCCAAGAGTCAGGAAGTGACATACATACAGTAATTAAACATTATAGTGTAAAACTAGCAGTGGACAGTAGAGGGCAGCAGATTCCTACATGTGTAATGAGGGATTGTGAGAAAGTTTGGGTACAGTTGTCAATTCAGTTTACGCATACTGTATATCTACCAACATTTCAAATATTATTTACCTGCAAAATACACTAACCTAACTTCAAAATTTATTGTAAAGTATACACAATATATTACTTCATAAAAAGATCATACAGTGGAAACTCGGATTACGAGCATAATCTGTTCCAGGAGAATGCTCGTAATCCAAAGTACTCGCATATCAAAGCGAGTTTCCCCATTGAAGTCAATGGAAACGAAAATAATTTGTTCCGCATTGACTTCAATGCCATGCAATAACGTAGGAGAGGTAGGGGGGACCAGAGAGCCTTGGAAACACACGGAAAGGCTCGGGAACGGAGTATTTCCGAGTCTTCCAGAGCATTTCCGAACGGCGCTGATCGGCTCCAAACGGCGCCGTTCGGCTCCGGTGCCCCCCCCCCCACCTCAGACCAAACGCGATACTGCACACCGCTGTGGCTTGAATCCTGCTTGTTTTGCGAGACAACACTCGCAAACCGAGTCAGGATTTTTTAAAATACTGTATTGCAAAATGCTCGTTATCACACTATAACAAGATTATAACTCTACCTACCATAATCATCATTGATATACGGGTGCATCTCAAAAAGTTAGAATATCATCAAAAAGTTGATTTATTTCAGTATTTCAATTCAAAAATTTAAACTCATATACTATATAGATTCATTACACACAGAGTGATATATTTCAAGAATTTCTTTGTTTTCATTTTGACGATTATGGCTTACAGCTAGTGAAAACCCCAAATTCTGAATCTCCGAAAATTTGAATATTGTGAAAAAGTTCAATATTGTAGACTCATGGGGGTTTATTTACTAAAGGTAAATCCACTTTGCACTACAAGTGCACTTGGAAGTGCAGCCGCTGTAGATTTGAGGGGGACATGCAAGGAAAAAAGAAAACAGCATTTTTGCTTGTACATGATTGGATGATAAAATCAGCAGAGCTTCCCCTCATTTCAGATCCTCCCCTCAGCTCTAAAGCGAGTGCACTTGCAGTGCAAGATGGATTTGCCTTTAGTAAATCAACCCCATGGTGTCGCACTCCAATCAGCTAATTAACTCAAAGAGCCTGTAAAGGTTTCCTGAGCCTTTAAATGGTTTCTCAGTCTGGTTCAGTAGGTTACACAATTATGGGGAAGACTGCTGACTTGACAGTTGTCCAGAAGACAGTCATTGACACCCTCCACAAGGAGGGTAAGTCACAAAATGTCATTGCTAAAGAAGCTGGCTGTTGAGAGTGCTGTATCCAAGCATATTAACGGAGAGTTGGGTGGAAGGAAAAAGTGTGGTAGAAAAAGATGCACAAGCAACAGGGATAACCGCAGCCTTGAGAGGATTGTGAAGCAAAGGTCATTCAAGAATTTGGGGGAGATTCACAAGGAGTGGACTACGGCTGGTATCAGTGCTTCAAGAGCCTCCACACACAGATGTATCCAGGACATGGGCTACAGCTGTCACATTCCTTGTGTCAAGCCACTCCTGAACCAGAGACCACGTCAAAAGCGTCTTACCTGGGCTAAGGAGAAAAAGGATTGGACTGTTTCTCAGTGGTCCAAAGTCCTCTTTTAGGATGAAAGTTAATTTTGCATTTCAATTGGAAATCAAGGTCCCAGAGTCTGGAGGAAGAGTGGAGAGCCACAGAATTCAAATTGCATGAGGTCTAGTGTGAAATTTCCGTAGCCCATGATGATTTGGGGAGCCATGTCACCTGCTGGCGTTGGTCCACTGTATTTTTTGCCATACTTCCCATAGTGGCCCTTAGTGCCCCTTAACCTCTCATAGTGCCCCCCAGCCCCCTAAAAACTTTCAGTCCCCACAATGCTTGACAACCCCCCATGGTACCCCCTAGCTTGCTGTAGAGCCTCCAACTCCTCATAGTGACCCCAACAGTATCTCACAGTGCCCCCAGCCCCCAGAGTGCCCTCCAGTCTCCCACATTTACCCCATGCAGAGTCCCCAGCCTCCTGGAGAGATCCCCAGCCCCCTACATGGACCCAATCCCCTACATGGCCCTGCCTGTTGCAGAGTCCCCTAAGCCCATCCAGAACCTTCATCTCCCCACAGTGACACCCAGCCAGGGCCTTCCAGAATATCAATGCAAGTTTTGTTTTCTCATAGTTTCAGTGGCGGCTGGTGCTCAAGATTTTGTGGGGGGTGGCAAACCAACAACCCCCCCCCCCCACGGGAGATCAACGGGAATGCAGCGATCCCCTCTGCCCCCCCTTCCCCCGCGGGGGATGGACAGGAATGCAGTGGCGATCAGAGGCCTTCTTACTTTAGAAAGGAGGCAGGTCAGGCACACATTTATCCCGGCTGCAGCTCCTTGCTCTGGGGCCATTGCTTCTCCTCCAGGTCGAACAGGAAGTGGGTCCTGACTAAGACCCGATTGGCCAGGAGTCCACTTTTCGGATAAGTGGTGAATCTAGATGCATATTTAAATCCAGGCTATTTGATTATCATGATAATTGTGATTTCTAATACAAAGCGCTTATATAATATAATTATATGTTATAATAATTATAGTAATAGGTTGTAGTGTCAAGGTGATTTTTTTTTTTTTACCAAAAACTATTATTGGAGGAATTATAATGACTTAATTTGCAACACAACACTGTTTTACTGTACTGGTTCTATTTATCCACTTCTGGACCGCCCACCGTGGATTTACATTGCTACTTTGAAATTAAATACTGTTGTTATGGCAGCAGATAGCTGCCATAACCCTGGTATTTTCTTCAACCACGGGCGGTCCACTTTCAGAAAAAAGTGGGCTCTGTGGCAGATTCACAGCGACATCACTTTTATTGGCGGCGGGAGAGGTTCCCACCCCCTCCCACCGCATCCCGGTCGTCTCTGCTGCTTACCGGATCTGTTTGTAGCGGTGGAGATAATCCAATCCTTTCCCCTGATGGGCAGGAAGTCGAGTGAGGGAAAGATGGCCACCACATGCCCAATGTCATTGGATGACGGAAGCGACGTCAAACGTCACTTCCGCCCCACGGCCTTAAAGGGACAATTTTTTTATAGAAAAAAAAAACCTTTTTTTTTTATTGCTTTTAAAGGGGTTGTAAAGCTTCACATTTTTTCACCTTAATGCATCCTATGCATTAAGGTGAAAAAACATCCGATGCTTACAAGCCCCCCAGCCCCCCCGGTTTACTTACATGAGCCCTCAAAAGTCCTGCGTCGTGAACGCGCTGGCTACTCGCCCCTGTCTTCAGGCTGTTCTCGGCTCTTCATTGGAGATTGCAATCATTGCAGCTATTGGCTCCCACTGCTGTCTAATCAATGACGCGGTGCGCAGAGGGCAGGGCCGAGTGATGCACTTGGCGGCTATAGCCGCCGACTATCACTGGAGCGCGCCCACAAGCTAACCCCCTTGGGAGACAGCTTCCCAGAACGGGGGTTAGCTCTTGCGAGGAGTAGCCGAGACAGCCGCCGAGGGACCCCAGAAGACCAGGATCGGGGCCACTCTGTGCAAAACGAGCTGCACAGTAGAGGTTAGTAATGACATGTTTGTTATTTTTTTTTAAAAATGAAAAAAAGGAAACTTTGCAACCCCTTTAAGTGTAAATGTGAGATCTGAGGTCTTTTTGACCCCAGTTCTCTCATTAAAGAGGTCCTGTCATGCTTTTTTTCTATTACAAGGGATGTTTACTTTTTTTTTTAAAGGGAAAGTGTAAAAATAAAAAGTAAAACAAATAAGAAAAAAAAAATCCACTGCAACAGAGCAAGTAAGTGTAGCGATACCTCCAACTAAGGAGGCCGCAGAATTAGATTTGGGCCCTGAGTGCAGCTCCGCCAACCCCCGGCAATAGGCTCTACCCCCTTCTGGCACAGCTAGTATTAACAATCAATGATATGTCCTATGCAATATAATAACTAAGCAAGGACACAGTAATGAATTGTAATAGGTAAAGTGTTTTACTTATTTTCTCAATATGGATAAAGGGGTAACAGTAATCACAGTTCAAGATAATCACTCCTAAGGGCAGCGTCCTGCCACTCTAACACACTATGTAGTAACACACGCTACAGGTGCGCCATACGGGCGACCGTTAACTAAGTGCCCTATGGCGCAGTAATCAAACACGCTAGAATCCCCACCAGGCCTGGTTCTAATATTTAACTTAGTCCTTCTTTCTTCACCGGCCGGTCTGTAATGGTGGTGCACTTTAAACAGAGTATAACTTTGTAATCCAAGGGGTATAGAACTTGGTTAAATAAAGCCGCAGGCTCAGTTCTGACAAGGCTCTTCAATAGGGGTATCAAAATAACTTGTAGGCCACGGCAGTCTATAGGCCTATATACAGTAACAGTATCTTAGCTGGGCTTATGCCCTCTCACCCGCCGGACTACAGGTCCAGTCCGGGAAACCTCTACCGGCCGTGTCACACACACACTCGATCTCTCCAACGATCGGGTCCCCGATCGTACAAGGCTGTAGCGCACAAAGTCAGATGCCACCCAGGCTCGCTGAGGGGGGGGTGGAAGGCTCTTTGGTGCAGAGCAAGGCCTCAGGCTTCAGGCCTTGCACTCCGACACATCCGCACAGGAGGATCCGTCTGTCAAGTCTCGTGTCCCAAAGAGACCGAGCCCGGCCTCGTCTCCTCCTTTTATAACCCCTCCCATGAGTCTCTGCGGTGGAACATGTGAAGAATGGGGTTATGGGTGATGTAGTCTCTTCCCATTATAGGGGAACACCACGCTACACACTCCCCCCACTTAAACTCTTTGGTCCCCAAAGATAAATTTTAACAACTATATATAACACTGGACAATTCTGAAAACGATGTTGGGATAGGGGATTCCCACCATAACTGAGGGGTAGAATTCCCTTGCCCACAGGTCACATTATCATGGGTGGCCTGCCTAACTGTGCCAGAGAGTGAGCTGGGGTTGCCCTCCACCAAATGGACAGTGGAGGGATCCGGAATCTCAGCATTTCTCCTAGCAGTGACTACAGAGTCTTCCGAACTGTTCCCCATCTGAGGGTAGGTCAGCTTCTTAGGAGGTCAAATGAATCTTCGAGCCCTTTGCTCTCCTGGAATCTCTGGCTCTGGCGCCACAGGCTCCTCTTCCTCGGAGCAACTATCATGGGCATCTTCCCAGTAATCTGCTGAAGGACTAGAGGGGATGAACTCTGTAGCCTCTGGGTTCAGTGTTTCATCTGTGGTATCTTGGGTGACTGGAAGATCTATGATAGAAGTTCCTGGAGTTGGGGAAGACCACAGCCAATCAAGTTCTCCCTCCTCATCTCCACTAAGTTGGGAGGCTTCTCCATCTACAGCTCGGGAGGTCTGTGACCGAGTGTTCGGCCTAGGAGCATCCAAGATAGAGGCCGGTTCAGGGGAGTCTCCCACGGGAGGTATTCTAACTGCCTCCGCAAGTGGGAGCAGGTGGTTTCGATGCCATGTCTTCAGTGGGCCTACCTTTCCCTCTGGCTTCACCTTGTAGACAGGTAGGCCCGGCAACTTCCTGCAGATGACATAGGGTTCAGATCTCCATCTGTCTGCAAGTTTGTGCTTTCCGGGGACTCCCAGATTGCGCAACAGTACTCGATCCCCGGGCTGTAGGTCTTGTACCCGGACCTTCAAGTCGAAATTTCTTTTATTCCGAGCTCCCCTTTGATCTGAGGCCGCTTGAGCTTGTTCATAGGCTACTTTCAGGCTGTGTCTGAGCCTGTCCACATATCCTTTGTGGGATGTGGCTGAGGAATGGTCCAGTGAGGTGCCAAAAGCCAGGTCCACCGGTAGTCTCGCTTCTCTCCCAAACATGAGTCAATATGGGGAGTAGCCTGTAGCATCACTGATGGTGCAGTTGTAAGCATGTACTATGGCTGCTATGTGTTGGCTCCAATGTTGCTTTTTCTCGCTTTCCAGAGTCCCCAACATGTTGAGCAAGGTTCGGTTGAACCTTTCCGGCTGAGCATCTCCCTGAGGATGGTAAGGTGTAGTTCGAGTCTTCTTAATACCCAAAGAATCCAAGAGCTTCCGGATCAGCTTACTCTCGAAGTCAATCCCTTGGTCTGAATGGAGTCTCTGTGGCAGCCCATAATGGACAAAGTACTTCTCCATAAGTACCTTGGCCACGGTGGAGGCCTTCTGGTCTTTGGTGGGGAAAGCCTGGGCATACCGGGTGAAATGGTCGGTTATCACCAGAACATTTCCTAGTCCACTCAGGTCAGGTTCGAGGCAGAGAAAGTCAATGCACACCAGGTCCATGGGCCCTTGGCTCTGTAGATGGCCCATTGGGGCAGCTTGATGGGGCAAAGTCTTCCTCTGGATGCATCACGCACATGAGTGGCAGTACTCCTCTACCTCCGCCCTCATGCAGGGCCAATAGAACCGACTTCTGACAAGTTGAAAGGTCCTTTCAGCCCCTAGGTGGCCATGATTGTCATGCAGGGCAATCAGAACAGTCTCCCGATGTTTCTCTGGGAGGAACAGCTGCCACTTATCTTCTGAGTCATCAGAGGGGCCCCTTCGGTAGACCACTCCCTGATGTAACTGTAACCTATCCCACTCCTTCCTCAGCAGGCGAGCTTCTTTTGAAGGTTGACGCATGAGTCTGTTTGGATCCTGATTTTTCAAGGCCTCCAGGACCAATCTCCCCATGGGGTCTTCCAATTGGTCACACCTCAATTCCTTCTTGGACAGTCTTGGTAGGTTGTCCTCTTCCAATTGAGCTACTCCACAGTAGTGTTTGGGAACTCCCACCGTGGTAACTCCTATTTCCTCTGCTCTGGAGCCTCCTCGGGCTTGGAATTCAGCTCCTTGACAAAGGGCCCGCACCCCGCCTGGTGCCACTTGGGTCCAATCTTCTATTTCAATGGTGGGGGAATGAGATCTCCTGGACAGAGCGTCTGCGTCTCGATTCCCCACTCCTGGTCTATACTTAAGGCTGAAGTTGAATCCAGAGAGTGCGGCCAGCCACCTGTGTCCAGTGGCGTCCAGCTTGGCCGTGGTGAACAGGTAGGTAAGGGGGTTGTTGTCGGTCTTCACAGTGAACTCCGCTCCATATAGGTAGTCTTTGAGCTTGTCTACTACCGCCCACTTGAGGGCCAGGAACTCCAGCTTGTGAGTGGGGTAGTTCTTCTCAGAGGGGGTCAGGCTCCTACTCACATAGGCAACGGGCCGCAATTGCCCCTCGTGCTCTTGGTAAAGTACTCCTCCCAGACCGTCATGACTAGCATCCACGTGCAGTTCATAGGGTTTGGTTGGGTCTGCGTAGGCCAAGACTGGTGCAGTGGTCAGGCTCCTCTTCAATACCTGGAAAGCCTCCTCACACTTCTGATTCCACTGATCTCTGATGGACTCTCCTGGCCTCCTGGGCCCCGAGCCCATCCTCTTCTCCTTCAGTCTTGAGCAACTCATTCAATGGTCTAGCAATTCGGGCAAATCCCTCCACAAACCTCCTGTAGTAGGAGCAGAAGCCCAAGAAGGATCTGAGTTCTGTTACTGTGGTGGGCTGTGGCCAGGAGGTAACTGCCTCCAATTTCTCAGGGTCTGTGGCCACCCCTTCTTCAGACACTATGTGCCCCAGATAGTGTCAGTGTACGTACCTTGCCGGGCGCGTCGGTGGTCGCTTCGGTGTGCGTTCGCGTGCGCCGATGCGCGCTGTGGTTTTGCATGTTTCCATCTGCGCTGGTACACTTCCTGGATCGCGGGTGCGCGTGCCTGTGCACGCCGGTGCGTGCGGGTGCATGTGCGCGCATTGCGGGCGCGTGCACGCGCGCGCCGTGCGCGCGCCCGCGCACGCCGGTTTGCTTATTTAAACTACTGGAACACTTCAGACCAGTGCTGTCTGATCTGCAGTCCCCTGTGTATCCTGCTCCTGTTGTTCGCCTGGAATCCGACCTTCTGACCACCCGGCTTGTTACTGGACTTTCCTTGCTATCTGCCTGCACCCGACCTCGGCCTGTCTTTGACCCTGAACCTGCCTACCCCGCTGTGCCACATTGCCCGAACGTTGCCGAACCCTGCCTGTCTGACCGCCCCTTCTGCTTCTGCCCCGCTACGCTGCCCGGTATACCGGCCTGCCTACCTACCTGCCTGCAGCCCGCCTGGCTCGCTACCCTTCTGAACCCAGGACCCGGAGCCGCTCTCTTGAACCACTCTCAGGCTCTCTTACCCTTCCGCACTCCCGTGCCTCCTGTCTGCACTACCAGGGGCCCGTGAGTCGGATCCGTACGGGTGACCTCTCTCTGCTCCAACGGACTCGCTGATCAGGTGCGTATCCCCTGACAGTATCAGACAGCCATGTCCGAGTCCGAGCAGGGGAGGGATCCCATGGAGGAATTATGCCGACACCTGAACGGGCTGACGCAAGCCGTGAAAGACCTCCAAGCCGGCTATACCAGGTTGGAGGAAAGAGTTCAAGTCCTGTCCTCGCCTGCCAGCCCGCAAGGCACCACATCCACGGGATATCCGGCTACACCCTCCGTCGTCATGCTTCCTCCGGAACCCAGGGTCCCTACACCCGAGAAGTTTGCGGGCAATCGCAGCAAATACCGAGCGTTCCGCAACGCTTGCGAGCTTTTCTTCGCCCTACAACCCCGCACTTTTTCCCTGGAAGCAACCAAAGTGGGCTTCGTCATCTCCCTACTGACCGACGAGCCGCAGGCCTGGGCTCACCGCCTTCTAGAGCAGAAAGATGCCTCCTTGGAGACCCTTGCCACGTTCTTTGCCGCGATGTCTCAACTCTATGAGGATCCGCAACAAGCGGCTACTGCAGAATCTGTTCTCCACTCCCTCCTACAAGGTCGCAGAGCGGCCGAGGATTACGCGGCAGAATTCAAACGTTGGAGCTCTGACACAGAGTGGAATGACGCTGCTTTGCGCTACCAATTCCGGATGGGCCTGTCGGATCAGCTCAAGGACGAGCTAGCACGTGTCGGAGTTCCTCAAACCCTGGACAAGTTAATAGATCTGGCAATTCAGATAGACCGACGCCTGAGAGAGCGTCGCTCCGAGAGGACCTCCAGTCAGCCCCAACCCACCTGGTTGCTCCCCAAGGTCTCAAACCCGGCCCGTCTTGCACCTCCGGCGCCCCCGTTTCCGGCGTTAGATGACCCAGAACCCATGCAACTGGGCTTACTGCGCCCATCGCTCTCTCCCGAAGAACGCCAGCATAGGCGTAGTAACAATCTGTGCATGTATTGTGGCGAACCGGGACACTACGTGAGATCCTGTCCGGCTAAGATGCGTAAGTGCCTGCCTGTCTCTTCTACTTGTGCCTCTTTGTTGCCTAATCCAACTTCTCACTTGGCTCTTTCCATTTCTTTACAGCTCCCCGGAAGGACTTCCGCAATCCTAGTACCCGCCATAATTGATTCGGGGGCATGCAGCTGCTTTATTGATTTGACATTTGCTGCCAGTCATCACATTCCCCTGCAGCCGAAACCCCGGGGACTTGCAGTACATCTCGCTGATGGCTCTATTATCAAATCCGGCCCCGTCACTCAGGAAACCGTCCCTTTGATGGCCTCGGTGGCAACCCACCATCAGGAGTTCCTAAGTCTGGATGCCATCTCCTCTCCGCTATTCCCCGTCATTCTGGGGATGCCCTGGCTGCAAGCCCATAACCCCGACATTGACTGGGCTACAGGGAGAGTTAAATTCCTCTCTGATTATTGCCTGCAACACTGCCTGCAACAAGTCTCTTCCGACCACCCTCACCTGCTCTGTCTGGGCACAGACCCTGACCTTCAGAAAACCATCCCTGAGCCCTATCATGATTTTCTGGACGTGTTCAGTAAGAAGGGAGCAGAAACCCTTCCTCCTCACAGACCATATGATTGCCCTATAGAACTTTTGCCTGGGACCGAAGTACCTTTTGGGAGGATCTTCCCGCTGACTGAGCAGGAATTGGGTACCTTGAAAGTCTACATTGACGACAACCTAAAGAAAGGGTTCATCCGCCCGTCCACCTCACCTGCAGGTGCGGGTATCTTTTTCGTTGAAAAAAAGGACCATTCCCTACGCCCCTGTATTGATTATCGGCAGTTGAACAGGATCACCATTAAAAACCGTTACCCCTTACCTCTCGTGCCGGAACTGTTCCAAAGGCTGGGAACGGCGGTCATATTCACCAAGCTTGACCTCCGAGGAGCGTACAACCTGATCCGCATTCGAGAAGGGGATGAGTGGAAGACGGCCTTCCGCACACGGTTCGGGCACTACGAGTACCTAGTTATGCCGTTCGGACTGTGTAACGCGCCGGCTACCTTTCAACATTTTGTCAATGACATCTTCCGTGATTACCTGGACTTGTTCGTCATAGTATACCTGGACGATATCTTAATATTCTCATCCTCTGTAGACGACCATCGCAGGCATGTCCGGAATGTCCTTGTTCGGCTTAGACGACATGGGCTTTACGCCAAGCCAGAGAAGTGTGAGTTCGAGCGGCAAAGCATCCAGTTTCTCGGTCTGATCATCTCAATTGAGGGCATTAAAATGGACCCTCAGAAGGTGTCGGCTATCCTGGACTGGCCTGCCCCCACAGATAAAAAAGGGGTCCAGCGCTTCATCGGATTCTCCAATTTCTACCGGAAGTTCATCAGAAGTTTCTCTGCAATTGTCGCCCCCCTTACCGAACTGACCAAACAAGGAGACCGCTTCTACTGGTCCCCTAGAGCCCAAGCTGCCTTTGATAAACTGAAGGAGTTATTTGTCTCTGCCTCCATCTTGAAGCACCCTGATCCCGCAGTACCTTTCGTCCTGGAAGTGGACGCGTCCGAAAATGCAGTGGGGGCTGTGCTATCCCAGCGTCAGGGGGCTAAAGCCTTACTTTTTCCAGTGGCCTTCTTCTCGCGCAAGCTTTCCACGGCGGAACGTAACTATGACGTGGGTGACCGGGAACTCCTGGCTATCAAGGCCGCATTAGAAGAATGGCGTTACCTGCTCGAGGGGGCGGCACACCCCATTTTGGTTTACACGGACCACAAGAACCTCGAGTACCTGAGAACAGCCAAGAGGTTGAAGCCAAGGCAGGCAAGGTGGGCACTTTTTTTCTCAAGGTTTTTGTTCCACATCACCTACAGGCCGGGCTCAAAAAACATTAAACCGGACGCACTGTCCCGAATGTTCAGCACTCCTGAGGAGAACTTACCTGTTGACACCATCCTCCCTGCCGGGAACTTCCTGCTACTCCAAGAAGACCTTATGCCCCGTATTAAGCGGGCGTCTGCTGGCTTGACCTTGCTTCCGGAGGACTGTGTCAGGGCACAAGATGGTCTGATCAGGCACGAGGGCAAGATTCTGGTCCCTGAGGGTCTTCGGATAGCTGTTTTGGAGCTTTGCCATGACCACAAGTTGGCCGGACATTTTGGTACCTTGAAAACGGCCGAGCTCATCAAGCGCACGTTCTGGTGGCCGCAGCTGGGTAGTGACTGCAAGAGATACGTGGACTCATGCAACACCTGCTCCCGGAACAAGAATAGCCGGATGAGGGCCTGGGGTCTACTAAAACCTCTACCTGTCCCTGAAAGACCCTGGAAGATGGTGTCGATGGACTTTATAGTGGAGCTCCCTCTGTCCGAAGGGTTCTCCACAATCTTCGTTGTCGTTGACAGGCTGTCCAAGATGGCTCATTTTTTGCCCATGAAAGGTACACCTTCCGCCTTGGAAACGGCAAGGGTTTTTATCAGGGAAATAGTGAGGCTTCATGGAGTTCCGGCAAGTATTGTCTCAGACCGAGGCGCCCAGTTCACCTCCAGATTTTGGAAGGCTCTTTGTGATTCCCTGGAAATCAAGTTGGCTTTTTCTTCGGCATATCATCCCCAGACGAATGGCCAAACTGAGAGGACCAACCAAACATTGGAGCAGTACCTCCGTTGTTTTTCCTCCTTCTCCCAGGATGATTGGGCCTCCCTACTCCCCATTGCTGAATTCGCTTACAACAATTCCCTGCACTCTGCCACTAAGCAAACCCCATTCTTTGCCAACTATGGATTCCATCCCTCCTTCTTGCCAAGTACCATACCCGAATGCACTGTCCCTGCGGTATCCGAAACAATGGATTTCTTCTTCTTCAATAACAAACTTCTACAGGAGACCATGTCCAAGACCCAGGAGTACAACAAGAGGATGTTTGATAGGAAAAGGAGAGGGGAACTCATTCTGGAGCCCGGCAACCAGGTGTGGTTATCCACGATTAACCTAAAGATGGCCTGCCCGTCCAGGAAATTGGGCCCTAAGTTCATGGGACCTTTCTCGGTAAAACGGAGGATCAACAATGTAGCATATGAGCTCGACCTACCCAACTCCCTGAAGGTCCATCCAGTCTTTCATGTGACTCTGTTAAAGCCGGTTGTCCCTAACCCCTTCGCTGGCCGTAACATTGGCCCACCGGAACCGGTTCTGATTGACGGCGAGGAGGAGTTTGAGGTAGAGGCAATCCTGGACTGTAGGAAGAGACACAACCAGGTACAATATCTGATTAAGTGGAGGGGTTACGGCCCAGAGGATAATTCTTGGGAACCCGAAAACGGCATACATGCGGAGGAACTCATGCAAGCTTTCAGGAGGTCTAACGCCACGAAGATCGCTCAATTGGGCATCCGGAGGCTGCCCTAAAGGGGGGGGCACTGTCAGTGTACGTACCTTGCCGGGCGCGTCGGTGGTCGCTTCGGTGTGCGTTCGCGTGCGCCGATGCGCGCTGTGGTTTTGCATGTTTCCATCTGCGCTGGTACACTTCCTGGATCGCGGGTGCGCGTGCCTGTGCACGCCGGTGCGTGCGGGTGCATGTGCGCGCATTGCGGGCGCGTGCACGCGCGCGCCGTGCGCACGCCCGCGCACGCCGGTTTGCTTATTTAAACTACTGGAACACTTCAGACCAGTGCTGTCTGATCTGCAGTCCCCTGTGTATCCTGCTCCTGTTGTTCGCCTGGAATCCGACCTTCTGACCACCCGGCTTGTTACTGGACTTTCCTTGCTATCTGCCTGCACCCGACCTCGGCCTGTCTTTGACCCTGAACCTGCCTACCCCGCTGTGCCACATTGCCCGAACGTTGCCGAACCCTGCCTGTCTGACCGCCCCTTCTGCTTCTGCCCCGCTACGCTGCCCGGTATACCGGCCTGCCTACCTACCTGCCTGCAGCCCGCCTGGCTCGCTACCCTTCTGAACCCAGGACCCGGAGCCGCTCTCTTGAACCACTCTCAGGCTCTCTTACCCTTCCGCACTCCCGTGCCTCCTGTCTGCACTACCAGGGGCCCGTGAGTCGGATCCGTACGGGTGACCTCTCTCTGCTCCAACGGACTCGCTGATCAGGTGCGTATCCCCTGACAGATAGTTCACAGAAGACTGGTAGAACCGACACTTCTCAGGCGAAAGCTTAAGTCCTTCCTCACTGAGTCTTCTCAACACTTTTTCCAGCCTCTCTTCATGTTCCTCCAAGGTTCTCCCAAAGACCATGACATCGTCCAGGTATACAAGGACTTCGATCAGGTTCATGTCTCCTACTGTCTTCTCCATGAGACGTTGGAAAGTAGCTGGGGCTCCAGACAGACCTTGGGGCATCCGGTCGAATTCAAAGAACCCCACTGGGGTTATGAAAGCTGTCTTCTCCTTGTCTGCTGGGTGCATCGGGATCTGATAGTACCCACTCTTGAGATCCATAACGCTGAACCATTTGGCTCCAGACAAGCTCTGCAGGGCATCCTCTATCCTCGGAGTGGTGTATTGGTCAGGTATGGTTCTCCTGTTGAGAGTCCTGTAGTCGATACAGAGCCTCAATGATCCATTCTTCTTTCGGACCACCACTATGGGAGAGGCATAGGGGCTTCTGGACTCCCGTATCACACCAGTCCTCTTGAGTTCTGCAAGTTGTTCCCTCAGATCCTCCAGATCTGCTAGCGGGACTCGCCTTACCCTCTCTCGGAAGGGCTTATCTTCCTGGAGGCGGATCCGATGGGTGGCACTCCTTGCACACCCCACATCAAACTCATCCTTAGAGAAGATCTTCTCCCATCTATTCAACTGGGCCTTGGCTCTCTCTTTCCAAGCCCTGGACAGATTCGGGTTTTCCATGGACAGCTTCTCCCAAACATCCCCTCCTCCACCTGTCCTCCTCACTTCTGACAGGGTAACAGGGGCCGCCGGGCTCACCTGGCCTAGCAGCATTCTGGCTGGGATTTCCATGGGGTCTTTGGTAGTATTCCTAACACTCACTGGAACTCTATAATGGGCCTTCTTCAGGACCTTCAGCGGAATCACTTCCGGTATCACCTCCAGGCCTGAGGACTCACCCCTTGGGTCTGACTCCAGCATGACAAAGGGACCAGGCTGCTCCCAAGTAAGCTTCACAGTGGCCCTGAGACAGGTTACTTCGCCGGGCTGCAACACTACCCCTTCTCTTCCAAGTCTCCACACCTTCCCTATCCCCTCTCCAGGGGTCTCCCGCTCTTGGACCAGCCGTTGGTAGGCTGTCTTCAGCATGGGATGGATCTTGGTAGCTGCTTGTCTTTCTTCTGTCACGAGAGGGGTCAGGAGTCTTCGGACCAGGTCCGTGTTCGTCCCTATTATAAGGGAATTCTTGTTGGCTCCAGGCGGCCTAGGGCACACAACTGCCAGGGTGTCAAACACTTCGGCCTTCCCAGCCACGGATGGGTCAAAGGTCATTTTGATGGGAAGGTAGCCGTCGTAAGGGAAACTCTGGGTTCCAATTCCCCATATTTCCAGCTCTTCTATCTTCTGGATAGGCAGTTGACTCGGGTGCCTGTCATAGAAGTCCCGGTATAGTAGGGTCACTTGTGCCCTGGTATCCAGGAGGCCCCTGGTGTAGACTCCCTCCACTTGAATGGGCACTATAGGGGATGGGCCTACCAGCTTCTCTGGATATGGTCCGGCAGGAGCCGCCTTCTTCAGACCTTTTCCCTTTGGACTCTCTCTTGTCCTATTCCCTTTGGACTTGAACCTTTCTTGAGCCTGGTATGCACTGACTTCCCTCCTTTTAATGGGTGTAGGAACCCACTGAGGGGTACTATTATTTTTCTTGGGTGGGCACCCCCTTTGGGGAGTGCTGTGCCTCTCCTGAGGGGTCTCCCCCCTTCCTCCTGGAGTATAGCTTTGTTGAGGGGTATTGCGTTTCCCCTTTGGTGTTCTATCTCTCTTTTTGTTTTTCTTCGCATTCAGCTTGGAGTTTACTGAAGATGATGGGCACCCGGTTGACTCCTTCACCGGGGCCCTCTGGAGTTTCCCGCCGGCTTGCGGTTGTCTGGTCTCTTCTTCTTCGGACTAGAACATGTGGCTGCAATGTGGCCAACTCCCCCACAGTTGAAGCAGACTATATCTCCCCATTCTTGTAAAGGTTCGGGTGCTGAGGCAATCGGGAACAATTCCTTCCTTGGACTTTCCTTCTTCTTGGGACACTCTGTGTCTTTTGCTATCAGAGAGGTCAATATCTCTAACACCTTGGACATCTGAGTTTTTAGAGTGTCTATCTCCGCCTCTCTTTCAGGGGTCATTACTGGATTGACCAGCACCTGTGCGGGTACAACACTTGTCTTATCCTTCTGCTGGTCCTTTTGCAGCGCCTCCTCATCTCTGATGATTTTTATTAAATCAGCATAAGTCAGCAACATTCCTCCTCCCAAGGTTTTCAGGTGCAGCCAGACTGGATCGGAGCGTAGCGCTCCCTTTAAGACTTGCTTCATTCTTGCCGCATCGGCATCTTGGGGCTTCATCCCTTTCTTTAACACAATCTTGCACAGCAGCCTGTTTAGCCTTCTGACATACTCGGAAAGTTTCTCCTCCGGTTTTTGGAAAGTGTGTTCAAACTGGTAGACCATCTCTGTCACCTTGTCTAATTGACCAAACTCTTCCTGCAGCATAGCTAGACAGTCCTGCGCCGTGCACCCTGCATTCCCAAACCGGAAACTTTTCACTGCTTCTGCTGCTGCACCTTTAAGGCTTTCTAACACTCGCTGCCTCTTCTGTGCTTCAGGCACCTCCCATGCCTCCACCGCCTGTAATGCCTGCTCCAACCAGGTATCAAAATCTTCTTCCCCTGCCGGGACAGGGAGCTTCCCTGAGAATATTTTTAGTCTCCGGTAGCTAGTTTCCACGTGCACCGTACTTGTCTTCTGACATTTGGCTAGCAAATCCCCTATTGCATTTATCAGTTCTGGTGATATAGCAGTGGCCGGTGCAGGTGCCACCGAGGGTGTCGCCCTGTCTTCTCTTTCAGGTGGAGTTCGGGCCGCAGCCTGTGGCGATCCCGTAGGGGATGGTTGCCTTTCTTCAGTTATTGCGTGCGCCAGCCTAAATGTTCTGTTGTCTGGCGTCCGCAGACACTTGTGCTTACAGGCCTCTGGCATCCCGTCCCAATATTCCACTAATGCGTATTGATATGAGATGTCTGGGTCTGTCTTTATGTCTATCACCCACGGTGTGTGATCTGGGGACACTGAACTCATTAGTTCCTCTACCGTCTCACTCGACCATTTCTCCCCAGGGAGGCTAATGGCTATCGACTGTTTTGGCTCTGTATTAGCGGCTTTGCACCACTCTTCTACCGCTCTTGGATCCATGGGGTCCATGCCGGCACTTCTGGCGTTCGCTTGCTGCATCAGGATCCCGGACGAGAACCCCCACATGTAGCGATACCTCCAACTAAGGAGGCCGCAGAATTAGATTTGGGCCCTGAGTGCAGCTCCGCCAACCCCCGGCAATAGGCTCTACCCCCTTCTGGCACAGCTAGTACTAACAATCAATGATATATCCTATGCAATATAATAACTAAGCAAGGACACAGTAATGAATTGTAATAGGTAAAGTGTTTTACTTATTTTCTCAATATGGATAAAGGGGTAACAATAATCACAGTTCAAGATAATCACTCCTAAGGGCAGCGTCCTGCCACTCTAACACACTATGTAGTAACACACGCTACAGGTGCGCCATACGGGTGACCGTTAACTAAGTGCCCTATGGCGCAGTAATCAAACACGCTAGAATCCCCACCAGGCCTGGTTCTAATATTTAACTTAGTCTTCTTCACCGGCCGGTCTGTAATGGTGGTGCACTTTAAACAGAGTATAACTTTGTAATCCAAGGGGTATAGAACTTGGTTAAATAAAGCCGCAGGCTCAGTTCTGACAAGGCTCTTCAATAGGGGTATCAAAATAACTTGTAGGCCACGGCAGTCTATAGGCCTATATACAGTAACAGTATCTTAGCTGGGCTTATGCCCTCTCACCCGCCGGACTACAGGTCCAGTCCGGGAAACCTCCACCGGCCGTGTCACACACACACTCGATCTCTCCAACGATCGGGTCCCCGATCGTACAAGGCTGTAGCGCACAAAGTCAGATGCCACCCAGGCTCGCAGAGGGGGGGGGGTGGAAGGCTCTTTGGTGCAGAGCAAGGCCTCAGGCTTCAGGCCTTGCACTCCGACACATCCGCACAGGAGGATCCGTCTGTCAAGTCTCTTGTCCCAAAGAGACCGAGCCCGGCCTCGTCTCCTCCTTTTATAACCCCTCCCATGAGTCTCTGCGGTGGAACATGTGAAGAATGGGGTTATGGGTGATGTAGTCTCTTCCCATTATAGGGGAACACCCCGCTACACAAGTATAACATGTTTATTATTTTTATAGCAATACAATCACTTTAAGTTTATTCTAAAATGAATAGACTTTTGTGCAGCTAAGAGATAAGTGTAGATCACGTGTCATTTGCCTGAAACAATACAGTTCTATACCTAACAAGGTCATAGCTGGCTATGGGCCTAGAATGTTATCTCAATTTTTCTCATGAGAACGCAGCTGAAGCAAATAACACTTTAAGAGAGAACTCTGAGTATAACAAATATAAAAATGAAGTCTTTAAAGCATAACTCTCATCGAGGCCAACTTGCTCAGTGTACAGGTGTACGAAACTGAAGAGGTTAAAGGCAATGGAAAGTATTTCTGTATTTAATATGGTCTGGAGACAAAAAACAGTAGCGTCTGCTTTTCCTACTACAAAAACAGACCTGAAACACAGATTAGATTACTGTATATACTCGAGTATAAGCCGAGTTTTTCAGCCCTTTTTTTAGGTCTGAAAGTACACCCCTCGGCTTATACTCGAGTCAGTACCTGAAAATCTTCCTATACTGCGGCCGGCGTCCATTGTTTAAATATCGCGGCTTTCTCCTGGGCCCTTCTGTGATAGGCGTTTCCAGCAAACACTGTGTTGAGTGTTCCACCTATCATGGAGGTCCTCTCATTCTCGGACTCCGTTTCCCAGCAGACACTGTGTTCAGTGTTCCGCCTATCATGGACGTTCTCTTGTCCGAGGATGAAAAGACGTCCGTGATTGGCGGAACACTGAACACAGTGCCTGCTGGGAAACGGAGTCCGAGAATGAGAGGATCTCCGTGATAGGCGGAACACTCAACACAGTGTTTGCTGGAAACGCCTATCAGGGAAGGGACCAGGAGAAAGGCGCAATATTTAAACAATGGACGACGGCCACAGTATAAGAAGATTTTCAGGCACACTCGGGCACAGGGAGGCTGCAAGGACACAGTGAGGTTGGGCACAGTAAGCTGGCAATGGGCACAGTAAGGTGGCACAGTGAGGTGGCAATGGGCACAGTGAGGTGGCACAGTGAGGTGGCAATGGGCACAGTAAGGTTGGGCAATTGGCACAGTGAGGTGGCAATGGGCACATTTCCCCCCCTGGGGCTTATACTGGAGTCAATAAGTTTTCCCAGTTTATTGGGGTAATATTAGGTACCTCGGCTTATACTCGGGTTGGCTTATACTCGAGTATATACGGTACATGTACAAGCAGACGCAGAGCTTCCTTTCTTAGCTTGCAGGGGTTTCTCCCAAATATCTAGTGTCGACCTGTCTTATTAAAAAAAAAAAAAAAATGCATGCTTTGTAAACTGAGCGTCATGGATGCACCCTGTATGAAATGTACGTTTATGCTAAACTTTTATTTAAAGATAAAAAGCTTAAAAACATCAGTTTAAAATTCTGTAATTGTTCAAAAAATAAAATAGTCCAAAAATCATTGTGCTTCTTTTTTTTTTAGGGTGGGTACTAATGGATGGTGTTATTAGGTAGTTAGTGCGTGGCACAATAACCTGCCAATTGCTCACTTCCCAGGGGTTTTTTTTTACCTTTTTTTTTAACTTTTAGCTACTTCCTGTCAGGGGAATATGACAGAACAACAATGCAGGAGATCATTTGGGAGTCTGTTGTCGCTCTGTGACAGAAAGTGCCTGAACAAGGATCTTCATGGCAGAGTCACAAGGTATTTTTTTCATGAAAACTGGTTATGTAAAAAGAAAACAACTTTTGAAATATTATTAACATGTTCAAACTTATATGAGATTTTAGTGATTGTGGTTACATATATTATATGAGGTCTGCAACCATTTTCTTATTTTTTACTTTTTCTGACCATGTTGTGATCAATTGAAACGCTTATCAGACACATACAGACCATTGTCTAATATCATTTTTCATAACCAGGGTTCCTTCAGGAAGAAAGTAACCCCTAGAGGTGACTAGGTGTTCCTTTTGCCTTTTAGAAAAGTTATCACTGACATTAATGCACTTTTTAGCTATTTGTAAAGGAGTATTTTTCCTGTTGACCAGCAATGTAAGAAGCATTCTTTCCACTGACCACTAATGTAATGAGCCTTTCTTTCAAGACCAACAGTGTAAGGAGCCTTTCTGCCTATGACCACCAATCTACAGGGTCCTTTCTCCACTGACCACCAATGTAATGAATCTCTTCTTTAACGAGCAATAATTTAAGGGGGTCTTTCTTCCAATGACCATCAATGTAAGGTGGTCCTTCTCCACTGGCCACCAATCTACAGGGTCCTTTCTTCACTGGCTAGCAATGTATTGGAGCCTTTTTTATAAACACCAGTGTAAGGGGGTATTTGTTCCAATGACCAGCAATGTAAGGTGGTCCTTCTGCCACTGGCCACCAATCTACAGGGTCCTTTCCTCACTGACCACCAATGTAATGGATCATTTCTTTTAGAAACAACAATGTGTAGCAACCTCCTAGACTAGGAGGTTAGGAAAATTTTGTGTTTTGGCTTGCTAAGTAGCCAGATGAGATAGATGTGATTGTTTGGGTAAGTTCGTGGTTTCTCACATGGTGAGATTATTTCCTCCTGTCTCTGTTAAGAATCTTCTAGAGTTCAGGGAGGAAAATTCCAATCTGTCACCTGAATATACACTACCCTCTGGCCAATCCCTGGGGAGGTGTGCCCAGTAGGTGGTCAGAGAAGGGTGTAAATAGGCTGGAACCTGTTCAGACATGTTCTTCCTTGAGGGGAATTGGAGCCATGTGCTTCATGGGGCTATTTGCCCTGCAGCTTTCCCTGGACAAGCTGCTGGACTACTTTCCCTTGGATGGAGTGCACTTGTTCTCAGTTGGGATCTGAGTAGAGCCAACCCCACTTTGGTGCAGTTTATCCATGGTCCTGCCATGGTCAGGCTCGGAGACCAGTAGCTATAGCAGTAGCGAGCCACCAACCAACCAGCTAGATCAGTACAGAAGCCCTGCCAGGAGAAAAGCAAGCTGGGGTCATAAACAGATGCATAGTCCGTAAACAAGCCAATGGTCGGTGACAAGTAGTTGCAGGTTGGGATCAAGCAGAAGTGTAATCAAGGAAGAAGCCAAGGGTTGGTAATGAGTGGTAGTGAAGGTATGGATGGCAGCAGGACTGACAAGAGTGAGATATTGGCTGGAGGGAGCACAATAATCTGGCAAACGGAAGGCATGGCTTTAATAGGAAGTTCATGGGAGAAGCAAAGGGTTCAAGGTTCAAGGCAGGATTGTCAAGGAATTGTCCAGGGAGCTGTCTAGCATTCCAGATGGCTAAGCAAGAAGAGACATTGCCAGACACGAGAGTTTGCAGGTACAGATCCGAGCCCTGACTGCTCCCCAGCTATGGATGTTTGAACTATTCTAGTCTGCCTCTTTGTGCTTCCAATTTACTTTGTTGCCCCCAGCTGCAAGAATCTAGACTGTTCCAGTTTGTTGCTACAAGTGATTCTTATCTTGTGGTCCTGAGCTCCAGGAACCTAGACTGCTTCAGTCTATCTCTCTTAAATGTGCTCAACAATCTTCCCAGTCCTCAGCTGTGGAAGTGAAGTGAAAGAAACGTGTCCTCTGCAGATTTGTGCTCAAGTGTTTTGGAGTATCCCATACCCCCATTGTCATGCCCAGTTACAAGTTATTCATCAATAAACTTCAAAAAGACATCCCCTAGACTGATTACTGAGCCGGAATGAATGGACTGTTGCTGTGTGTCTGGCTGCCTCTGCACTGCTCAGGAAAGAGCCTGTCTAACCTTCAGAGGCCCCTCTAAGGGGGGTCTTTCTTCCAATGACCATCAATGTATGTGATCCTTCTCCCACTGGTCACCAATCTACAAGGCCCCTTCTCTACTGACCACCAATGTAAAGGGACCCTTCACTGATCAATTAACACTGGTACTTTTCCACTGACTCTCAGGCAAACAATAGAATTTTGTGTCTTTTCTGGCCAAATCATTTAATTTTAACTACTGAAAATATTTTTATCATATGCTGTAGGGCAGGCATGTCCAAAGTCCGGCCCGCGGGCCCACCTGGTTATCTACACATATATATCTTTTGTGGCCCCTGACGTTCTCCCAGCATCGGGGCCACAAAAGATATACCGTATTTATCGGCGTATAACACACACTTTTGTGCGTGTTATACGCCGATCCCTGCTGCCTGTGGGTGAAGAGGAGCGAGCGCCGCCGAAATAGCCCGAGCCGAGTATACTGTGTACTCGGCTAGGCTCGGCTCCACTCGCAGTCACGCCCAGCCCTGCCATTGGACGTGTGTTATGTCCATCATAGAAGCCGGGCCAAGGAGCGGGACTGTGAGAGGAGCCGAGTACAGCCGAATACACAGGACATCCGGCTCTATCTCGGCGGCAAAATTTACAAGCTGGCTGCAGATGGACACTTGGGCACGCTGGCTGCAGATGGACACTTAGGCACGCTGGCTGCAGATGGACACTTGGGCACGCTGGCTGCAGATGGACACTTGGGCACTGTTCTGTCTCAACTACAAAGCGATAAAGTTCATCTCCAGGTTTAAGTAGGCCTTACTCAAGCTGGTTTGATATTCATCCCTTTCATCGATACAGGCAGTTTAACTCAATGAATAAACTCACAGTTAGGACGACAGACGATGAATCCTTTCGAATGTTCCGTTTAATGATGGATATTCATAGTTAGAAAAACATTGCAGTTGTAAGCCACATGTAAGATGTTTAGCATGGAAGATATACAGGAGTAATGACCAGAATCAGGAAGTGGAGGAGATATATAAAGAACTACGGTGAGAGAGAGAGTTCAGCTAGAAAGAAGGGGACAGATCTTAAAGACACAGAGCAAGAATAATCACATAGTGTAACACAACACTCCCCGTCTGAAATCTTTAGATTTCATAACCTTAAACTAAAATATATATTTTCAAAAAGTCCAATACTGACGAATGTCCTGGAACCTGTAATGAAAAACATACAACAAGCAAATGATAAACGTAAGTTCAACAGGATGAAGAACATAAAGTCACAGTATGATGTCTTCAAAGAATTCCAAAGTTCTGAGTAGAACCTGTAGATGGCAGCAATGTACTCCCCGCCGTGCCAACAGCATGGCTAGTCCTTGCACAAGTCACTCACCTGGCAAAAGGAGTACTAACTCTGTAATTGGTCGACTAAAGGTTCGTGTCGATCCTCCCTTGGTTACCTTGACTTCTACCTTCCGGACTTTGTTATCGTCGCTGGGCATAACTTTAGTAATAAGACCCATAGGCCACTCATTCCGACAAACTTCCTTGTCTTTTAGAAGGATGAGGTCTCCAACCTTAAGATTCGGCTTAGATGCTTGCCATTTGTTACGACCTTGAAGGTGGTGAAGATACTTTTTCTTCCAGCGATGCCAGAACACATTGGCTAGATGCTGCACCTGCTTCCATTGATGCTTGTAACGGTGTGACCGCAGCTTCTGTTTTGTACTTACAGAAGTGTGGAGTGAGGTGTTCACAGTTCTTATTTCCTAATCATCTTCAGGGCTTACTAGCCCATAGGTGGTGTCAATAGGGAGTAAGAAGGAGTCCTCACGCAGAAACCTTGGAGGTGACAGCCATAAGCTGTCCTGAAGAGCAGGTGACACGGCTCTGGTCCCACAGTCAGCTGGGTTGAGTTCAGTGGGAACGTGATGCCATTGACTTGGTAAAGAGAATCTCTTGATACGTTCAACCCTGTTGCTGACGTACACATAAAATTGTTTTGTTTGGTTGTTTATGTAACCAAGTACTACCTTACTGTCTGTATAGAAGGTGAAAGAATCAATTCTAGTGTCCATTTCACTTCATATGACCTCGGCAATTTCTACTGCTAGCACGGCTGCACAAAGTTCAAGTCTTGGTATGGTATGTGCAGGCTTGGGTGTGAGTTTTGCCTTGCCTAGGACAAAACTACAGTGTGATTCTCCATTCAGTTCAGAGGTCTTCAAATAGGCTACTGCAGCAATAGCTTCAACTGATGCATCAGAGAAAATATGAATCTCTCTCCGGTTAGCAGTTGAAGTGGATCCTGGAACATAGCAACGGGGAATCTGAAGTTTTTCTAGTGACTTCAAAGAATATCTCCACCTTTCCCACTTGTGTTGATTCTCACTAGGCAAGGGAGTATCCCAGTCTATGTTCTCAGTAGACAACTGTCTTAGTAAAATCTTACCTTGAATGGTAACTGGAGCAAGGAAACCCAGTGGGTCATAGATGCTATTCACCACGGACAGGACTCCTCTCTTAGTGAAGGGTTTGTCACAAGTTGACACTTGGAAGGTGAATTTGTCTTGCTTGATGATCCACAACAAACCCAGACTTCGCTGTACAGGAGGCACATCTGTACCTAAGTCAAGGTTTTTTAGACTAGTGGCATAGTCCTCAGAGTGAAAGGCATTTATAAGTTCCTGGCTGTTGGATATAATCTTGTGCAGTCTAAGGTTTGCTACAGACAGCATCTCCTTTGTTCTGGTGAGAAGATCAATTGCTTCTTTAGCAGTTGGAAAGGACTTAAGTGCGTCGTCAACGTAGAAGTTTCTTTCAACAAATTGACGGGCATCAGATCCATATTCAACTTCTCCAGTCTGAGCTGTTCTCCTTAGCCCATAAGTTGCCAATGCTGGGGAAGGACTGTTACCGAAGACATGTACCTTCATGCGATAATCTATAACTTCCTTGTTGAGGTCATTGTCCTTGTGCCATAGAAACCTGAGGTAGTTTCTGTTGTCTTCTCTGACGATGAAGCAGTGAAACATCTGTTGAATGTCGGCCATTACTGCTACAGGCTCTTGTCTGAAACGAATCAAGACTCCTATTAGACTGTTGTTCATGTTGGGTCCAGTAAGGAGCATGTTGTTAAGAGAAACACCTTCGTGCTGAGCACTGGAATCAAAGACAACTCTGATTTGGTCTGGTTTGCGTGGGTGATACACGCCAAAGGATGGAAGGTACCAGCATTCTTCTCCCTCCTTTAGTGGGGGAGCAGGCTCTGCATGATCTCTGTCAAATACATTTTGCATAAAGTCCACAAAGTGCTTTTGCATCTCTGGTTTCCTGCTTAAGTTTCGCTTCAAGGAGGAGAATCTACTGATGGCCTGCTGTAAGTTGTTGGGCAATCTCTCTCTTGGGAGACGAAAGGGTAGGGGTGCTACCCAGTTATTGGAGTCATCTTGAAAGAACTCCTTGTCCATTACCTTGATGAATTCTTTGTCTTCCATTGAAGGAGCCAGTATGTCATCTTCACTGGTTGCATTAAACACTGTAGAGCCAAAGTCGCCATCATGGCAGGAGAAAGGGCTTGTGTCACCTGAGATACCATGTTGCCATTCGTGGCTGGCTATCTTCTTTTTCACCCAGTAGTGATGTGGGCATGGCTCAAAGTAAGTGTTTCGGCCATTTGGCAGAACATTTGTCTTGAATGACAAAATGTTGGTAGGTCTTTTCATTTTGCCTATGCAGACATTGCCTATGATGACCCACCCTAGATCCGTGCGCTGGGCAAATGGGGTATCTGGGGGTCCACTGATTTGTCTGTGTACCTTGTGAACTCTTAGAATGTCTCTTCCTAACAGAAGAAGGATCTGAGCATCTTTGTCAAGCGGCGGTATCTCATTTGCTATTACCTTGAGGTGAGGGTGATGGAAAGTAGCAGCTGGAGTAGGGATTTCTTCCCTGTTAGCAGGTATCTGATTGCACTCAACAAGTGTAGGTAAGGGTAATTGCAAGTTACCTTTGAGAGAAGATACCATGAGTCCATGAGCCCTTCTTCCAGAAACCTCTATAGTTCCACTACAGGTACCCAAGGTGTAAGGATGAGCTTCGCCTTTTATTTCAAATAGATTGAACAATTCTGATTTTGCAAGTGATCGATTGCTCTGATCGTCTAAGATAGCATATGCCTTTAGAGACTTTTCTGGTTGATCCTTGTGGTATATGTTCACCAAGCATATCTTAGCACAGGACTTACCACAGCGGTCTTCTCCACAAACTTCAGTGCAGGATGAAGAAATGATGGTAGAATTAGGCACTTGGTCTGTATTCTCCCCGCCATGCGTTAACCTGGGAGGAGTGTTGGCAGGTTGTGCAGAGCTGGGCTCAAGAGGATGGAGGGCTTGCACATGTTCTTCAGAGCCACACTCTATGCACTTGATGGACACATTACAGTCCCTTGCAAAATGTTCTGTAGAAGCACAGCACCTGAAACATACCCTAAATGTCTTTAAAAGCTCCTTTCGCTCTTCCAGAGGCTTTTTCCTAAAGCCGATACATTTTTTGAGGGGGTGTGGCTTCTTGTGTATGGGACACTCTCTGTTAGGGTTTTCAATCTTCCTACTCTGTTTGTTCGTGGCTAGAACTGTGGTAGGAGTGGGAAGGATGTCAGTCTTTTTCACGGACACTGGGCCGCTATGGTTTCTATAGTTGCCCTGAAGACTGGTACTCTTAGGAAAGGGTGAGAAGAGGCTGTACTCACCGTAGGAAAAACTTGGATTGTTCTTGGTCTCTGCAATTTCCCTGATGAATTCACAGAAGAAAGAGAATGGAGGGAAGGAAACCTTGTTCTCTCTTTTGTATGATGACCCTAGTGCAGTCCATTTCTCTTGCAAACCATACGGGAGCTTGGAGACAATTGGGTTTACCCCTCTTGGAGTGTCAAGGTAACTGAGTCCAGGTAGTTTTGGGTCTGTCTTGGCTAGCTGAAGCTCAAGGAGAAGGTCACTCAGTCTCTGGAACGCCTTGTTGTCCTTACCGGATATCTTTGGGAAAGTTTCCAGACGCATGAACAAAGCATTTTCTATAGCTTCTGGACTGCCATAACTTTGCTCTAGTCGCTCCCATGCAGCTGTGAGGCCTGCAGTAGGATTGTCCATGAAAACCGATCTTAATGGCTTAACACGTGCAGCAGATAGAGGACCAAGCCATTTGATCAGCAGATTCAATTCTTGATCAGCTGTAATGCCAATATTGCTGATTGTAGTTCTGAAGGCACATTTCCAACTTCTGTAGTTCTCAGGTTGGTCATCAAAGCTTGTAAGACCAGTCTTTGTGAGCTCTCTGCGAAGCATGTACCTCACAAACTCTTCTGTCTCAGTTGTCTCCGCCTTTATGTGAGATGCTGTTGGCTGTATGGTGCTAATTGCGTTATCTTTGACATTGTTGTTAAAGGACACAGGGAAATATGGTGCAGCAGATGCATCCAGGTGAGTTGCTTGCTTGAAGTTAGTTGTTCCACTGGTACGTTGATTCAAGGCTGTACCGATGACTGGAGATTGATGACTTGCTTGAAGCTTGCGCTGATGCTCTGTGACGTATGAAGGCAGGCAAGGTAGGCAGGTAGGAAATGCAGTGGAGTGATTTTGAGTGCAGGAAGTTGCTGGAACCTCTTTAACTTGAAGCTGTGAAGGAGTCTCTATGTAGTCGGGAGCATTGGAGACAATGGAGTGTGCACTGCAGTGGCTTAGGACATAGTCTTTAGTGCGTTTGAGGGGGTCTTCCATATCTGCTATGTTTAGGTTAATGCTGTCTTTCTCACTTGCACCTTTGTCTGCACTGATAGCTTGCTGTAGGACCCTTAGCTTTGCCATAGCTGCGTCATGTTTACACTGTTCATTTAAGGTTTCCATTGTTGCTCTTTGACGGGCTGACTGAGCTTCCGACTCTGCTCTTTGACATGCTGACAGCGCTTCCAACTCTGCTCTTTTTTCTGCATATGCCACCTGCACTTTGCTGGCTTCCACTTCAGCGCAGGCATTAATAAGTCGCTCACTGAGTGTTGAGTATCTTGAACTATGGGATCTTGACAAGTTTTTAGAACGTCTGGTGGAAACAGATCTGTGAGATGCAGTGTCCTGTAACAGCTTTATTTTTGCTTCTGCCTTTAATCTGGTTTGCTGGATAAAACTGTCTCTTTCAATATTAAGAATGTTGACCTGCTTTAACTGCCTCATCGCATTTTCTGACTTCATGTTTTGCAAGACATTAGTGAATTTGATGCTGGTAAGCTGATAAAGCTCATATGAGGCAGAAAGTTGTTTAATGGCGCCCTCTAGTGTCAGTAGTTCACGTTCAACAGACACTGTATTGGCTTCAGCAAGGATTTTCTCCCAGACTAATTCCAAGCTATTTGACAATTCAGTCCTTGAAGCTTCATAATTCTCCATTACTTTCCAAGTGGGTTTAACTGAGTGTTTGGGTAACTCAGTTTCTTCAGGAACTTGTGGGGAGGTAGATGTGAGTTCACATGCAGAAGCTTGGTCACTCATGATAGCAGACTGACTGTGTAAGCAGGCATGATCTGTGTGCTGAAATATGACACTGTGCAGATTGTCTCAGGCTATAAGGCTGCCATGTGCTGCTCTGTCCCTTCTGTCTTGCTATGAGGGCAGTAAATCTTGTCCGTTTCAGTACTGACATGCAGAAATCTTGTAATTAGGCTGTGAAACTCCGTTTTTCTACTGTTCTGTCTCAACTACAAAGCGATAAAGTTCATCTCCAGGTTTAAGTAGGCCTTACACAAGCTGGTTTGATATTCATCCCTTGCATCGATACAGGCAGTTTAACTCAATGAATAAACTCACAGTTAGGACGACAGACGATGAATCCTTTCGAATGTTCCGTTTAATGATGGATATTCATAGTTAGAAAAACGTTGCAGTTGTAAGCCACATGTAAGATGTTTAGCATGGAAGATATACAGGAGTAATGACCAGAATCAGGAAGTGGAGGAGATATATAAAGAACTACGGTGAGAGAGAGAGTTCAGCTAGAAAGAAGGGGACAGATCTTAAAGACAGAGCAAGAATAATCACATAGTGTAACACAACAGGCACGCTGGCTGCAGATGGACACTTGGGCATGCTGGCTGCAGATGGACACTTGGGCATGCTGGCTGCAGATGGACACTTGGGCACGCTGGCTGCAGATGGACACTTGGGCACGCTGGCTGCAGATGGACACTTGGGCACGTTTGGCTGCAGATGGACACTTGGGCACGCTGGCTGCAGATGGACACTTGTCACACTGGCTGCAGATGGACACTTGGGCACGCTGGCTGCAGATGGACACTTGGGCACGCTGGCTGCAGATGGACACCTGGGCATGCTGGCTGGAGATGGACACTTGGGCACACTGGCTGCAGATGGACACTTGGGCACTGCTGATCATTCCTGGCAATGGTAAGTGCATTCCCGGCAATGATAGGTGCTGCATTCCCGGCAATGATAGGTGCTGCATTCCCGGCAATGATAGGTGCTGCATTCCCGGCAATGATAGGTGCTGCATTCCCGGCAATGATGGGTGCTGCATTCCCAGCAATGGTGAGTGCATTCCCGGCAATGATAGGTGCTGCATTCCTGGCAATGGTGGGTGCATTCCCAGCAATGATAGGTGCTGCATTTCTGGCAATAGACTGTGGGAGTAGAACAAGCCTTGGTGTCTGTGGGAGTAAACATTGTTCCATTCTTGGTATGAATTATAGTGCCTCATCGATGGTGTCAGTGGGAGGAATGGTGCCCCCATTGATGTTGGTGGGGTGGGGTGTGCCCCAAGGGGCAGATAAAGGCAAGCAAAAGGCCACATCCAGCCCCCGGGCCACAGTTTGGAGAACACTAAGCCAACAACCTAAATTGATCAACAATGCTCAAGCTCCCTGCTGATTGGAGAGCTCTGGCTCTGAGTAGAGAGAATGGGGACTCCTGTGGAACACACCCTCATTACTCCAAAATTCTACAAAGCAAGGACAAAACAGATTTAGATCTTATGTCTGGACCAGGGCATGATGGACCTCTGCAGAGACACCACTGCATTCACACAAGGGTCCTTCTCTACAAAATGTAATGTGGGCAGGCAGGTGACACGTCCTCCATGTTCCCCATTAACTCGCTCGGTGCCAAGTGTGGGTCACATAGGAGGCCTTCCCGGGGTGGGTTCTTTGGGCTACAGTCACTCGTCTTAGCACAGGGGAAATACCTTGCCCAAAGAAGTGCTCACCAGTGCCCGGGACCAGGTGAGGGCCACGGTAATGCAAAAGTCAAACATTAAGGAAGTCCCCGAACTCAGAGATGAGCCACTTCTGTGTAGTGTTGTATGTGGAGTTCCTCCATAAGATGTTGTTCCTTGTCCTACACACTTGAACAAATGTATGTGTTGCATTAGGAGGGACTCTTCCCTTTATATCACACAGGAGGGAGGATGGACACCAGAGGAAAACCTGTGAGTACTCGAGCATTAACCCCTTGTCTTCTAACCTGGGCAGCCGGATGAACTGCCTAAACAAGAGTAGGCAACGTGCCTCCTGCCATGCTGTGGCTGCTTTCTAAAGAAAATACAGTCATGCTCGAAATTGTTGGCACCCCAGAATTTTTTCCAGAAAATCAAGTATTTTTTACAGAAAAGTATTGCAGTAACACATGTTTTGCTATACACATGTTTATTCCCTTTGTGTGTATTGGAACAAATCAAAAAAAGGAGGAAAAAAAGCAAATTGGACATATTGTCACACAAAACTTCAAAAATGGGCTGCTCAAAATTCTTGGCACCCTTTAAAAATTGTGGATAAATAAGATTCTTTCAAGCATGTGATGCTCCTTTAAACTCACCTGGGGCAAGTAACAGGTGTGGGCAATATAAAAAAAACACCTGAAAGCAGATAAAAAGGAGAGAAGTTCACTTAGTCTTTGGATTGTGTGTCTGTGTGTGCCACACTAAGCATGGACAACAGAAAGAGAAAAAGAGAACTGTCTGAGGACTTGAGAAACAAAATTGTGAAAAAATATCAACAATCTCAAGGTTACAAGTCCATCTCCAGAGATCTAGATTTGCCTTTGTCCACAGTGCGCAACATTATCAAGAAGTTGGCAACCCATGGCACTGTAGCTAATCTCTCTGGGTGTGGACGGAAGAGAAAAATTGATGAAAGGTGGCAACGCAGGATAGTCCGGATGGTGGATAAGCACCCCAAACAAGTTCCAAAGAAGTTCAAGCTGTCCTGCAGGCTTAGGGAACATCAGTGTCAGCGCAAACTATCCATCGACATTTAAATGAAATGAAACGCTATGGTAGGAGACCCAGGAGGACCCCACTGCTGACACAGAGACATAAAAAAGCAAGACTACAGTTTGCCAAAATGTACTTGAGTAAGCCAAAATTCTTCGGGGAAAACGTCTTGTGGACAGATGAGACCAAGATAGAGCTTTTTGGTAAAGCACATCATTCTACTGTTTACTGAAAACGGAATGAGGCCTACAAAGAAAAGAACACAGTACCTACAGTGAAATATGGTGGAGGTTCATTGAAGTTTTGGGGTTGTTTTGCTGCCTCTGGCACTGGGTGCCTTGAATGTGTGCAAGGCATCATGAAATCTGAGGATTAATAAAGTATTTTGGGTCGCACTGTAGAGCCCAGTGTCAGAAAGCTGGGTTTGTGTCCGAGATCTTGGGTCTTCCAGCAGGAAAATGACCCCAAACATACGTCAAAAAGCACCCAGAAATGGATGGCAACAAAGCGCTGAAGAGTTCTAAATTGGCCAGCAATGAGTCCAGATCTAATTCCCATTGAACACCTGTGGAGAGATCTTAAAATTGCTGTTGGGAAAAGACGCCCTTCCAATAAGAGAGACCTGGAGCAGTTTGCAAAGGAAGAGTGGTCCAAAATTCCGGGAGAGAGGTGTAAGAAACTTATTGATGGTTATAGGAAGCGACTGATTTCAGTTATTTTTTCCAAAGGGTTTGCAACCAAATATTAAGTTAAGGGTGCCAAGAATTTTGAGCAGCCCATTTTTGGAGTTTTGTGTGACATTATGTCCAATTTGCTTTTTTCCCTCCCTTTTTTTGTTTTGTTCCAATACACACAAAGGGAATAAACATGTGGATAGCAAAACGTGTGTTACTGCAATACTTTTCTGTGAGAAATACTTGATTTTCTGGAAAAATTTCTGGGGTGCCAACAATTTCGAGCATGACTGTAAGTGTAAGGCTTCATGTACACGGGACGTTTTACAACGTCTCCTGAACCATTTAACTTGACAGATAGTAATCCACGTTTAAAAATGTCAGTTTTTCTGCGTTTACATGCAGTGTTTGCGTTTTAGAAGCGTTTAAAAAAAGAAAATAGTCAAAAATGAAAAACGCCTGTAAATGAAACGCGGTTAACATCCGTCCTGAACACATTTTTTTTTGTCTTCCAAAAAAAGCTTCTAAACTCAACTGCCTATAAACGCCTATAAACGACCCTGTGTACATGTACTCATAAGATAACATAGAGGAGAGTTCAGGGGCAGCTAAAAACGCCCAACTGCTTCTAAACGTCCGTTTACCAGCAGCAGTGTACATGAAGCCTAAGACTTTGCATGCCTATTGCTTTTATGCATCTGAAATATGTTTAGCAGATTTAATAAAGCCCAGAGGCATTGCTAGGGGGGTGCGGGGGGTGCGGTCCGCCCCCGGGTGACACCCGCTAGAGGGGTGACACCCTCCCTTTTTTTTTTTTTTTTTTTTTTTTTTAATTTTTTTTTTACAGCTGACCCATTCATTGATTAATTTCACCCCGCTGGGCTGGAAGCCTGGAACAACACCTCCAGCGCCGCGGCCGCGCCTGGTGTGTGTCCTCCGGCTCCTTATTCTTCCTATTCCTAAATTCCAATCCTCCTCCCTACCCTACAGAGCCAGCGAGCGACTCAGCCTGTCACATCATCACACTGCACTGTGATGATGTGACGACACGTCACTGCAGCACACACACAACTTTCTCCGCCCGGGCGGTGCGGCTGCTGTGTGTGACGGTCGCTGCCCACAGAGCCCAGCCCTCCTCCTCTCCACTCTCCAGGAGTACAGACTGTCTGAGACTCCAGCTGGCGGCGGCGCGGCGCACAGAATAAGAACAGGTGGGGGGGGGTTTCTCCACCGTCGGCCCGCCGGAGCACAAGATGAGGTGTGTGTATGGGGGGGGGGGGGGTTGCCTTTGTAAGAGAGCTAGTGTGGGACAGTGGGAGGACTCAGTTTCAGTGTCTGGCGCCCTGCCCCTGACGGCCTGTATATGATATGATAAGGAAGGGGGGGGGTGGATGCAAGGTGGTCTGCTGCTAGACACAGCTATAGATTTTATATATATGTAGCGCTACCCCCAGTTAAGAGAGCCGCTGATATTGATTTGGGCCCTGCAGTGCACCGCTGTCAACCCCCGGCAATCGGCTCTAACCTCCCGTGGCACAGCTGGTGATAAAGAGATAGGACCGCGTGATCGCAACTGTTGGTGACGCAGTCCTATAACAAACATACACAGAATATACCTTAAAACTCCTATTAAAGTAAGCGGAACTGACACCAAATGTACTTTACCCAGATATTTTACTGAGGCTAATGGGCAAGTAATAAACAACAGTATAACAAGTTGCAGATCCCTGCAATAAACAGTAATAAAGATAAACAGAGTAATCAGAATAATAAAGTATTGCTATGCAACTCTAGCGCTGCCCTTTTACAGCTACTTCCCCTCATGGGTAGACTAACACCCAGCAATGTCTACCTATGCAGTCAGGCCTGACTGATCTAAATGGAAGTTCAGTGAAACAATATTCGCTAGCAATCTCTCGGTGGTGCACTTGAAGAACAACTTTGTAATCCCAACGAATAGTAAAGATAAAGTATCTGTCTTTAAACAGCTCTCACCACCTGGACAAGTCCAAGTCCCTTTCCTCCATCGATTCGTCTAGGAACAGGAATCCACCGACATCCAAGTCTTCAATCCTTCTGGTGTACTGCAGCAAGGAGGATTAGATGTCTCTAAGGCTCTGCTAGGCTGGCAGAGGGCTCTTTGGAAAGGAGCACACGGCCCGGGCTTCAGGCCTTGTGCACACAGCAGTTCAGCACAGACATCCTCTTGCTAGGAGAGGGGGGTCCAAAGAGGCCGACCAAAACTCCGCCTCCCCTTTATAAAGTCTGCCCCAGCAGTCTCTGTTCTGGAGCAATGCACCCTGGGTGCTGCAAGATGTACTGGGAGATGTAGTCTCTCTCTCCTCTGCTTTCACTTCCATAATGTCTCTTTACTTCCTCCCGACTCACCTCTCACCTGGAACTTCTTGTCTCTCTGCATTAAAGGGGAACACCCCGCTACACACTCCCCCCACTTGAACTCTTTGGTCCCCAAAGATAAACTTCAACAAATACTGTTTACCATTTTGGACAATGTCGAGCATGATGTTGGCATAGGGAATTCCCACCAAAACTTTGGGATGGAACTCTCTTGCCCACAGGTCACACTACCATGAGTGGCCTGCCTAACTGTGCCAGAGAGTGAGCTGGGGTTGCCCTCCACCAAATGGACGGTGGAAGGATCAGGTTGTTCAACACTTCTCCTAGCCGTTACAACAGAGTCCTCTGAGCTCGTCCCCATTTGGGGGTAAGTTAATTTCTTGGGAGGCCTGATGACTCTGCGAGCCCTCTGCTCTCTTGGTGCTTCTGACTCTGGCACCACAGGCTCTTCTTCAGGAGTAAGTTCAGGTAACATTGCTGGTTCTGGAACCTCTGATTCAGAAGTCGACTGACGTATGGAATCTCTAGAGTCCTCCTCTGCGCAAGTGTCAGGAACATCTTCCCAGTAATCAGCTGAGCGACTGAAGGGTATGAATTCAGTAGCCTCCGGATTCAGCGTTGCATCTGGGATATCCCCTCCATTTGGGAGATCTATGGCGGACGTTCCCAGAGTCGAGGGAGGCCACAGCCAGTCCAGTTCTCCACCTTCTTCTGTACTCAATTGGGAGGCCTCCCCATCTTTGGCTCGAGAGGTCTGGGACCGAGTGTTCGGCCTAGGAATATCCAGGATAGAGGCCGGTTCAGGGGAGTCTCTCACGGGAGGTATTCTGACTGCCTCAGCAAGTGGGAGCAGGTGGTTCCGATGCCACGTCTTCAGTGGACCCACCTTTCCTTCTGGCTTTAGTTTGTAGACAGGCAAACCGGGCAACTTCCTACAGACAACATAGGGCTCAGATCTCCACCTGTCGGCAAGCTTGTGTTTTCCAGGGACCCCCAGATTGCGTAGCAGTACTCGGTCCCCGGGCTGCAGATCTTGCACTCGAACCTTCAGATCAAAATTTCTCTTGTTGCGGGCCCCCCTTTGATCCGAAGCCGCCTGGGCTTGTTCATAGGCCACCTGCAAGCTACGTCTTAGTCTGTCCACGTATCCCTTGTGGGATGTAGCTGAGGTATTGTCTATAGAAGTGCCAAAGGCCAGGTCCACAGGTAGCCTTGCTTCTCTCCCAAACATAAGTCGATAAGGGGAGTAGCCAGTGGCGTCACTTGTGGTACAGTTATAGGCATGTACTAGGGCTGATATGTGCTGACTCCAGTGTTGCTTCTTCTCTGTTTCTAAGGTTCCCAACATGTTGAGCAGGGTCCGGTTAAATCTCTCCGGCTGAGCATCTCCTTGTGGGTGGTAAGGCGTGGTTCTGGTCTTCTTTATTCCTAATGAATCCAAAATCTTCGGATCAACCGACTCTCAAAGTCCCTTCCTTGATCTGAGTGGAGTCTCTGTGGTAGTCCGTAATGGACAAAATACTTCTCCATAAGTATCTTGGCCACGGTTGATGCCTTCTGGTCTTTGGTTGGGAAAGCTTGAGCATAGCGGGTGAAATGGTCGGTTATTACCAGAACATTCCCCAATCCACTCAGGTCGGGTTCGAGGCAGAGAAAGTCAATGCATACCAGATCCATTGGGCCTTGACTCTGTAAGTGGCCCATTGGGGCAGCTTGATGGGGTAGGGTCTTTCTCTGAATGCATCGTGCACAGGAATGGCAATACTCCTCTACTTCTGCCCTCATGCAGGGCCAATAGAACCGATTTCTGACAAGCTGGAAAGTCCTTTCTGCCCCTAGGTGACCATGATGGTCATGCAGGGCAATTAGTACAGTCTCTCGGTGCTTCTCTGGAAGAAATAATTGCCACTTATCTTCTGAGTCATCAGAGGGGCCCCTTCGGTAGACCACTCCCTGATGTACCTGTAGCCTGTCCAATTCCTTCCTCAACAGGCGAGCCTCCTTTGAGGGGTGATGTAGGAATTTGTTGGGATCCTGATTCTCCAGGGCTTCGAGGACCAATCTCCCCATGGGGTCTTCCAATTGGTCACACCTCAACTCCTTCTTGGACAGTCTCGGTAGGTTGTCTTCCTCCAGTTGAGTTACCCCACAATAGTGTTTGGGGACTCCTACCATGGTAACCCCTATTTCTTCTGCTCTGGAGCCTCCTCTGGCTTGGAATTCAGCCCCTTGACAAAGGGCCCGCACCCCGTCCGGTGCCACTTGGGTCCAATCTTCCCAGTCATTTGTTGTGGCATGAGACCTCCGGGACAGGGCATCTGCATCCCTATTTCCGGCTCCTGGTCTGTACTTCAGACTGAAGTTGAATCCAGACAATGCGGCCAACCACCTGTGTCCGGTGGCATCTAGTTTCGCGGTGGTGAAGAGGTAGGTCAGGGGGTTGTTGTCTGTCTTCACAGTAAACTCTGCCCCATACAAGTAGTCTTTTAGCTTGTCTACTACCGCCCATTTGAGGGCCAGGAATTCCAGCTTATGAGTGGGGTAATTCTTTTCTGAGGGGGTCAGGCTCCTGCTCACATAGGCCACTGGTCGCAGTTGTCCTTCATGTTCTTGGTAGAGTACACCACCTAGACCCTCACGGCTGGAATCCACATGTAATTCATAAGGTCTTGTAGGGTCGGCGTAGGCCAGGACTGGGGCAGTGGTTAAGCTCCTCTTCAGAGCATGAAAGGCCTCTTCACACCTTGGGTTCCACTGATCTTGAACTGACTCACCAGGCCTCCTGGGCCCTGAGTCATCCTCTTCCCCTTCTGCCTTTAGCAATTCATTCAATGGGCGGGCAATCCGAGCAAACCCCTCCACAAACCTCCTATAATAGGAGCAGAACCCCAGGAAGGATCTGAGCTCTGTTACTGTGGTGGGTCGTGGCCAGGAAGTGACTGCTTCCAACTTCTCAGGATCTGTGGCCACCCCTTCTTCAGACACTATGTGCCCCAGATAGTTCACAGAAGACTGGTAGAACCGACACTTCTCGGGGGAAAGCTTAAGTCCCTCTTCGCTGAGTCTTCTCAATACTTTCTCCAACCTGGCTTCATGTTCTTCCAAGGTTCTTCCAAAGACAATGACATCGTCCAAGTACACAAGGACTTCTATAAGATTCATGTCTCCAACAGTCTTCTCCATAAGGCGTTGAAAGGTAGCAGGAGCTCCAGACAGACCCTGAGGCATCCTATTGAATTCGAAGAATCCCACCGGGGTTATGAAGGCTGTCTTCTCCCTGTCTTCTGGGTGCATAGGGATTTGATAGTACCCACTCTTGAGGTCCATCACACTGAACCATTTGGCTCCAGACAAACTTTGTAGGGCATCTTCTATCCTTGGCGTGGTGTATTGGTCAGGGATGGTTCTCCTGTTGAGAGTCCTGTAATCGATACAAAGCCTCAACGACCCATTCTTCTTTCTGACCACCACGATTGGGGAGGCATAGGGACTTCTAGACTCCCGGATCACACCAGTCTTCTTTAGTTCTACAAGTTGTTCCCTCAGATCCTCCAGATCTGCCAGGGGGACCCACCTGACCCTCTCTCGGAAGGGCTTATCTTCTTGGAGGCGGATCCGATGGGTGGCACTTCTTGCACACCCCACATCGAATTCATCTTCGGAAAAGATCTTCTCCCACCTGGTCAGCTGGGCCTTGGCTCTTTCTTTCCAAGCCCTGGGTAGGTTCGGGTTTTCCACGGACAGTTTCTCCCAAACATCTCCTCCGTCACCCGTCCCCTTGACTTCGGACCAAGTGACCGGGGCAGCAGGGCTCACCTGACCAAGCAACACTCTGGCAGGGATCTCCATGGGTCCTCCCGTAGTGTTCCTAACACTCACCGGAACTCTGCCATGGGCCTTCTTCAGGGCCTTGAACGGAATCACTTCTGGTATCACTTCCAGGCCTGAGGACTCTTCCCTTGGGTCTGATTCCAGCATGACAAAGGGGCCAGGTTGTTCCCACGAAAGCTTCACAGTGGCCCTAAGACAGGTTACTTCTCCGGGCTGTAGCACTACTCCTTCTCTGCCAAGTCTCCACACCTTCCCTATCCCCTCTCCCGGGGTCTTCTGCTCTAAGACCAGTCGTTGGTAGGCCGTCTTTAGCATGGGATGGATTTTGGTGGCTGAATGGTTTCTCTCTTTCACTAGAGGGGTCAGGAGTCTCCTGACTAGATCCGTGTTTGTCCCAATGATCAGGGAAATCTTGCTGGCTCCAGGCGGCCGGGGACACACAACTGCCAGGGTGTCAAACACTTCAGCCTTCCCAGCCACGGATGGGTCGAAAGTCATCTTTATGGGCAGGTACCCATCATAAGGGAAACTCTGGGTTCCAAGTCCCCATATCTCCAGCTCTTCTATCTTCTGGATAGGCAGATGACTCAAGTGCCTATCATAGAAGTCCCGGTATAGTAAAGTCACCTGTGCTCCGGTGTCCAAAAGAGCTTTAGTATAGACTCCTTCCACTTGAATGGGCACAGTAGGAGACGGGCCCACCAGTTCCTTTGGGTATGGCCGGACTGGGGTCACCTCTTTTTTTTGGCTTTCGACCCTTGCCCTGCTCCTTTTGGACTTTAATTTTTCCTGAGCCTGGCATGCATTGACTTTCTCCCTCTCAATGGGGGCACAAACCCGCTGAGGGATGTTATTGTTCCTTTTAGGTGGATGTTCCTTCTTTGGGGTGCTGTACTTCCACTGAGGGGTCTTGCCCCCTCCCTCTGGGGTACATCTTGGTGGGGGTGTACTATACCTCCTCCTAGGAGTTTTGTCTCCTCCATTCTTGGCCTTTTTTTTAGTTTGGAGCGCACTGAAGATGATGGGCACCCGGTTGACTCCTTCACCGGGGCCCTTTGGAGTTTCCCGCCGGCTTGCAATTATCTGTTCTCTTCTTCTTTGGGCTGGAGCATACGTTAGCAAAGTGGCCACTCCCTCCGCAGTTATAGCAAATCACCTCTTCTCGGTCCTGTAGGGAGGCCGGTGCTGAGGTGTTCGGGAACAACTCCTTTCTTGGGCTTGGTTTCTCTCGTCTTCTCTGATCTTTCTCCATCAAAGAGGTCAGCATCTCCAACACTTGGGCCATTTGCGATTTCAGAGTGTCAACCTCCGCATCTCTTTCTGGGCTCTTGACCGAATGGACCAACACTGGTACAGGTGTGACATTCGCCTTGGCCACCTGCTGATCTTCCTCCAGCGCCTCTTCGTCCCTAATAATTTTTATTAGATCAGAGTAGGTTAGTGACATTCCTCCTCCTGAGGTTTTCAGGTGCAGCCAGACCGGGTCTGAGCGCCGCGCTCCCCTCATGATCTGCTTCATGCGTGCTTCATCTGCATCTTTGGGCAGCATTCCCTTCTTCAGTACAATCTTGCATAACTGCCTGTTCAGCCTTCTAACATATTCTGACAGTTTCTCATTCGGCTGCTGGAGAGTGTGTTCAATTTGATAAATCATCTCTGACACCTTCTCCAGCTGACCAAACTCTTCCTGCAGCATGGCCAGGCAATCTTGAGCTGTACAGTTTTAATTTCCAAACCGGAAGCTCTTCACCGCTTCTGCCGCGGCACCTTTCAGACTTTCTAAGACTCGCTGTCTCTTCTGTGCCTCAGGCACCTCCCATGCTTCTACTGCCTGCAATGCCTGTTCCACCCAAGTGTCAAAATCTTCCTCCCCCGCAGGGACGGGGAGCTTCCCTGAGAAGGTGCTAAGCTTCCGGTAACCGGCCTCCACATGCACCGTAATGCTTTTCTGGCACTTAATTACAAGGTCTCCTAGAGCATTCAACAATTCAGGCCCTATAGTGGCCAGCGGTGATCCCGGGCTTAATAGTTCCTTAAGCTTTTCTGCTTTAGGGGATAGTGGTGGAGATAATTGTGGGAGTGATGGCTTTGGTGTCTGAAACCATTCTTCCTTCACTGGCAGCGTATGTATCAAGTGATAGATCTGATTATCTATGGCTTGTATACTCTGACTTTTAAAATGCTCTGGGATTTAGTTTTTCCATTCTACCAGTGCGTATGTAAACGAGATCACTGGATCTGGCCTAAAATCCATCACCCATGCTTTGTGGCTCGGAGACAGTAACAATACGAGCTGTTTTATCTCCTCTTCCTTCCAACTTTCCCCCGGGAGTACAATGACTACCGCCGCGGTTGGATCGGCGCCAATCGCTGCGCACCACTGTGACATTGCCAGCGGGTCCATGCTGGTACTTCTGACCGGCTTGATTGCAGCGTGCAACGTACAAGGATCCCGGACTCGAGCCCCCACGTGTAGCGCTACCCCCAGTTAAGAGAGCCGCTGATATTGATTTGGGCCCTGCAGTGCACCGCTGTCAACCCCCGGCAATCGGCTCTAACCTCCCGTGGCACAGCTGGTGATAAAGAGATAGGACCGCGTGATCGCAACTGTTGGTGACGCAGTCCTATAACAAACATACACAGAATATACTTTAAAACTCCTATTAAAGTAAGCGGAACTGACACCAAATGTACTTTACCCAGATATTTTACTGAGGCTAATGGGCAAGTAATAAACAACAGTATAACAAGTTGCAGATCCCTGCAATAAACAGTAATAAAGATAAACAGAGTAATCAGAATAATAAAGTATTGCTATGCAACTCTAGCGCTGCCCTTTTACAGCTACTTCCCCTCATGGGTAGACTAACACCCAGCAATGTCTACCTATGCAGTCAGGCCTGACTGATCTAAATGGAAGTTCAGTGAAACAATATTCGCTAGCAATCTCTCGGTGGTGCACTTGAAGAACAACTTTGTAATCCCAACGAATAGTAAAGATAAAGTATCTGTCTTTAAACAGCTCTCACCACCTGGACAAGTCCAAGTCCCTTTCCTCCATCGATTCGTCTAGGAACAGGAATCCACCGACATCCAAGTCTTCAATCCTTCTGGTGTACTGCAGCAAGGAGGATTAGATGTCTCTAAGGCTCTGCTAGGCTGGCAGAGGGCTCTTTGGAAAGGAGCACACGGCCCGGGCCTCAGGCCTTGTGCACACAGCAGTTCAGCACAGACATCCTCTTGCTAGGAGAGGGGGGTCCAAAGAGGCCGACCAAAACTCCGCCTCCCCTTTATAAAGTCTGCCCCAGCAGTCTCTGTTCTGGAGCAATGCACCCTGGGTGCTGCAAGATGTACTGGGAGATGTAGTCTCTCTCTCCTCTGCTTTCACTTCCATAATGTCTCTTTACTTCCTCCCGACTCACCTCTCACCTGGAACTTCTTGTCTCTCTGCATTAAAGGGGAACACCCCGCTACACATATATATATAGTAGCTAACTCCTGTGCTACTGTGCCTATTATATGAATATAATATATCTGTGTCCAGCAGCCCCCCCCCATTATCAGACAGCCAACACTCACAATATAATTTATATTAGCTGACTGAGACACCCCCAGCCTGAGCTGGTCTGATGATGATGATGATGGGGGGGGGGGGGGAATGCTGCTGGCCACAGATATATTATATTAGATATAGGCACAGTAGCTGAGTGACACACCTACCCACCCTGAGCAAGCTGGTCTCATGGGGGGGGGTGCTCTGTGTCACCAGGTATGATAGCTGAGCGGAGCCGCCCTAATCTGGCCTGATAAGGGGGGGGGGGGTGTCCACAGACCACAGCACAGGTGTAGGCAGACAGTGACCCACACCCACATCAGATCCATCCAGCAAGCAGAAGGTCACAGCAGCATCTTCTCGTCTTCTCTGTGGCCATCAGATCCGGTCCAAGCAAGCAACACGCCTTGTTGTCAGCAGGTCACAGCATCTTCTCGTCTTCTCTGCGGCCATCAGATCCAGTCCAAGCAAGCAACACGCCTTGTTGTCAGCAGGTCACAGCATCTTCTCGTCTTCTCTGTGGCCATCAGATCCGGTCCAAGCATGGACTTGACATCACATTGTTTCTTGCCAAGCAGAACCTAGCATTCCGTGGCCACAAGGAAGATGAGTGCTCATTTAATAAAGGGAACTTTCTTGAGATGGTTGAAATGCTATCAAAATATGATTCAGTACTCAAAGAACACCTAATTAGATTGAAGCGGAGCACCTGTAAACTTAAAGTATCGGTCTCATATATTTCTCCACAAACTCAGAATGAGTTTATAAGTGTCCTGGCAAATCACGTGAAGGAGAAGATTGTCATGGACATAAAGTCTGCAAAGTACTTTGGAATCATGTTTGATAGCACACCCGACATATCACATACTGACCAGATGTCCGAAGTGATCAGATATGTGAACATCAAGAATAGGAAAGTTGAAGTAAAAGAAGTGTTTCTAGGATTTTTCCCTTTAAAGGGGAAAAAAGCTGCTGATCTCAGTGTGGATATCTTTAAAAAATTAGAGAGTGATGGACTGGACATAATGATGTGTCGTGCTCAGGGTTATGATAATGCTGCTACTATGGCTGGAATTCATGGAGGTGTACAATCCATTATTAGGGAAAAAAACAAAAAAGCGATTTTTAATGGCTGTGTGGACCATTCACTGAACTTGTGCGGTCAGCACTCTTTTGCTGAGAATGCTTCATGTGTGACATTTTTTGGAACACTTCAGTCAATGTTTTCTTTTTTTGCTGCTTCCACCCATCGATGGGATGTGTTAATTCACCATACTGGAGTGTCAGTGAAAAGATTATCAACAACACGCTGGAGTGCTCATCATGCTGCAGTTAAGCCAGTAAAAGAAAAATTGAATATGTTTGTGTCTGCAATCGAAGCGCTTTGTGATCCTTCTGAAAATATGGACACAAGAGGAGCAGCAGAATGTCTACTGCCTGCTGTCTGTGATTTTACGTTTTTGTGCTACCTATACTTCTGGGGTGATGTACTTCAAGAAGTTGATGTTACACAACAGTACCTGCAGACCAAAGGCTTAAGTCTGGACAAGGTGGTGACAAAGCTAGAGTCACTAAGACTTTTTCTGTTTGAAGAGCGCAGTCACCTAGTGGAACATGCAATTAAGCAGGCACATTTAAAATCTAAAGAATATGGAATTGCCGTAGAGAGAAGAGCCAGGTTTAAGAAGAGGATGGCAGGGGAACAGGCACGTGATGCTGGAGGCATAAGTCTACAAGACAAGAACAAGAGGGCAATGCTTGAGTGCATTGATCGCTTCCATTCTGAACTCCAGATCAGATTAAGAGCCATCATGGAAGTTGCAGCCATGTTTGAGGCTGTTCAAGCAAAGAGTCTCATATATGAAACTGAAGAAACATTAAAGGTGTCCATTCCAAAACTGACCACTTTTTATGACGAAATATCTGAGAGTGAGCTGTTAATGGAAATACCCAGACTGAGGAGACATCTCAAAGCAGCCAAGATCAACCTAGAAGAAGTCAAAGATTGGTCGGCTTTACAAGTTTTGACCTTCATAGCAGAATGGGACTTCATTGAATCTCTTCCAACCCTTTCACTATGTCTAAAAATATTTCTGACAATCTGTGTGTCTGTGGCTTCATGTGAGAGGAGCTTTTCAAAGTTGAAGCTGATAAAAAACTATTTGCGTTCAACGATGGGACAGGCAAGGCTTTCTGATCTTACAATATTATCAGTTGAAAGTGAACTAGCGAAATGTATTGATTTTGATGATGTTGTTCACAATTTTGCAGCTGTCAAGGCTAGAAAAGCAAAGTTTTGATTTAGATGTTAACTAAATGCTTTCATATTTGTTCCTGTTTTTGTGTTATTTATTTATTAATTCAGTAAAGTTTAAAGTTAAAATAAATACAGTTCTTTAACAGTTTAAGCTTTGATTTCTATTATTTTCATATGATTTTGTTATTCAAATATGCTAGTTGATTGATAGTTATTAACGGCACTACTGTTGCCAATATATGCAGTGTTATTAGGGTGAAAAAAATTATTGGGGGGGGGGGGGGGTGACACCATGTTATACCGCACCAGGTGACACCAACCCTAGTGACGCCACTGATAAAGCCTTACACACTATCAGATTTTTCGCAGACAAAGCATCAGACTTTTGTCCGAAGGGCGTGTGTCTGGATTTTGTCTTGCATACAAACGGCACACAATTGTCGGCCAACAAACACGAACGTAGTGACGTACTACGTGTTTTTTTTTTAGCTCTTGACCGCCACCCTTTGGGCTAATGTCGTGTTCGGTGAGCATTGATTCCGAGCATGTGTGTTTGTACTTTGTGTGTACACAAGTCCGTCAGACAAAAGTCCAATCGGAAAATCTGACAACAGACCATTTTTTTGCCGTAAATTTATAAGCCTGCCATCCAACATTTGTCCGCGGAAAATCTGACAATTGTCCGATGGAGCGTACAAGCGGTCGGATTTTCCGTCAACAGGCTGTCATCACACAATTCCCACCGGAAAATCTGATCGTGTGTACGAGGCTTAAAGTGGATGTAAACCCAAATTAATGAAAGTTGAGCTGGGCTCATATATCTGCAGTATTTTGTTATCTCTCTTCACAGAGCTAAGTCCCGTAGCTCTTTCTTGAACCGTTCCTCTGTTATCAGCCTAATAACTCCTGACAAATTCTCTGACACTTTAGATAAAAGCAGCCTGAAATTTCTGTCCGGGGAGATTGCTATAAATAGATTAGCAGGGAGCTGGCCCTGTTACAGAACACCTCTGATGCCGGGTTCACACTTGTCCGGCAAACGCTCCGACATTGGGAGCTCATGTCGCATGACGTGTGAAAATCAATGTTTCCCTATGGGAGCCGTCTTAACTGGTCCGACACATGTCGGTCCGACTTTGAAGATGCTCCCTGTACTACTTTGGTCCGACTTTGATCCTACTTCAGCCCATTGACTATCATTGAAGTCGGATCAAAGTTGGACCGCGGTTTTGCATGATCCGACTTTGGCATGCGACTTGTGCTCTGCTGATCTTGAGGGGGAACTCCACGCCAAATTTTAAATAAAAAAAAAAACGGCATGGGTTTCCCTCCAGGAGCATACCAGGCCCTTCGGTCTGGTATGGATTTTAAGGGGAACCCCCTAAGCCGAAAAAACGGCATGGGGGTCCCCCTCAAAATCCAAACCAGACCCTTATCCGAGCACGCAACCTGGCAGGCCGCAGGAAAAGAGGGGGGGACGAGAGAGCGGCCCCCTCCCTCCTCAACCGTACCAGGCCGCATGCCCTCAACATGGGGGGTTTGGTGCTTTGGGGCAGGGGGGCGACCTGCGGCCCCCCACCCCAAAGCACCCTGCCCCCATGTTGATGGGGAAAAGGGCCTCTTCCCGACAACCCTGGACGTTGGTTGTCGGGGTCTACAGGCGGGGTGCTTATAGGAATCCAGGAGCCCCCTTTAATAAGGGGGCCCCCAGATCCCGACCCCCCACCCTATGTGAATGAGTATGGGGTACATCGTACCCCTACCCATTCACCTGGTGGAAAAAAATGTCAATAAAAAAACACTACACAGGTTTTTAAAGTAATTTATTACACAGCTCCGGGGGTCTTCTTCCAACTCCGGGGGTCTCTTCTGACTTCGGGGGTCTTTTCCCGACTCCAGGGGTCTCTTCCGACTTCAGGGGTCTTCTTCCGACTTTGGGGGTCTCCGGTGTCGTCTCCGCGCTCTCCGGTTCTTCTCTCGCTCTCCGGTTCTTTTTTCCTTCTGCCGGGCCTCCGCTATCTTCTTCCAGCTCTTTTGCTAGCGGGGCCCGGTCTTCTTCGTCGCCTTCTTCCCTCTTCTCCTCCTTGATGTTCACTCGTCACTTCCTCCTGTAATGCTGAGTGTGCGGTCCGCAACGATTTATATAGGACTCTCATGACGTCACAGTCACAAGCTCCTGGTGGCCCGGAGCATGTGACTGTGACGTCATGGGAGCATGTGACTGTGACGTCATGAGAAGCCTATATAAATCGTTGTGGACCGCACACCCAGCATTACAGCGGGAGGAAGCGACGAGTGAAATTTTATTTAAAATTTGGCGTGGAATTCCCCCTCAAGATTCATACCAAACACAGTGCCTGGTATTGGCGGGGATCCAAGTCGGATCCCCGTTCATTGAAAGTCAGACATATGTCGGCTTCAAGTCACAGGGCAAAGTCGGATCCAAAGTAGGACGGCTGTCGTGTCGCACAAGTGTGAACCCGGCCTGAGAGTCTCTGCCTATGATGAGAGGGGGTGTGTGCCTTTCCTCCAATCAGCAATGTTAGCTACATTAGCTATGTTGGCTGTATGCCCAGACATCACACTCTGTGTTAAACAGGAAGAGAAAATCTCCTAACATGATCTGAACTTTCTAAACAGTATATAAATGTGAAGACAGCAGATATAAATGTAAAACCTATGTAGGGAGATTTGGTTCATCCCTGTGTATCATCTGAGGAGGTTCACTTCACTTGGTGTGTGGAGGGTTTACATCCACTTTAAGGCTTATGCACATGGATATTTGTAGGCAGCAGTACTCTAGTAAGTACACTCCGTCTGGAACCTCTCCTTGCTCTGTCTTTCGTTAACACGAGGCTCCTGGTTAGGGTGACCACATTTCCAAACTACCATTCAGGGACATCCCCCCTTCCCAAAAATCAGCTTGTGCTGTAACGAATCACAGCACAGTGATTGGACACAAGAGGCGGGATTTATGATTTCTCCAATCACAAGCAGGGGGCGGGGATTGTGCTCCTCCAGGCATTCCGGGCCAGGGCAAGTAATGTCAGTGAGTAAAGCAGTGATGTGGTGGCCTTTTTTGGGGGCATCTGATTGGCACGGGGGGTAGCTGTGTCAGTTTCATTCCAGGACACTGTATTGTCCTGGAATTAATGTGCCCGAGACAGACCTCCTTCAAAATGTGGGACTGTCCCGGGCAATCCGGGACACGTGGTCACCCTTCTCCTGGTCCTCCGCACAGCCGTTCACAAGGTGCAAGTGAATAGGTGACTCCGGATGCTGTGAAGTGTAGACCGGTCCCTCTCTGGCTCGATCAGCGAAGCTGTCCACAAGGATCCCTCGTCAGGCGATCCCTTCTCTCAGTAACTTTAGGCCCAGGCTTCTCCGGCCTAGGCGCGCACACAGCAGGCCTCTTGCCTGTTGAAGATGTCTTCTCCCGAGAGAGCAGCCTGAGGTCCCGCCTCTGCCTTAAATCAGTTCTCACAACAGGCTGTGCGTGGCGCACTGCATTTTGGTAGCACAGTGGGATTTGTCGGTATTGTAGTCTCAATCCAACCCACGGCAATAGAGTCTCTGTCTCCCGTACTATAATGCCCACCATGCTTTGTTCTTATATCACAGAACCAAACAACTTCCAAACTATAACACAAACGAGCACCAGAGGGAGTTCCTCTTTAGGCATCAATTACAGTCTGTTAAGATACGGTCTATAATAACACCTTGCTACACATGTATGACATATTTTCCTAAACTTCTGCATTCAGGATACTGTATATGTAGTACACACTTGTGTGGGTAAACGCCAATGTAAAGAAGGATCAGCGTTTCCAAGAATCATCCGCATACAGCCATTTACTTGTATGGAAAGCTGTGCGCGACACTTGCAGCTCCCCAGGTGCAGGAACGCTCCGGGGAATTTACGCTAAGCACATGAAACAAATCCAAATATCCCTGTGCATAATCCAAAACAGAAAGTTTCGTGTGTTTTTAAACTTTCTTTTTTTTTTTTTTTTTTTTTATTCTAAAAGATGATTTCTACACAAAAAAAAAAAAAAACTATATATTTTTTTGTTACCCTAAACAGATCCAGTACTCAATTTTTTTTTGTTTTTTCCTGTTATTAGTAACATGTAACGTTCTTGTATTTTTGTTTCAGGATATTTTCGGTTGTGTGTGTTCTATAGATAAGTGAGCGGAGGTTGAGGTCAGCAGATGGACAGGAATATAACCGTGCGGGCGCCAAGAGGACCAGCTCCAGCACTGTGTATAGTGGCTGTATGGAGCGAGTTCATTAACCTCCACAGTCCAGTTAGAAAAACATCTCCTGCTAACTGCACTGATGTTTCCTGTCTGGGTGTGGGGGAGGTTCTAGAAAGGATGTAAGCAGCATTCAGCATACAGTCTATATGTAAGCTGCTGCCTTCTACTTATTCTGCTGACACGACAGAAATTTCCGGATCGATTTTGAGGTTTCGGAACCCAAAGGTAATGTCACAGAACCAGAATTGGCAACATTTTGGATAAATGGGCCACCGAAAAGTGATGCTTTTCAATTTTTGATTGAGGTTGGACCTTGAATCACCTGTCAGATTATTATATATCAAAAGCTAGATCTCTGCACTTAGGTACATTGGTCTTCCTACCTTCAGCAGGCCTCACGACAAAGGCTTGCGCTCTCCCTTTTGGATTTATTATTTATACTTTAGAAAATGCAGCAGATGGAGTGAGACCCTTGCTGCAGCAGGAGGAGAATGACTGAGTTGTGGGGAGCAAAACCAGGAATTGGGACACAAACCTGCCCCCAGGGGAGTATGCAATATATATATATATATAGGCGTTGTCATTTCAGCATCTGCTGAAAACTGAAATATTCGATTTGCCATTTAAAATAATTTCCAGGTACACTTTGATAAAAATCGAATTTATAAACCAGTAATTCTAATAGGCAACCTCGGCACTCCAGCTGTGGTGAAACTAAAAATCCCATCATGCCGCTGCCTCTAGGAGTCCTGCCTGTGATTGTCTGGGTCTTGCAATGTCTCATGGGACTTGTAGTTTCAAAACAGCTGGAGGGCCGAGGTTGCCTACTGATGTAAAAAATGTCTCGACCCATGTGCTGCATTTGACGGGCACAGCGGTTGCGTTTGACGGGCACAGCGTTTGCGTTTGACGGGCACAGCGGTTGCGTTTGCTGGGTGCAGTGGCTGCATTTGACGGGCACAGCGGTTGCGTTTGACGGGCACAGCGGTTGCGTTTGACGGGCACAGCGTTTGCGTTTGACGGGCACAGTGAGGCTGCAATTGAATGGGGGGGGGGGGGGGTTCAGTTTATTTGATGAGTTATTTGATGCAAAGGCTTGGCCCCTCCCACAGGCAAAGCTCTATATTTTTGATGGACCTGCCATTCATATATACATTGCTATACACGGGGCCCGCCCCACTTCAGCAGAGCAGGCTAGGGGCGTGACAGGGGCTGGAGGCGGTGCAGCACTATATTTTATGTCGACCTCGGTCCACAGTGTTAAGTGGCTAGCTTGTCCGCCCCCCTTCTCCAGAGCAGGCTAGGGGCGTGTTGAGGGTGGGGCTGGAGGCGGTGCTGGCGACGATGTTGAGCAATTCGCAACGCCTCCGCCCGCCCGCTCGAGTCTAGAATTTTCACGGACCGAAATGGGCTTCTGCGCATGCGCGGTATTGATGCGGTGAAGCCGCGCATGCGCAGTGGAGCCCGGAATCAGCTGTGTTTGTGACGTAGGTGCACAGGAAGTGACGCGGTCGAGATCCTGCATGGGTCGAGACATTTTTTACATCACCTACCCCTGGATGGTAGCTTCTATTTGTTCCATTAACTGAATTCTTTATTTCAAACGAATCAGTTAAATATCAAAATAATGTTTGTTGTGTTTTATAATGACTTTTAGCTTACTGTATATACTCAAGTATAAGCCGAGTTTTTCAGCACATTTTTTTTGTGCTGAAAATGCCCCCCTCGGCTTATACTCGAGTCACCTTTTTGCGCCTGATCTCCCAGAATTTGGGGACCCGGTACCGGCCAAACTTGGCACACATGTAGCCTCACTCTTCCTCTACAAGTGTGCAAAGTTTGTTGTCCGGGGGACCTACGGCCGGGAGCACCGATTTTTCAAATCTCGGAACCCCTTCCTCAGACTCCCATGTTAAACGGTCATTTCTCCGGTGATTTGGGGACCCGGTACCGGCCGGCCGTATGTCCCCTGGACACCAAACTTTGCACACATGTAGCCCCATTTCCCCTCTATAAGTGTGCAATGATTTTTCAAAGCCAGGCACCCTTTCCATAGACTCCCATGTTAAACGTCAGTCTAGTCATGGGCACAGTGAGGCATGGGCACAGTGAGGCATGGGCACAGTGAGGCATGGACACAGTGAGGCATGCACATGGACACAGTGAGGCAAAGTGAGGCACAGTGAGGAATGCAGAATAGACACCCTAGGCTTATACTCGAGTCAATACATTTTCCCAGTTTTTTGTGGTAAAATTAGGTGCCTCGGCTTATATTCGGGTCGGCTTATACTCGAGTATGTACAGTACATTTTTATTTTTTAATTGAAAATGAATTGCCTGGAAATATTATATATTTTTTTTTCTGTTTCAATCAGATTATGTGCATTTTGTGACCAATCCATTTTTTTATTTTATTTTTAAGAATCTTTAGAGATTCAAATTACATTATCATAAAAATAAAAAAAAATAGGATTTCATTGTAATTCTCCTTCTTTGATTTAATAAGGGCCTATATCGATGAGCGTTGTTTTCCTGCATTTGGAATGGGTGTCGGGCACAGAGCATCAACATCCCATTCATTGACTTTGAGCAGTTCAGAGGCTGTGTTTTACCTGTCTTGCATTGTATTGCGGTTTTTAGGGTGTTTTTAGGGTGTAGCATGTCCTATTGAGGTGCATTTGAGCTTCCGGTAAAACGCACCAGCTGCTTTGCCTGCAGCTTAAAGTGGTTGTAAAGTCTTAAGGTTTTTCGCCTTAATGCATTCTATGCATTAAGGTGAAAAACCTTTTGTGCTGCAGCTCACCCCCTCCCCTCCCTTTTTCTTACCTGAGCCCGATTCGATCCTTTCCTATTTGGACAGATTCATAGCAGCCATTGGCTCTTGCTGTCAATCAAAAGCTGTGACACAGGAGCAGGGGGCAGGGCAGAGTCCCGGGAGCAAACATGCATGGGTGCCCCCAGGGAAAGCGGGTGGGAGCATCCGATGAAGAGGAAAGGCTTTGAGCACCAGCGGGGGACCCTAGAATTAGAGGATCGGGGCTGCTCTGTGCAAAAGCATTGCACAGGGCAGGTAAGTATAGGCATGTTTGTTATTTTTCTAAAAAAAAAAATTGTGGGTTTACAAACCCTTTAATGTCACCTTATCCATTTCCAGTCTTTAAGACGTACCTGTACGTCCTCGGGAGACAGTGGTTATATCTGGAGCAGCTACAGCCAAGATCCTGGTATCAAATATTGCAGCTGGCAATGGGCTTTCTGGAAAAGTGATCTGAACGGCTTGACAACTGCCCGAGCCCTTTTACAGGACTCGGTAGGGGCTCCTGCCACTGCCGTTTCTGGGTTTTGCCATTTTACCAGGGAGCCTGGGCCCTTGTAGATAGAGGACAGGGAGGAACATCCATCCACCTCCGTGTGATAAATGAAGCCAGAAGCGACAAGAATTTTGTCACTTCTGGTTTTGGTTCTTTATTTACTGGCCATAAACGTCCAGTGAAGCAGCCGATCAAAGTGATCTTGGTTTGATCGGCTGCTTTGGAGGGCAGGGGAAGGGTTAAGGGGTATACAAGACATCAGACCTGTCACTGCCCCAGCAGTCACAAGGGTGACTCAACTGATCACAGATTGGGGTAAAGTCCAATCACAGCGACCCTTTACCACGTGAACAAGCCAGTTATCGGCATTACTTTGGAGAAGAGAGCCTGATAACCGGTTTGTATTAAAGAGACATCTACACTTATAATCAAGTCATTGATTATCAGTGTCCTGATTATCAGTGCAGTCTCAATAGTGCCCATGAGTGCCCACCAGTGCTGCCCATCAGTGCCGCTAATCAGTGCCTCCTCATCAGTGTCGCCTATCAGTGCCGCCTCATCAGTTCCATCTATCAGTGCCCATCAGTGCCGCCTCATCAGTTCCACCTATCAGTGCCCATCAGTGCAGCCTCACCAGCACACATCAGTGAAGGAGAAAAATTACCTGTTTGCAAAATTTTATACCAAACTATGAAAAAAAAAATATTTTCAAAAGTTTCGGTCTTTTTTCATTAGTTTAGCAAAAAAAAAAGCTCCAGTGGTGATTAAAGCAGAGTTCCACCGAAAAAACAAAAATAAATTAAAAGTCAGCAGCTACAAACACTGCAGCTGCTGACTTTTAAAATAAGGACACTTACCTGTCCAGGGCACCCGCGATGTCCTCACCCGAAGCCAACCCGTCCCTCGGCTCCCGGTGCAGGCACCGGCATCTTAAGTAACGGAATCAGGAAGTGATGCCTTACGGCTTCACAGCCTGGTTCCCTACTGCGCATGTGCGAGTCGGGCTGCGTGTCCTGACTGGTCCCTGCTGGCTTCTGGGTCCTGTGTGTCTCCCAGAAGACAGCGGGGGGGACGGAGGAGGGGCCGGACATGGCGTAGATCGCCGCGGATTCTGCGGCAATCTATCCACAGAAGTGGGAGCAAGTACCTGTATTAGACAGGTATCTGCTCCTTCCTGAAAGGTGCCAAATGTGACACGGAGGGGGGGGGAGGAACCAGATAAGCGGAAGTTTTATTTTTGGTTGGAACTCCGCTTTAAATACCACCAAAAGAAAGCTCTATTTGTGTGAAAAAAATGATAAAAATGTCATATGGGTACAGTGTTGCATGACCGCGCAATTGTCATTCAAAGTGCAACAACGCTGAAAGCTGAACATTGGCCTGGGCAGGAAGGGGGTCAAACTGCCCAGTAGGTAAGTGGTTAAAACAGCCAAAGACCGGCACCTGGAATAACCCAGGAACCTCGCAGGTGTCAAACCACTGGAACCAAGTTAAGTATGTGCGCCTTTAGTTCCGCTTTATTAGGACAGGCAGCCTTGAGCTAATGCTATAGCAAGAGGGCTTTTGCTGACCTGTGTTTGCTGTGCGTTTAGAAACACGTTAACGCAAAAATCAGTGCCGTTGACACGAGCCATAACTGTTTCATTTGATTTGTAAGACGAGACTAAAATGTGCTAAATGATAAATTTCTTCACCACTCTCAATGTTTTAGGAGCTAGTTTTAGTCAATTTGAAAAAATAATCAACCTACGTATGAGCACCTTATGAGGACCATGACCAATCACAGTCACGTCATGCCATATTTACTTAATGGATTCATATTATTTTCCAATAGCAGATTAATTTATTTTAAAAAAAGGTCAATATGAGTTGATGTTTGAAAAATACCCGTAGTGCCTGATCAGAATCCTTATTTAATGTTCTTTCAATGTAGAAAAATTTAAAATAGTGCATTTGGGTGGCAAAAATACGAATGCAATCTATACATTGGGAGGAGAACCTCTGGGGTAATCTAGGATGGAAAAGGACCTGGGGGTCCTAGTAGATGATAGGCTCAGCAATGGCATGCAATGCCAAGCTGCTGCTAACAAAGCAAACAGAATATTGGCATGCATTAAAAAAGGGGATTAACTTCAGAGATAAAGTGATAATTCTCCCACTCTACAAGACTCTGGTCCGGCCGCACCTGGAGTATGCTGTCCAGTTCTGGGCACCAGTCCTCAGGAAGGATGTACTGGAAATGGAGCAAGTACAAAGAAGGGCAACAAAGCTAATAAAGGGTCTGGAGGATATTAGTTATGAGGAAAGGTTGCGAGCACTCAACTTATTCTCTCTGGAGAAGAGACGCTTGAGAGGAGATATGATTTCAATTTACAAATACCATACAGGTGACCACACAATAGGGATAAAACCTTTTTGCGGAAGAGAGTTCAACAAGACACATGGCCACTCATTAAAATTAGAAGAAAGGAGGTTTAACCTTAAACTACGTAGAGGGTTCTTTACTGTAAGAGCAGCAAGGATGTGGAATTCCCTTCCACAGGCGGTGGTCTCAGCGGGGGGCATTGATGGTTTCAAGAAACCATTAGATAAGCACCTGAACGACCACAACATACAGGGATATACAAGGTAATACTGACATATAATGACACACAGGTTGGACGTGTGTCTTTTTTCAACCTCACCTACTATGTTTTAGTTTTGAACTGCATTAATGACAGTGGAAGATGGTGGGTTACGATGGGCAACAAAAATTTTTGTAGCACATGTAGCGGGTATTTGAATTTGGTAAGGACTCTGGTGGTGTAAAGTTCCTTGGGGTCCCTGGGTGGCGCTGTTGCCTTGGGCCGGAGTGAACTCATGCCGCAAACTGTGCCTTTTTGTCCTGCCCTGGAGCTGGTACAGCGGGGCGGGGAACCCGCTGTGACGCAAAGGGAAAGGTCATAAAAGGGGCGGAGGCCCTGATTTTGGGGGGGAGAGTCGGAGGACGTGGCCGCGCCCAGGCACCTTCAGCTTGGGTGCTGGCATTCCGGTGTTCCAGGCCTAGGCGCCCTTGGCCTAGCTGGAGCGGAGATGGAGTCCATCTCAGGCACCTTTAGGCTGGGGTGAGGTACTATGGCGGATGCCTGGGGCTCAGTACCTTCGACTGAGTTCCGCGAGGGTGGAGGAATTCGAGGGGGCCCTAACGCTTTGGGTGCCCGTGTCTGAGTTCGTGAGGACTGGTGCGCAGTAACTTCTCCGGAGAGTCTGGCGCAGCATCGCTGGTGACGGAGAGGCCTCCATTTCTACCTTGGGCGGATTTCTCCCTCTGATAGGGGCAAAGTGAGCGAAGGTAATTCACGTTCTATATTACCTAGTCGGTGGCAGTGACTATCCACCACTGGTGACATCACAGTGGGCAGCAGAAAGAAGGGAAAGGATTGTGCCTCGATCTGTTCCCCATTTTCCAAAGGAGAAAGTCTGTTTTATTGCTTGGCAAGAAGAATAAAACTGAGTTGTACCTATTCACGGTGTGGAACTTGGGTTACTAAGCAAAGGAGTCAGGGACGAAGGACTGGACTTGACTCTAGGACACCTACACAAAAGCCCAATCTTCTGGCCTTCACCTCTTAGTTACGGAGGACATGGGCCGTGGTGTGTATCATCTCTCTCTCCCAGGTACCCCTAGACAACAGCCACATAACCGATAAAGCAAGGGAGAGAGGTGAGGCCGCTACACACATTTTTCATGCATCAGCCACAGAGAGAAAAGCATGTATGAAGCATTTTAAAATACAGTGAAGACGTAAAAAATATCATGAAAAGCAGTAATTCCTTGAAGTTTAATATCTGGAATATTTCCAGGACAGGCTATCAAAGCTTGGGACTGTCCCTGGAAGTCGGTAACAGTCGGCCATTATGCAGAATTAGATTTTAGTGGGTTGCGGGTTTCTGATGTCTAGGTAGTTCTAAAATGAGTAATGTCTACACCGTGCAGTTTCATAGTAGCTGGGGAAATTTATAATCCTAATTCGGTTATTTTTCTTGGCTTGGAGAGAGCAAGATGAGATAGTAAATGTTCATGTGTAGGAGCTTTTCCAGAACCAATTTGCTTTTAGACGAAGGGCGGGCATCTCTACTGTTTATCTTTAATGCAGCCGGTCCCACCCCTCCCTGGAAACTCCCATTAGAAAATGTTCTTGTTGCAGTCCTCTATACAAAGGATGATTATTCTCCACAGTCATTCAGTGTAATTATTCTTCCAATGAAGAATCGTATCTTTCAGAAATCATTCGTGCTAAAATAGTTTGTTATGGTCAGATTGTTGTGGTGCGTTACCCCACATACATTTGGGTTCATTGCATTACTCCAGTCAAAAAAATATCTTGTTAAAAAATAAAATAATAAACCTGTTTTTGGTGAAATATTCGGCTTCAGTCCAGAGATTTCCTTATTACATATTTTCTGCCACTAGATGTGTTCAATTTAGTCACCGGCATATTTTAACCTGATCTATCTGAGCCCAGGTTGTCCTAGACGAGCCCCCACCTTGTTATTAGACCGTGAAAGGAGAAGCAACACCATCTATTTGTCACTCTGCTCTCTCCCTCTATCATTATTCTTCCTGTCAGCACATGAACTGATTGGCTGCTAGTGCTGCTTCTTCCTCTTACACCCCAGTTCTGTTTGTACAGGGACTGCAGGAGGCTTATACCAGAACAAATCAGGTCTTTTGTTTGCATTTAAAAAAATACATTAATGATGCGTAGCGCCCTTTTACCTTTTAGGGGTGTTATGTGCCTAAATTTAGGGGTTGGTCTGAGCTGGTAGTGGCTCAGACCACTTTGTTTGTCAGGTATTTGCTTCTGCCTATGTGATGCTGCCTGTGTACAGTTCCCTGTGGCCTGTAGGTGGCGCTGCCATGTCAGGTCAGGGTTGAACCACGGGTGACATTACTACGCCTCGGGGTGTCCTCTCTCGGCAGCGGAACAGTGGGCGTGGTATGCCTGCTCTGCATGCCGGAAGAGGGTACTTAAGGGGCAGACGCCCTTGTAGTGGAGCTCAGGAGCTCAGGGGGTCACAGAGAGGAGTAGGAGTGAGACACGTACCCCACCTTTGGTGGCCCTCATGGCCAGGGGCACCTTTAGCCTGGGGCTGTAACTTTACTAGTAGGCCCAGCACCTTTAGCTAGGGCCTACCCCCGAAAGAGGAGTCCCAGTGTGCCCGGGAGAGGGTACCCACTCTGACCAAGAGGAAGCCGGGGGAGGATCGGTCCCACTGAGGAGATGAGTGATAGAAGATTGCTGTCTCGGGAGAGGCCTGGTGACCTGTCAGAGGGAAGGATTCCTTATTCAGGAAAGCTAACCTGTAGAGTGCCCATTGGCATTATCCTGTTCTTAAAGTCTACTGAGGTTAGAGGATTTCCTGCACCCGTCCCTGGAGGGGATAGGGTGGCAGAACTGTTCGAGCTCCACACCGGCTGCTAGGACTGTGAGAGAGAACTATCCGGGTGAGCTCGGGATCGAGTGGCAACGAGGTAACTGGTTGTGCCTGGATCTATTCTTCATACTTATTCCTTCTTTCATCCATCTGTCCCTGTCTACTACGCAGCAAATAGAAAATAGACTCTCTGTTGGAGTTAAAGTACTTTTGGACATTGTTTTCTTTGGGGGAAGAAATAGAGACTTGACCCCTTACTCTGGGGAAGAGAACCAGTGGAGGAAGGTAACTCGCTGCAGGGAAAGATCGCCGCAATCTGTGCGGCGAACTACGCAATGTCCGGCTCCTCCTCCTTCCCCCTCCCACTGCCTTCTGGGAGACACACAGGTCCTAGAAGACAGCAGGGACCATTCAGAAAGCGCAGCACGACTCGCGCAATGCGCAGTAGGAAACAGGCTGTGAAGCTGCAAGGCGTCACTTCCTGTTTCCCTTAGTAAGGATGGCGGCACCTTCACCTGGAGCCGAGGGACGGGTCGGCTTCGGGTGCCGACATTGCGGGCTCCCTGGACAGGTAAGTGTTCTTATATTAAAAGTCAGCAGCTGCAGTATTTGTAGCTGCTGACTTTTAATTTATTTTTTCCCCAGGCGGAACTCCGATTTAAAGGCTTATTTCACCTTTTGGAGCACAGCCTTTTTGAACAAGGGTGCCCAGGCACCCTGGGGTTCCTTGATGTTTCTTCAGGGGTACCTTGGCAAAATGACTAAAAATTGCCCAAAAATTGTATACAAGCCAGTGTGTGGATGAAGGCTGCCTTTTTAGTTACACTTAAGTCACAGGTTGTTATTGTTCAGCATTACAACCTTCTAGCTGCAGGAATCCTAACGACCAATGGCGTCATCAGTTGATAAGAAGGATGTCAGTCCCCTGCATAGCATCCTTGTTTGACCCTCCCCTGCCTCTCTCCATCAGTGTTGGGGTCACATTAGCTGAGTGATGGAGAGATTGAGGGAGAAGAGAAACTTTGGAATACTAGTCAGTGCCAGTTTGCAAAAGCGTATTTGCTTTGGAAGAATTAATCCCCTCTAATTTTGAATGTCCTACTTGGACTTGTGGATGTTGCTGCATTATGTAAAATTATTAGAACAGTTTTTACATTTTGTAATGGGGTCCATAATTTTTAAAGGGTGCCTCGAAATTGTCCATCATTTTTAAAGGGTGCCTTGACTGAAAAAAGGTTGAGAAACACTGGTGTAACATGATCGAGTGTGCAATGCTCTGCAGGCTGCTGTAAAAAAAAAAAATGCAAATTTCTTTTTTTTCTGCAAAAATATGGCCATTTATTATTATTTTTTTATTCAAAAAGGCGAGCTTATCCTTTTAAAGGAAGCCTACTCATTATGCAATCCTGCACTTTTTTATTGAGTGAAGAGTGAATCTATGATCGGTCATTTATTGTTAAATACTGTATATGGCCAGCATTAGAGCTTTATAAAAATCTGCTTAGATTGATCAACAATTTGAACTTAAAAGTTAAAATCTTGATTAAAAGCTATAAATATTTATGGAGGAGGCAGACCTTTCATTCATCTGCCCATTCCCCATTCATAGAGCATTTTTCATTGCTGGAAGGTATAGTACAGCTTCTGTGAATAGAGGAGGGGACAGAAAGGGTGGGCAAAGTTGTCACTGTTAACAAGTACCTATCACAGGTCCAGCATATCGTATAAGCCCTGGGCTCCGCAGCACCGAAAAATTACCGCTGGGTAGGCCCCAAGGACTGTAGATTTAAACTAAGAGTGCAGCCACCAGCATCCTCATTCAATGCTGATCTGATGAAAAAAAAAATCAACTAAACTTAGACTTTAAAATTTAAAGGAGAAGTACAGCTAAAACTTGTTTGGCTGTACTTCTCCTGTTGATCACAGGAGTGCAGTTTGTTCTTTCAAATAGACAGCAGGCTGAAGCCCTCTGTCAGCTGATGTCACAGAGCCGGTCCAGGTTCGGGAACGATCGTGACCATATGATCGGGATCCGCTCATGTGCCTGGTCCGGCACCCGGCTCAGCCTCTCAGTGAGCCGCTGAGAGCCTAAGCCGGCCTCTCCCGCCCCCTCCACAGCCTTGGGCTCCAGTGAGCATGGGGAGGAGCTGTACAATATAAGTGAAAGTACAACAAAGGTGCAGTTAAAAGAGAAGTATGGGATTTTTTTTGGAATCATACTTACAGTATCTCACAAAAGTGAGTACACCCCTCATATTTTTGTAAATATTTTATTACATCTTTTCATGTGACAACACTAAAGAAATTACACTTTGCTACAATGTAAAGTAGTGAGTTTACAGCTTGTATAACAGTGTAAATTTGCTGTCCTCTCAAAACAACCCAACAAACAGCCATTAATGTCTAAACCGCTGGCAACAAAAGTGAGTACACCCCTAAGTGAGAATGTCCAAATTGGGCCCAACTAACCATTTTCCACTCCGTTGTCATGGGACTCATTAGTGTTACAAAGTCTCAGGTGTGAATGGGGAGCAGGTGTGTTAAATTTGGTGTTATGGCTCTCACTCTCTCATACTGGTCACTGGAAGTTCAACATGGCACCTCATGGCAAAGAACTCTCCGAGGACCTGAAAAAAAATTTTTTTGCTCTACATGGCCTAGACTATAAGAAGATTGCCAAGACCATAAAAACTGAACTGCAGCACGGTGGCCAAGACCATGCAGCGGTTTAACAGGACAGGTTCCACTCAGAACAGGCCTCACTATGGTCTACCATAGAAGTTGAGTGCACGTGCTCAGCGTCATATCCAGAGGTTGTCTTTGGGAAATAGACGTACGAGTGCTGCCAGCATTTTTGCAGAGGTTGAAGGGGTGGGGGTCGGCCTGTCAGTGCTCAGACCATACGCCGCACACTGCATCTAATTGGTCTGCATGGCTGTCGTCCCAGAAGGAAGCCTCTTCTAGAGATGATGCACAGGAAAGCCTGCAAATAGTTTGCTGAAGACGAGCAGACTAAGGACATGGATTACTAGAACCATGTCCTGTGGTCTGATGAGACCAAGATAAACTTATTTGGTTCAGATGGTGTCAAGCGTGTGTGGGGACAACCAGGTGAGGAGTACAAAGACAAGTGTGTCTTGCCTAGTCAAGCATGGTGGTGGGAGTGCCGTTGTCTGAGGCTGCATGCTGCTGGCACTGGGGAGCTCCAGTTCATTGAGGGAACCATGAATGCCAACATGTACTGTGACATACTGAAGCAGAGCATGATCCCCTCCCTTCGGAGACTGGACCGCAGGGCAGTATTTCAATATGATAACGACCCCAAACACACCTCCAAGATGACCACTGCCTTGCTAAAGAAGCAGAGTGTAAAGGTGATGGACTGGCCAAGCATGTCTCCAGACCTAAATCCTATTGAGCATCTGTGGGACATCCCCAAACGGAAGGTGGAGAAGCGCAAGGTCTCCAACATCCACCAGCTCCTTGATGTTGTCATGGAGGAGTGGAAGAGGACTCCAGTGGCAACCTGTGAAGCTCTGGTGAACTCCATGCCCTGTGCTGGAAAATAATGGTGGCCACAAAAAATATTGACACTTTGGGCCCAATTTGGACATTTTCACTTAGGGATGTACTCACTTTTGTTGCCAGTGGTTTAGACATTAATGGCTGTGTGAGTTACTTTGAGGGGACAGCAAATTTACATTGTTATACAAGCTGTACACTCACTACTTTACATTGTAGCAAAGTGTCATTTTTTTAGTGTTGTCACATGAAAAGATATAATAAAATATTTACAAAAATGTGAGGGGTGTACACACTTTTGTGAGATACTGTACCCAGGTGGATGCAGCATCGGTCCGATGCTACATCTGTCCCCTGCCGGCACTAACACTGAGAACCGAGCGATCAAAGACCACCGATCGCTCAGTTCTCAGAGCTCCCTGAGTAGAGAGCTGGTGACTGTCAGTTCCTCTTGTGCCACCATATGGCGCGTGCACAGATATGCTAAAGGGCTCTGCTGCAGAGTGTATTTCCTGAGTGTGCGCAAAGACGGGGAAGTTTTGTGAGTTCCATACTCACCAGCTTTGCGCACGCGCAGGGAAATCCCTCGGATGTACAGGGAAGCCCGCAGAGCTGTCACAGGGCTGTCAGGACATGAAGCCCTGCGAGACATGTGGGGGGGTTGCTGCTTTAAACCACAATAAGTGTTTAAAAAAAAAATCCAATTGGGGGGTGGGGGGAATGCAAGAGGAGGATGAGTTTTAGGCTGAAGGTCCGCTTAAAAAAAAATGGTAAAAAGCTTCCTTCTTTTCCCAGAAAGTTGGGAGGCATGTTGTAATTTTCAGGAAAACAATTCAGCATTTCTTACCCGTCCAAAGTGTTCTTTACATTCCACAGACCACCAGTTAGCACTTGTAGCTGGTAACCTGTCACTGTTTACATGCTTGGCCCGGGGCATCACATCACAATGTAATCAGTCTGAGGTGTATGTTTCTTGTCTGAACAAATACGGGACAAATAACAGCAAATTACCTGTTGGTTTTTACATCCTGGATTCTGGGACAGGAGAGTGTGTGTTTATTAAATCTCAGCAGCTACACTTTTTGACTTTTATTTAACACGAAAAAGACTGGTGCTCCTCTTTAACCCCTTGCTTACTGGGCACATATACCCCCTTCCTGCCCAGGCGAAATTTTAGCTTTCGGCACTTTCATGCTTTGAATGACAATTGCGCGGTCGTGCGACGTGGCTCCCAAACAAAATTGACGTCCTTTTTTTCCCACAAATAGAGCTTTCTTTTGGTGGTATTTGATCACCTCTGCGGTTTTTATTTTTTGCGCTAAAAACAAAGAAAGAACGACAATTTTTAAAAAAATACAATATTTTTTGATTTTTGCTATAATAAATATCCCAATTTTTTTTATATATATTTTTTTCCTCAGTTTAGGCCGATACATATTCTTCTACATATTTTTGGTAAAAAAAATCGCAATCAGCGTTTATTGATTGGTTTGCGCAAAAGTTATAGCGTTTACAAAATAGAGGGTCGTTTTATGGCATTTTTATAAAAAAAAAAAAAAAAAAATTTTTTTTTACTAGTAATGGCGGCGATCAGTGATTTTTTTTTTTTTGTGGCTGCGACATTATGGCGGACACAGCGGACACTTTTGACACTATTTTGGGACGATTCACATTTATACAGCGAACAGTGCTATAAATATGCACTGGTTACTGTATAAATGTGACTGGCGAGGAAAGGGGTTAAATGTGTGCCCTGAGAGTGATTACTACTGTGGGGGGAGGGGACTGACTGGGGGAGGTGACCAATCTGTGTCCCTATGTACAATAAACCAGGCTACCCTTCTCCCTCTTCTCCCTTTGTTCTGCAATCAGGTGATCCTGAAACATAGCAGCAGGTGATAGTTAACAATATGGCTGGTAATGGCGCCTAGATTGGGAATGTAATATTGTGTAGCTGCCCCTTTAATAGAGTGTGGACTCAAATAATGTGCTAAATGAAGGTAAAGATGTTGGCGCTATACATAAATGGTGATACAACATATTAAAGTGGTTGTAAACTGAAAATGAAAATAAAAATAAATACGTGCATGACAAAGGCATAATGAGCTAGTATGCATCGCATATGAAATACTTACCTTAGATCAAAGCTGTTGCAGCGGTCCCCGTACACCGGCGATATGTCTCCCAGGGTTATTTCTGTGTTCGTGGGCTCCGGTGCTGTGAAAGGCCGGACCCACAATGACGTCACTCCCGCACATGCGCGCGGGAGCCGCCGGTCACGGCACGAGCGAGCCGTTTATGTGCGCATGTGCCGATAACGTCGGCACATGCGGATACAGCGAATATCTCCTAAACTGTGCAAGTTTAGGGGATAGTCATGGTACCTACAGGTAAGCCTTATTATAGGCTTACCTGTAGGTAAAAGTGGTGTAACAGGGTTTACAACCGCTTTAAATGGTACATATTAAACCATGTGCATAATCAATAGCAAACTGATTAAAGTCCATAATGACAATCCCAACACCATAAAAAACATATATTGAATTCTTCTAGTTTGATGTTCAAATAAATGCTTCACCACGAGTGCTCATGAGGTAGATGGCAACTCACCAAAGGTGTTTGACCACTTTTTAGTATAGGTCAAAATGCACTTTATTTGGATAAACCAGATAGAGCCTGGGTTTACATCTCTCCACTTTTGGACCCCTTCTGGCCTAAGCTGGGAATGTGGAAAACAAACTCCACCAGGGACACAAAAAAGAGCTTTATGGTGTAGTATGTTTTTATTTAAAAAGGTTTAAAATGAAGCATAAGTTGCACTCACATGTGACTGTGCCAATCACGGCACTAAGGTGCCTACAGCGCGTGCGGATGCAGAGCTCCCAACTGTCCCTGATATCGAGGGACTGTCCCCGATTTGAAACAAAATCCCTCTGTCCCTCTTTCCCCCTCATTTGTCCCTCATTTTGGTCAGATCTCTATAGATGAGTGTAGCGGGTATATGCTTTTCTATCATGTTTGAATTTGGTGGGGGATCTGTGATGTGTGGTTCCCTGGGGCCCAGCGGGTGGCACTGTCACTTTGGGCCCGGGGTTGAGCCATCGTTGCAGTGGCATACCCTTTTTGGCCTCTCGTAGCATGAGTACAGCGGGGCGGGGGCTCCGCTGGGCTTGCTGGGGGAGGGTATAAAGGGGTCGGCCATTTTGGTCACGGGGTCGTCGAGTCCCAGGCACCTTCAGCCTGAGAGCTGTGGTTCGTGGTCGGTGTCCAGGCGGCTTAGGCCTGGACACCCGGAGCTCGTGTTCCACCCCAGGCACCTTCAGCCTGGGGTGAGGTACTCGGTTGGAGGCCTGGGGCCCAGTGTCCTCCGCTGGGCTCCGCGTGGGAAGGATTTCCTAGGGGACCCCGGGAGTGGGGTACCCGAATCCAGAGGCGTAAGGGACCGGAGGAGCTACTCACTCGAAGACCTGGTGCAGCAGATTGCCGGTGCTGGGTGAGCCTCAGGAGACCGCCCGGAGGGGTATCTTCCCAAACAGGGGCTGAGTGCAGTCAGGAGGAAGGTTCACCGTTCATCCGGTCGGTGGCAGCGACCAAGATTCTCAACAGGTGGCATAGATCATGTGCCAAACCTATTCGCTGATAGAGGAATAGGAGAGTTCATTGTGCCTGGGCCTACTCGTATCCACACCCCCTGTCTGTTCCTTAAGGGAGTCCAACTGATTGTTTCATCCTGACATTGGAAAAATAAAGGAGTGTTGGACTTTTATTGGTGTGGGGCTCATTTACTGGCAGACACTGTTACACAGAAGGAGCGGAGGCTTCTAACACCGAACACCGACCCGAAGGTAAAGGAACTTTGCTTACACCACATAAACATCTGCGGTGAAGGCTTGGCGTGGTGACCCCGCACTCTCTCCTCCAAGGTACCCCTAGACAAGTAGAAACCAGCCAACAGCGGAGTGAGAGAGGGGAGGCCGCTACACGTGGGGGCTTAGGTCCGGGATGGTGTTCGTGTTACTATGGAGCTAGAATGGACGGAGTTTGAACGTGTCTGCCCGGAGGAGTTCCGAGTAGGTCGGCCATATTACTGGCCAAAGTGCAACCCTGCTCGAAGTCGTGAGTGTGACCCTAAGAAGGGGAAGGACTACGCAGAAGAGCGAGAAGAGGGGGGAGTCCAGCCGTGTGAGGTACTACACGTGGGGGCTTCTATTGCACTGCGCCACGAGGCACACCCTCCCTGCTCAGTTCGTGGGCGTGACCCAGGGAAGGAGAAAGCCCCCAAACTGGAGTGCAAGAGGGGAGGAGTCCAATCGTGTGAAGGACTACATGTGGGGACTTTGGCGCCAAACTTGCAGTGCGCAATGGATCAGCAGCGAGTCACCATGTTCGGAAATACATTGTGGATTCCACTTCACCCTTCTACCACGACCTTGACTACTGCTGCTCCGGTGACCGATACGGGGATCCGGCTAAAGCCCCGGGGAAGATTCGCCCTGTACTCATGCAAGGACGTTGAGGCCCTGGGTTTGATTTGTCCCGGCTGTTCGGGACTCGTGTGTCAGCTGAAGCCATTCGGGCGATGCGAGGCCTGCGGGGAGTTCTTATTTGAGGTGGACCCAGCTATCGAAAAGCCAGGAACCATCCACCTCAACCGCACTACAGGCAGTACCACTCAAGTAGGAGGAATCACCGCTTTGACAGACATCCCTGTGCGCACTGCAACGACCGTGGGGGAAGTCGCGATCAACGAAGTACGGGAGAAATCCGAGGATGCTGACTCGGTCACCACTGTCTCACAGTGTCCACCGCCCAAGAGGAAGACTGGCATGGTAGCCCCGTCCAGCGGTCACGGTGGATCATTCTGCCCGCCTACGCCCGGCCCGGATTGATCCGGTGAGAGGAGTTCCGGACATCCCGTCTCAAGTAAAGGCCGAGGTAAGCCAGGCGGAGGGACTTGGTGTGTGGGCGGAGGTGTCGGGGAGTCACGGCCCTGTGTGTCCACGGGAGGTGGCAGTTCAGTCTCCACTACAGGCTACCTGCCCGCAGAGGAGTGTGACACCTCCGACCTGGAGTCGCTCTCCGATCTGGGAGACGATGTTGCCATAGATGAACTCTTTGCCAGCAAGGGTTGGGACAAGATGCCTCTCTCCTCATCCTGCAAAGCTAGGGATCCACCTATGTCTACAGGGGATAGTACACCCCGGGTGGAGGCACCAGCGCCTGAGGAGGGATCCCGTCCCCAGCCTACCCTCACATCCCTGGTGCCACTTGCACCTAACACCGGGGATAAGAGACTGTCGCTGCGGGCACCTATGCCCAGAACGGAGGTGATCAGAGCACCTCGTCACCCGAATGCTATAGTTCTACCAGGTGAAGGGGACAGAGCCACAATGCCTCCACTGGCGAGACTACAACGCCTATTTTGTCATTTTATGTTGCTGAACTCTCCGGGTTTGTTGTTGTTTTCCGGGAAAACTCAGTGACTGTACCCGAGCTAATGGGTGTTTGTGCTCCTCTGAGGAATTGAAGGACTGTTCCTGTTGTTATTCTTCATTCTCCAACAAGTGATCTTGGACTCTGGGGTAGAGAGGGCCAAAGAAGAAGAAGTCTCTACAAGTGCAGTTACCACGACGCTGTCACCAGGTGGCAGTGTCGTGCATCGGCATTCACTTTTCACACACACACTTTTAGAAGGAAAGGATTTCTCTACGGAGAGGTTTTTTTCGTTCTCACACAAACATATGTGTCAGGGTTGTGTGTGTTTAATATTTATTTTCCCCTCTGCAGGAGAGCATCCCATCAAGACCGCTGAGAGTGGGGCGGGTCTTAGTCATTGAATTGGGTGGGGGAAAATGTAATGATGTGACTTTTATATATGTTTCAAGTTATATGTTATTTGTTCCCTTCCCCTTCCTTTTTGTTGAGGCTCAGGCACAACTGCTGTTGGTAGTTATTTTTTTTTTTCAAAATTTTTGGGATTTTTTACAATTCAGTCGGTTTCTGGATTAGACTATGTCAGCCCTTGGGGGCATGGTTTATTCCAGACACTGGGGACCAGTGTCAAACAACCAGGGGGAGAGTGTAGCGGGTATATGCTTTTCTATCATGTTTGAATTTGGTGGGGGATCTGTGATGTGTGGTTCCCTGGGGCCCAGCGGGTGGCACTGTCACTTTGGGCCCAGGGTTGAGCCATTGTTGCAGTGGCATACCCTTTTTGGCCTCTCGCAGCATGAGTACAGCGGGGCGGGGGCTCCGCTGGGCTTGCTGAGGGAGGGTATAAAGGGGTCAGCCGTTTTGGTCACGGGGTCGTTGAGTCCCAGGCACCTTCAGCCTGGCCTAGGCCTGGACACCCGGAGCTCGTGTTCCACCCCAGGCACCTTCAGCCTGGGGTGAGGTACTCGGTTGCAGGCCTGGGGCCCAGTGTCCTCCGCTGGGCTCCGCGAGGGAAGGATTTCCTAGGGGACCCCGGGAGTGGGGTACCCGAATCCAGAGGCGTAAGGGACCGAAGGAGCTACTCACCCGAAGACCTGGTGCAGCAGATTGCCGGTGCCGGGTGAGCCTCAGGAGACCGCCCGGAGGGGTATCTTCCCAAACAGGGGCTGAGTGCAGTCAGGAGGAAGGTTCACCGTTTATCCGGTCGGTGGCAGCGACCAAGATTCTCAACAGGTGGCATAGATCATGTGCCAAACCTATTCGCTGATAGAGGAATAGGAGAGTTCATTGTGCCTGGGCCTACTCGTATCCACACCCCCTGTCTGTTCGTTGAGGGAGTCCAACTGATTGTGTTTCATCCTGACATTGGAAAAATAAAGGAGTGTTGGACTTTTATTGGCGTGGGGCTCATTTACTGGCAGACACTGTTACACAGAAGGAGCGGAGGCTTCTAACACCGAACACCGACCCGAAGGTAAGGAACTTTGCTTACACCACATAAACATCTGCGGTGAAGGCTTGGCGTGGTGACCCCGCACTCTCTCCTCCAAGGTACCCCTAGACAAGTAGAAACCAGCCAACAGCGGAGTGAGAGAGGGGAGGCCGCTACATGTATATAAAATGCACTTTTTATCTTTCAAAAAGTGTTTCCCAGTGCTAAACCTTTCATCCAAATTCTAAATTGCTGCATTTGTACATTTTAAAAGCCAATATAAAGGAATAGTAGTGGTTAAAAAAAGTCCTTGTGGATTTAATTAACCTTTTTTGGGGTTAAATCTCTTTTAGGGGGTGTGGCAAGGGGCATGTCCTATGCCTACATACGTTTGTTAGTAGGTGTCCCTCATTCCCATCTAAAAATGTTCAGAGGTATGCTAATGGATATACCAGGCTTGTATCGGCGTGCGATCCACGCCTCCTTCTGGATACACTTTGGGACCCGGAAATGACAAATCCCTGCTCTATACGTGACATCAATACGAGCCTGGTATATCCATCCCCACGTGCTGTAGGCACCAAATGTACTAAGTGTACTTAAATCTGAGCTGATCCTGCATTGTATGTGATTATGCCAGGCAGCAAAGTGAAGTGGTATAGGAGGACTGGATGCATGGAGACAAGGAAGCCTGCGGGAGTGAGAAAGGTGGGCCGCTCTACAGAAAATCTGACCAGATGTTCAGGGACCTTTCCTAAACAGCTTTAATGATTTTACTACAGCCACAGGTTCACTTTAAAGCATATTTTTACCTTGCTATGAATTAACCATGTCAGGCTATTTAGAGCAGTTGTGAAACATTTATTTGCTGGCCTTAGGGGAAGTAGTAAGTAGAGTGCTAACCGAGCAGGAAGATGGTATTTAATAGGCTACAATTAGAGTGTAAGAAACCGCTTAAGGGGCCAGCTAACTGCTCGTGTACAGAGAAACAGTATTATTTATATTTTAAGGAAAAAACTTGGGTTTGCATTGTTTGTCACTGTTTTGGGTGGCACCCCATATTTTGGCACAAACAGTTTGTTATTTAACCACTTGCTTACTGGGCACTTTCAGTGCTATTGCACTTTAAATGACAATTGCGCAGTCATGCAACACTGTACTCATATGACATTTTTTTTTTTTAATTGGAAACCAACTTTATTGAAAAGTATGCATGGTACATAGATCAACATAAGCCAGTATGGCCAATATAATAGTACATACATGAACACAGTGAAGCATCTGTGTGTCACAAAGATAATAACAGCAGTGAAAGTAAAACCGGTATACAACAAAAATAAAAAATCGACATGTCAAGTACACGTTTCACCATCCGCCATCCATCTGTCCCAGACCTTCTCAAACTTTAGCGGACACCCTCTATGTACATAAATCAGTTTTTTATATGGGAGAGCATCGTTAACCGCCTTTTTCCAGCACTGAATTGTAGGGGGCAGGGCCTGCATCCAATTACGGGCCACTACTTTTCTTGCCAAGAATAGCGTCTCATGTAAAAAGGTACGGAGGGGTTTGTCGGCATCCAAGTCTGGCAACAGGCCAAGTAGGCACATCTTTGGGTCAAGGGTAGCAGGGGAGCCCATCTGATCGTGTAGGAAGCGTATCACCTGTGTCCAATATGCCTGAATGGTGGGACAGAACCATATGAGGTGGTAAAAGGAGCCCGGGGTATGGTCACAGAGGCGGCATCCCGGATTGTACGTGGGCCTGAAACGTGCCACTCTCTGAGGGGTCAGATATGTTCTATGTATAATGTACAGCTGTGTGAGGCGGTCCGACAGCTTGGGGGAAACCTTTTTCACGTCCTCCAAAATCTCGCCCCAGTCCCCATCCTCTATAAGTCCAACATCCGCCTCCCATCTAGTCTTAGCAGTATAGGCCAATGCTGTGGTGCTAGGGAGACGAATGGCGGAGTACAAAGTGGAGATGAGCTTAGCAGGCACATTACCCGTGACTGTGTCCACTATGGAGGGAACTGCCAGGGACGGGCAAGAGCCAGAAAACTGGGCCTGTATGGCGTGGCGGAGTTGCAAATACCTGAAAAAAAGGCAATTGGGGAGGGAAAATTCGTCCTTCAGCATTTGGAATGATTTAAGGCCTGAATTAGTCATGATCTGGTGTATGTATAAGATCCCATGGCGTATCCACGCCGCGGGGTCCGGAATGGACAATAATTCTGGCAAGCATGTATTGTACCAGAGAGGGGTATGAGAGTGTACCCTTGGGGTCCCAGTTCTCTGCAGTGCCGCCCGCCATACCCTCCGGTGGTGAGTCAACATGTCTGCTGTGTGTTGGGGGGGGCGTCTTGTCAATGGGGCTCTCAGGACCGATTGAAGTGGGGTGTGGGCCGAGTCATCTGGGTGCTCACAGAGTAGTGTCTGGTATCTCGTTAGTTCATGTTTATCAAAATAATAGAAGTGGGACAGCTGGGAGGCAAAATAATAATCCTGAAAGTCAGGGAGAGCAGCTCCTCCCAACGTCACAGGGTTCTTCAGGATTCTCCAGGATAATTTGTGTCTGCCATGACCCCAAATAAATGAATTCAGGATGGATTCAATTGTCCTGAAAATTTTTTGTGGTATATAGAGGGGAGCATGCCAGACCAAATAGAGTATCTTGGGAAGGAGTATCATCTTAACTAAGCTGACGCGACCCATAACACCCAGGGGTAGTCTGGCCCAAGTCTGCGTCTTGTTCTTGATCAGAGCAAACAGGGGTTCAATGTTCAGTAGTTTATAATCTGAGAGCGATCTGGTGACCTGTACGCCAAGGTATTTAATCTGGGAGACCCTTGGAAGAGCCAGAGGAGGGGACGTGAACGAGGAGGGGAAATGGTCAATCGGAAGGATCTGGGACTTAGCCCAATTAATACTCAGACCCGAATGGCCACCCATACGTTCTATGGACTGGAGGGCTGCTATAAGAGAAGGACCGGAGTCCGCCAGATACAAAAGTGTGTCGTCGGCATACATCCCAATCTTTTCTTCCAGGTTCCCCATCCTGAGACCTCGGATGCAAGTGTCCGCACGGACCATTATGGCCAACGGCTCCACAGCCAATGCGTAAAGCATGGGGGAAAGGGGGCAGCCCTGCCGGGTCCCCCTCTCCAGCGGGAACTGGTCAGAAAGCCAACCGTTCACAAACACTCTGGCCCTCGGGGATTGATAGAGGAGTTGGACCCAGCGAATAAAGCTGGGGCCAAATCCAAATCTTGAGAGACACTCCCACAGGTAGTTCCACTCCACGGAGTCGAAGGCCTTGGCGGCATCCAGCGCCACCACAACCCTCGAGCCAATTTCATCATGGGACCCCTGAATATTCATAAATAGGCGGCGAATATTCATGGCCGTGTTCTTCCCTGGCATAAAGCCGGTTTGGTCAGGGTGTATCAATGACAGAATAACCTGGTTAAGGCGGGAGGCTAGAATCTTAGCTAATATTTTAATATCTACCTGTAACAGGGAAATGGGCCTATACGACTCCGGGTATTTAGGGTCCTTTCCGGGTTTGGGAATTACGACTATTTGGGCTTCTCGCATAGATGGGGGTAGAACTCCTGAGTCAAATATAGATTTATACAGGTACTTAAGTTCAGGGATTAGGATTTCGGAGTAGGTGGCATAGAATTCAAGAGGTAGGCCATCCAATCCTGGGGCCTTGGATGAGGCCAGACAGGAAATGGCCTCGGAGATGTCCTCCTCAGTAATAGGGGCTTCCAGAATTTCAAGCTGGTCGTCTGTCAGTTTAGGGAATTGAACTCCTGCTAGGTAGTCCCTGGTGTCTTGGGGAGTGTGGGCGACCCTGGAAGTGTAAAGTGCACGGTAGAATCTCCCAAATTCCTCCGCCACCAATTGCGGATCGGTGATGTCGTTCCCCTGCGGGTCGGTCAAGGACACCACCACAGGGGGACGCATATCCAAGTGGGCGAGATATGCGAGCAATTTGCCTGATCTCTCTCCATACTCAAACACCCTCTGTCTACAGAAGAAGATACGTTGTTTAGCCTTCTCTATGTGCAATTGGGAGACCTGGCGCGCCTGAATCTTTAGATTATTGGCCGCGCTGGGCGAGGGGTCCCGGTGGAACGCCTCCTCCAGCACCTGCAGGTACTCCGCAGCCTGCTGGACAATAAATGTTGATGACCGTTTAAGCCTGTTAATACGTGTGGAAAGTAGGGAACGAGCGTGAAGTTTAAACATTTCCCACACCACATCATGCGCGGCAGTGTCCCTGTTGGCCGTAAAATAGTATTGCAATTCTGTGGGGATGTCATCCTGGTCCTGCAGGGCAGTCAGCCAGAACGGGTTTAGCCGCCAAGAAGGAGCAGGGGAAGCCCTCAGGAGCTGAATTGTGACCCAGTAGGGGGCGTGATCCGAGAGTACTCTCGGAGCAAAGCCCACATCTCCTAACTTAGGCAGCAGGGACATTGAGATAAAAACAAAATCAATTCGTGACATTGTGTTATGACTGGCTGAAAAGCATGAGAAGACTTTAGTGTGCGGGTGTCTGTGGCGCCAAGTGTCGACAAGAGCAAAGTCGGTCACTATGCGGTGCAGTCTGGTATGGGTCGGTGGGTTAAGGGGGGGATCCAGTGTGCCCAGACGGTCCAGAGCGGGGATCAGGGTCATATTAAAGTCCCCCATCCACACTGCCGGTACGGAGGGGTATTGTGTCATAAAGGCAAGGCCTTCCTGAATTACAGCTGAGTTGTACGGGGGGGGAATATAGCAGGCAAGTAGCAGGATAGGAGACCCATTAATGGTGGCGTGCATAAACACATATCTGCCCTGCTGATCCGTGCGGAGCAGTATAAGCTCAAAAGGTACCCGTTTGGCAACCAGGACCGATACTCCTCTGGAATATGAGGTGTGAGTGGCATGATAAGCCCACCCCACCCAAGGTTTTTTAAGGGAGGATTGCAAGTGGCCCGTGACGTGGGTCTCGACCAGTGTGATAATGTCAGCTCTCTGAGATTTGAGAAATGTCAGGACCGCTGTGCGTTTGATCTTATTGCGTAAGCCTCTAACATTCCACGTGAGGAACTTCAGGGAACTCATGGTGGGTATATGGTGTGTATAATAGACCGCAGCCAAACCAGGACCAGCAGAGCAGATAAGGACACATCAGACAGTACAGAACACATCAGCAACCAATATTGATAGTGCATGTATGACAATGACATAGTACCTTTAGCAGAAATGAACAATTGTGAACATAGTGGCAAATAAAAAACAGCCAAAACATTTCCCCTCCCTCCCAGTCCAGTGCCACCCCAACTCGGCATGAACATAGTATCCCAAAACCAGGTATCAACCGGGGACATCCAACGTGAAAAAAGCATTGGAGGCGAGGGACTTAATTTCAAAGGGACATAGATACCTGTGATGAACAGAAAACAAAAAAAGAGGAAAAAACAATCAGGTAAACGGGGGGAGTGAAAAAAGTCCATAGAGAACCTAGGGGGACGACTTCTTCTCTGAGAAGTGCATGGGGTGTAGGGGCCACAAAAGCACAACACCATTGCAGCCGTGCAGAAGGGAGCCCCGCCTGCCATCAGGGTGGTACGTAAAGTAGGATAGGAAGTTCCAGCAACGTTCGGTAAGCTGCCCTCTACAAGCATCTCCCATGCGTGGGGAGAACGGGGAATTAACAGTTAGATCACCCGAAGGTGGCGAGCACGCTGTGAGATCCGAGGAGGGGCGGAAAAGGCTTTTAGGTCTGTCTCCCCCGCCCCGGCGGAGGGCACTCACTAGCAACAGAGCAACCGTGAGGCGAATCACCAGGGCACGAACAGGGAGTGCCACCGGCACAGGGGGCGGCAGGGGAGAGAAAAGAAAAGTACTCACAGCTCCCAGACAGCGCGGTATGCTCAATCTCGCCGATCTCTCCGGTCAATCCAAGTGGATGCAGACTCTGGGTCCTCGAAGAAGTGGGTCCGACCGTCGCACTCCACACGAAGCTTTGCAGGGTACAGCATGGCGTATTTGAGGTGTAGAGTGCGGAGGCGCTTCTTAACATCCTGGAACCTGGACCGCTGCCGTTGCACCTCATTGGAGAAGTCCGGGAAGACGGCAACACGAGCGTTGGTATGGGGGATATTCCCCTTCTCTCTGGTTAGGCGGAGGATCTTGTCGCGATCCCTGAAATTAAGGAACTTCGCTATCAGGGTACGCGGTGGAGCTCCTTGGGGAGGAGGGAGGCCAGGGATTCGATGAGCTCTCTCCACTGCAAACATTACCGAAAATGCGTCTCTGCCGAAGGTTGAGGTTAGGAGGTTTTCAAGGAAGCTCTCCGGATCGGTGCCCTCAGCAGACTCAGGAAGACCGATGAAGCGGAGGTTACATCTCCGAAGGCGATTTTCCATGTCATCCTGTTTTGCGCTAAACTGTTGTAACTGGCGGCGCACCTCATCGGTGGTATGTTGTAAAGGGTGTAAGATATCCTCTGCTCTGCTAATACGGGTCTCCGTCTCCGTCACGCGGTCCCTGAGGGTAGAGAGATCCTGCCGGATAAGGGACACATCAATTTTTACCTCCTCGATCTTGGTGGTAAGCGTGCTCTGGCACATGGCGATGGCATCCAGTAATTTGTTAGTAGCCACCACAGAGTGATCCGCATCCAGGATAGCAGCAGCGCCGTCTCTGACCTGCCGATCCCCCTCCTCAAGCCTGCGGTATCTGGCCAGTTTATCGATGGCTTCAGAATTATTTTTAGACGGAGACATGCTGTAAGGCGACAGGGAAGATCCCTGGGTGCATCAATATGGCCGCTGTTAAGGAGGCCGGGTCCTCCACAACCTCCCCCCCCTCCGCTGCCCAGGGACGGCCCAACGTAGGCAGCAGGTCACTCTCAAGCAGCTGTAATGGCAACAGGCTGTATGCAGGGGAATCTGAGCTCAGGGGAGTCAGGGAGGCCTGTAATACTTGCCAAAGATGTCTCCGGGTGGAGCAAGATGGCCGCCGTTCCGGGAGTCAGGCCGAGACCGTGGTCCGCTCACACAGCAGGTGTAGAGTGCAAAGACACCCCAGCAGCTGCAGCAGGTAATCCGGGGGCCGATGTAGAAGAGGATGGAGCCCAGTGCACCCAGGGAGGCAAGGAGAAGTGTCCAGGGCCGCCGTCGGGAGGGCCAAGATGGCCGCCGAACCAGGAGCTAGGCCGAAGCCGGGGCCTTTCCTGAAGCAGAGGACCGGGAAGCGCCGCGACGGCAGTGGCGGCAAACCAGCGGGCTAACAGGCTTCAGGAACCGCAGGGAGAGCAGGACACGTCCTCGGATGTAGGGGATGGCAGGAACCGAGCAGGATGCAGGCAGGATGGTAGGTTAGGAGTATGGGCAGACGGAGCTCACATCACATGCGACCTATCCCATTGCTATCCAGGCCACGCCCCCACTCATATGACATTTTTATCTTTATTTTAAACCAGATAGAGTTTGTTTCTGGTGGTATTTAATCACCACTGGGGTTTTTTATTTTTTGCTAAACAAACAAAAAAGATGGAACATTTTGAAAAAGAAACTAATTTTTTTTTGTAGTTTCTGTTGTAAAATTTTTCAAATAAGTATTTTTTCACCTTCACTGATGTGCGCTGATAAGGCTGCACCGATGGGCACTGATGAGTAGTCACTGATATGCTGCACTGATGGTACTAATAGGTGGCACTAATGGGCACTGAAAGGTTGCAGGCTGATGGGGTTGCACTGAGGATCAGTGTCCTGATTATCTGTGTACATGTCCCCTGTCAGGATTGCCGGTTACAGCTGTGACAACGCATGAGGAAAGGAGAGCCAGCAACTCTGTTTACATTGTGATCAGCTGTAATTGAACACAGCTGATCACATGGTTTAGGGCCACTGTGGTTGGCCCTTTACCACGATCAGTGATCGGCTGTGTCAAAAGGATCACAGAGCGCGCCGAATGCATGGTTACGGGAGAACATTCATAGTCACCCTCCTAGAACAACAGAGACGTGCTGTAGAAGAGAACAGAAGGGTGAACCACTCCAGGTGGTGTACTAAAGAAAACGCCCTCCCCAAAGTGGAAGCCAGGTGCAGGCTCAGCACGGGCAATATTGAAGAAATGGATTCTGGACAGCCGCACTCTGATAAAAGCCTTTTTCTCTTTTCGTCCATGGACGGACACAGCCTCTTAAGTCTTGACAGTTGGGTTATGTTCCTGTTCTATAGGAGAGGACTAGGCAAAACATGTTAGATATTTAAATACATGTTACTTTAACAGAGTTGAACAGCCCAGCCCAGGGGGCTGTCCCTTCGGACATAACCCTCCGCCCTGCAGTCAGCAGCTCAGTTTTTTCTGCCTAGTAGAGGAGAAGGACCTGGCTCCCTTTGGGCCCAGGGTCCAGAAGAAATTTAATTTTTTTATTATTTTTTTGATTTTATTTTAAGAAATCTATCAACTGCCGGCTGGGTGACAGGCTGGATATTATAGATCCTTGTAGTCTCCCCAGTCCAGCCATCGAGCAAGAGCAGGCCTTAGCTACGCGCTGGGTCGGCCACAACATACCTATGGCTCCAGGGGTGGCCGGTGACCTTTGCTCAAGGGTTCACATATGACCGGGCTGCTTGCTGTCTCAGTCACAGTGGACCGGGCCGACAGCTACTCCATACTGCTCGGTTGTAGGTCTGTCAGGAATGCACCAGCAGGTCCTCACAAGGATGTGTAAGTACAGTCCTCCTGCCTCGGTAGGATGGAACAGCTGGGCATTCCTAAGGGGGTCGTTAGGGCGTTCTCCTGCCCTCCCCTCTCTCCCTCTGTCACCCCTTTTTTCCTCCTCCCCTTGCGGGGCTCGCTGCAACCGGGTTTACCTGTAGGGGGGCTCCCGGTCCCGGCTGTGGGGGTGTCCAGGCCTGCTCTCTGTGAGGGGGGTAGTTGTTTTCTTAGGAAGCCTCTGCTGCGGCCTTCTCGTCCACCTTGTTGTTTGGCCGCCATGTTGGAAGCGCCGGCGCCATTTTTCATGTGCCTGTGATTAGTATTGGAAAATCCAATTGGCGGCCATTTTGCTGTGGGCGCGCTGTGACACAGGTCTGCATTGCGGGCGGCCATTTTCTTGTGGTCTGCGCTCTTTTCTCTGAGGCACCCGGCGGCCATTTTGGAGTGGGTTTTGGCCTCTAGTGCTGGATGGCTTCCTGAACAGCGCGAACGGCGCTATTCACCTCACAGAGTTCCTCAGACACACGCTGTGTGTGGATGGAGAGCAGGCAGCGGCGCTGAACAGTCTCTTGCTGGGTGGTGAGTTCCTTGGGTAACCCCCTCGGTCAGTGTAGCAAGGAGGGTGGACATTTTTTTGTGTCAGGTGTCTTGACTAAGTCCCTAAGGGTTGTCAGTGGGCAATATGGAGTCAGAAGCTGGTGTTTTTTCCCCAAACATTCCAGAGGCAGCAACCGGTGCCCCTGCACCTGCGGTTCCCATGGACGCTTTGTCGGCAGTCCTGGTGTTATTTGTTGCCAGGGTGGAAGCGCGCACGGGGGTACTAAGCGCCCCTCCCCCTCCCCCCACCATCTCCTAGGGAATGTTCTGACTCAGACTCTGACCTGGCTGCGGCTCAGGACCCCGGTGCTGGTGTGTCAGAAGATGCGGACCAGGACCTTCCCAGTGAGGAGGACCCCATGTCCGGGTCCGCTCAAGATAGGGCACTTGTGAGTGTGCTTATCAATGCTGTGACACTCTCAAGCTTGAACATACAGCTGGGACTTCCACTGCAGGGTCTGTCTCTTTTGGGTCGCACAAACCGACCCGCTCTGTTAAGGTTTTTCCTTATGTTGATTTCTTTGACAAGTTCATAGATAAGGAGTGGGAACGGCCGCAGAGGTCCTTTGCGGTCCTTCAGCGCATGGAGGTCCGTTGCCCATTTTTTCAAAAGTCTTTCTTCAAATGGGTTTCTCCTCCGGTCGTTGATCCCCCCGGTCTCTCGGTTAAATAAAGTAACCACTATCCCGGTAGAGGGGACCCCTGCCTTTAAGGACCCTACTGATAGGAGGTCCGAAGCGGTGAGCCGCTCCATATTCACCATGCTGGGGTCAGCGTTGTGGCCTATATTGGCTGCAACCCTGGTGTCTCAGACACTCACTGAGTGGGCTAAAATCTTGCACCAGACTGTGGAAGAGCATCAGCTCCCTCCAAAATGCGTGTCACTGGCCGAACAGTTGGTACAGGGACTTGTGTACGTCTGTGATGCAACCCTGGATGTGGCCCCTTTAATCTCCAGGGCCTCCACATCTGCGGTGGTACTGCACCGCCTGATATGGCTAAAATGCTGGTCCGCTGACCAAGCTTCCAAGAAAACTCTGGCAGATTTGCCTTTCAAAGGTGGGAGCCTTTTTGATGCCTCACTGGACGACATCATTAAGGATGTCACTGGAGGTAAAAGCACACTTCTCCCTCTAAAGGGAAGGAGCCGCGCCGTAAGTCAGGGCCCTCCTTTCCCGCGCAGAAGCGGTATTTTCATCAGTCAGGACCTGCTGGCAAACCCTCCCAAATGGACAAAGGTCCAGCTAGGGGACAGAAGCGTCCCTGGGTGCACAAGCCAGCAAACAAGCCTGCTACCGCATGAAGTTTTGCCCCCGCCCGACTCCTGGGTGGGGGGACGGCTTCGCGGGTTTGCAGCTCAGTGGATCTCCCTGCTCTCCGACCAGTGGGTCTGCGGGGTGGTCACTTTGGGGTACAAGATCGAGTTTCTTTCTTGTCCACCAAACAGATTCTTTCCCTCAAATCTGCCTCTCCTTCCGGCTCGTCGGACTGCCCTGCTGGGGGCAGTGCAAGACTTGTTGAGGTGCTGGGTGATCATACGCGTACCACCACAGGACAGGTTTCAGGGTTTCTACTCTAATCTGTTTGTGGTCCCAAAGAAGGACGGAGTCCGTCCAATCTTGGACCTCAAGGCTCTCAATGCCTTTATAAAGATTCAAAAGTTCCGGATGGAATCGAATTGTTCGGTGGTTGCTGCGCTCCATCCGGGGGACTTCCTGGCGTCCTTGGATATACTTGCATGTCCCCATCTGCGTCAGGCATCAGAGGTTCCTGCGCTTTGCGATCGGCGAAGACCACTATCAATTTGTGGCTCTCCCCTTTGGCCTAGCGTCGGCACCAAGAGTTTTCACCAAGGTGCTCACCCCTATTTTAGCTTTGCATGGTGGGCTACTTGGACGATCTTCTTCTGAGAGCTGCTTCAAGCTCAGAATTAGAGGAGGACGTGTCTATAGCCAGTCAGACCCTCCGGGAGTTTGGTTGGGTACTGAACCTCCAAAAGTCGGTGTTAGTACCGACCCAGCGCCAAGAGTACCTGGGGTTGATTCTGGACTCCTCAGAGGCAAGAGTCTTTCTTCCTTTGGAAAAGTTGTTGTCATCCCGCAAATGGTCGTCTCTCCGTTTTTGCATGCGAGTCCTGGGCCTCATGGTAGCCTCTTTCGAGGCAGTGCTGTTTGCCTAATTCCACACTTGGGTCTTGCAAAAGGAGATTCTCTCCAAATGGAACAAATCTCCTTTGTCAGGGCCTCTCTGAGTTGGTGGCTGAGATCCCCTGCTCTTCGGCCAGGGAAGTCGTTCCTCCCCTTTTATTGGACTGTGATCATGACAGACGCCAGCCTGACCGGTTGGGGGGGAGTCTGGGGGGGGTTCAGGCGGCCCAGTGTAAGCAATACACTTACCTTCCCAATGAAGAGCTGTGCAGGGAAGGGGTTGTGTCAGCACAAGTCTTACCATTGCAGGACAGGCATTAAAACAGTCTTTAAAATAATCACATTTTGTTTCTCTGCAGCCTGAAATGAAGACAGACACAGTTTTATCCAGCTGTATTTACTCAGTGTAACTTATAACATACAAGTGAAAGATATAACACTAAAATAAAAAAATAACAAAACCGAATCACTGAGTTGGAAAAAGGATCACCCCCTTATGTCAGTATTTTGTTTAACCACCTTTTGCTTTAATTACAGCTCTTAGTCTGTTGGGATATGTCCCTACTAGGGTGACCACATTTCCAAACTACCATTCAGGGACACCCCCCCTTTCTCAAAAACCAGCTTGTGCTGTAACGAATCACAGCACAGTGATTGGACACAAGAGGCGGGATTTATGATTTCTCCAATCACATGCAGGGGGCGGGATTGTGCTCCACCAGGCATTCCTGGCCAGGACAAGTACTGTCAGTGAGTAAAGCGGTGATGTGGCAACCTTTTTTGGGGGCATCAGATTGGCCTGGGGGGTGGCTGTGTCAGTTTCATTCCGGGACACTGTATTGTCCTGGAATGAATGTGCCCGGGACAGACCTGCAAAATGCGGGACTGTCCCGGGCTATCTGGGACATGTGGTCACCCTAGTCCCTACCAACTTTGTACATCTAGACTTTGCATTATTTGCCCACTTTTCTTTGCAGAACTGCTCAAGTTCAGTTAAATTTGATGATGACCGTTTGTGGACTCCAGTCTTCAAGTCAATCCACAGATTTTCAATGGGGTTTAAGTCTGGGCTCTGACTAGGCCATGCAAGGAGATTCACCTTTTCTCCTCCACGCTGTGTGCTTTGGGTCATTGTCATTTTGGCAAGTAAACCTTCTTCCCATTGACAACTTTTTGACAAAGAGATTTTCCTCAAGAATTTGATAAAATTTTGACCCATCTATTTTTCCATCTATCCTGACAAGTGCTCCAGTCCCTGCTGCAGAGAAACACCCCCATAACAGGATATTACCACCTCCATGCTTTACTGTAGGAATGGTGTTATTTGGATGGTGAGCTGTATTGGATTTCCGCCAGACATATCGTTTGGTGTTGAGGCCAAATTATAAAATATTAAACTTATCTGACCATAACACCTTTTTCCATGTTGCCTCAGAATCTTCAAGGTGCGTTTAAGATGGTCAGATGAGACTATTAATTATTTGGACTCAACACCAAACAATATGTCTGGCATAAATCCAATGCAGCTCACCATACAAATAACACCATTCCTACAGTAAAGTATGGAGGTGGTACTATCCTGTTATGGTGTGTTTCTCTGCAGCAGGGGCTGGAGCACTTGTCAGGATAGAAGGAAAAATGCATGGGGCAGAATTCCATCAAATTCTTGAGGAAAATCTGCTGTCCTATGCCAGAAAGTTGCCAATGGGAAGAAGGTTTACCTTCCAACATGAAAATGAACCAAAGCACACAGCAAAATGACCACACAGTGATTGAAGGAGAAAAAGGTGAATGTCCTTGCATGGCCTAGTCAGAGCCAAGACCTAAACCCCACTGAAAATCTGTGGAATGAATTGAAGACTGCAGCCCACAAACGGCCACCATCAAATTTAACTGATCTTGAGCAGTTCTGCAAAGAAGAGTGGGCAAATATTGCAAAGTCTAGATGTGCAAAGTTAGTAGAGACATATCCCAACAGACTAAAGCAGAGGTAGGCAACCAGTAGCCCTCCAGCTGTTGTGGAACTACATTTCCCATGAGGCATTGCAAGGCTGGCAGTTACAATTACTCCCAGAGGAATGATGGGACTTGTAGTTCTGCAACAGCTGGAGGGCCTCAGGTTGCCTACCCCTGGACTAAAGGCTGTACTGGAAGCAAAAGGTGGTTCAACAAAATACTGACAAAAGGGGGGTGATCCTTTTTCCAACTCAGTGATTCTGTTTTTGAATAAAAAAATTAAATAAAAATTCTGACATGTTAGTGTTCTCTCTTTCACTTGGATGTTTTTAAGTTGCACTAAGTAAATGCAGCTGGATAAAACAAAAACTGTGTCTGTCTTCATTTCAGGCTGCAAAGCAACAAAATGTTTTTAGTTTGAAGAGGGGTGATTCTTTTTTATACCTGGTTGAGTTCGCCACGCGAGATCAACCGTAAGTGGGAGCGGGTACCTTTCAAAACCAGGTACCCGCTCCCCCCCCCCCCGAAAGGTGCCAAATGTGGCAGTGGAGTGGGGAGGAGGCAAACAAGCAGACCTTCCCTTTTTGGGTGGAGATCCACTTTAACCAAACTTCTTAAGCCCTGTACACACGATCGGATATCCTATGGATTCTAATCTGATGTTTTTTTCCATCGGAAATCCGATGAAACTGCCTTCCATCAGTCTTGCCCACACACCATCAGTCAAAAAACCGACCCTTTCAAACGCGGTGACGTAAAACACTCCGATGAGCAGAGAAAAATTAAGTTCAATGCTTCTGAGCATGCGTCGACTTGATTCTGAGCATGCGTGGGTTTTTTATCCGATGGATTTCCACACAGACGATCGGATTTTGCTATCGTTTTTTTTCCCCATCGGTAAAATTTAAAACATGTTCTATTTTTTCACACCGATGGAAAAAAGACAGATGGGGCCCATACACCATTGGCTCGTCCGATGAAAACAGTCCATCGGACTGTTTTCATCGGTAAAACTGATCGTGTGTACAGGGCATTAGACTTTAACCTTTTTGGCTTATACGTTTTTGGTTTGGAGGTTGTGAAAACATTATTCTTTGTGAGTGAATATCTTTTTATGTGACTTAAGTTGTGTTTGAAACACAGAGAACTAAATAGCATCAAAAGCTCTCAACATTGTTATGTGAGTGAGTAGTGGAGATACATTTTTTAAATGTTAAGCCTCGTACACACGGCCGAGAATCTCGTCAGGAAAAACTTGTCGTTTTTCTTGACGAGATTCTTGGACAAGACTCTTGTCCCGGCTGAGTGTACACATGCTCCATTCAAAGAACACGCGGTTCTTTGAATGGAGCCAACGCGGTGACGTAATCGACTACGACGAGCGTGCGCTCGTCACATTCCATGTCGTCGCCGCCATCTTGCTACACCCTACCTATGTCTAGGAAGCTACCGCGCATGCGTCAAAGTCATTTCGAGCATGCGTGGGTTTCCACGGCGACAGGTAAGTGTACACACACACACACTTTTCTCGTCAAGAAACATGCTGACGAGAATCTCAACGAGAAAATGGAGAATCCTGACGAGAAAATAGAGAGCAGGTTCTCTATTTTTCTCGTCGAGATTCTTGTTGGTTTTCTTGACGAGAAACATGATAGCCGCGTACACGCGACCGATTTACTCGGCAAGAAAGCTCTGCCAGCAAGTTTCTTGTAGTTTTTTGATGAGAAACTCGGTTGTGTGTACGAGGCTTAACTGTTCACACAGGAGTTTTCTCCAATGAATCTGAAAGTTAACATGCTCAGTGATAACAGAATTTTAGCTGATCACTGAATTACCCAGTGTCGAAGAGCTTTTACTGCGGAGGTCAGATTCACTTTCACTTTCGGTTGACATCTACTTTGACTTTTTTTTTTTCCTCTAGAGCTCCTTTTCATTGAACCTATGTCTGACCTTTGTGTTCTGCTATATGCCTATTGATTCAGACCTGCTTATTATTCTCTTATTAATCAGCTGCAGTACAGCACAGTGGCCAAAAGCCGCCTCTTCCGCTTAAGCAACGCAGAGATTATGTGTAGGTGTATGCTGGGTTCTCATTATACAAATATTAGCCTCCTACTTGTGTCATTTGTGGCGGCTTTGACCCTCATTTGTTCCCATTGTCGGTAGTCCCTGGCTGATTCTGGTTTGCTGTAACACTTCAAGGTCTTCTTTTCTATTCCTCCTTCTGGATTTGGATGCTGAGTCACCAATCGTCAGAACATTTTGTTTAGATTTTACAGCTGGCAGCACTGGGCCAAAAGCTGACGCATCGTTTGAAGGTAAATTTAGATCCTTAAAATGCGTTCGTTATTCTTTTACATTTAAAAAAACACAAGGGCTGATATATTTTTACTGACCATTTAGCACAGTCTTGTTGAGCTGTTCAGCTAAGACCTAAGGTCATACATGAGCAGCTTTTTTCATGAGTGTAGAGTCGGGGAGATATCTGTTGATTTCCACAAGTAGACTAATGCCTCGTACACACAACCGTTTTTTCCGACGGGAAAACTGCTATCAGAGCTTTTCGTCGGGAATCCCGGCCATGTGTATGCTGTATCGCAGTTTTTCCGACGGAAAAACTGCCGGACAAAAAAAGAGAGCAGGATCTCTTTTTTCCCATCAGGAAAAAATCCTGCCGGGAAAATCGTTCGTCTGTATGGTTTTCCGACGGGCAAAAAAACGCGCATGCTCAGAATTAAGTATGAGATGGGAGCGGTCTTTCTGGTAAAACTAGCGTTCGTAATGGAGATATCGCATTCGTCACGCTGTAACGGACTGAAAAGCACGAGGCTGAAAAGCGCGAATCGTCTCTAACCAAACTTTTACTAACACGAGGATCAGCAAAAAGCAGCCCAAAGGGTGGCGCTGTTGGAATGGAACTTTCCCTTTATAGTGCCGTTGTACGTGTTGTACATCACCGCGCTTTGGACGGGCGGACTTTTGTCTGAGCGTGTGTATGCAAGGCAGGCTGAGAGGAATTCTGTCGGGAAAACCAGTGTTGTACTAGGTATGAGAGCCAGGAACCACCACTATACTCAAATGACACTGATAGCAAGATGTGTGCGCTATTTGATCAGGAGTAGACTGTAAGGTGATCTTAGTTTGGCCTAGTCTCTCCTACTAAAGCTGGGTAATAGAAATCCTGTTCTCTGGTTGTAAGTTGTTATTCCAATTAGATAAAAGGCTCTCTCTTCCTGCTGGCTCAAGGTCATTCTGCTGAAGATGAGGAGAAGATGACCGGTGCATCTGGTGAGCGGGATAGGGACATTACTCTAGTTTAAAATTGTAATTCTATCATAACCTGTAACGTGTGAATTTACAGTAAATATTGATATACAGTATCTCACAAAAGTGAGTACACCCCTCACATTTTTGTAAATATTTTATTATATCTTTTTCATGTGACAACACTGAAGAAATTACAGTTTGCTACAATGTAAAGTAGTGAGTGTACAGCTTGTATAACAGTGTAAACACAGCCATTAATGTCTAAACCGCTGGCAACAAAAGTGAATACACCCCTAAGTGAAAATGTCAAAATTGGGCCCAATTAGCCATTTTCCCTCCCCGGTGTCATGTGACTTGTTTTAGAAGGAAATTGCTAAATTGTGCATCACCACAGGGTGACACTGTGGATGCACCTAGTATAAATGCGCCAACGTCCCGATAATCAATGGGAGAATATTGTTTGAACTAAAAATGGACTTTAAACGTCACATAGATAGATATTGTAAAAATTCTAAGGGTTTTATTGTTGGTAGAAAAATATAATTGAATTTAGGTAAAAAGTACGTTAATACAAAACAATGACATTATGTAACAGTCATCAATAATTAGTATAGGGTCCCATTTACAAGACTCAACACATCTCCCAGAAATTACATTAACATGTAAAATACACAAAGTAGAATAGGATAATGTATAGCCAACAAACACAAATGAGGAGTTGGACGGTATGCACGAGAGATGACTGGTCTTATTGATAGGTCCGGTAAATTCAAAGATAAAGATCTTGCTTTCGCTCGACTAGTTTCGCGTTCCAAAACGCTTCGTCGGGAGCATAGTATTCTGTCAAGATTATACATAAACAGTTCAAAAGAGATACTTCAGTTAATATAATTTTAATACTTGTATCTAAAATAAAACTGATAAAAAACAACATTTTAAAGAAAAAAGCTAATATACATTGTGTGACAGCAGGAAGGTAAAGTCACCTGGTTGCATCCAGGGGGGTAGATATATTTCGCCCAGATTCAGGCTTTACGCCGATTTGTACAACTAGGTGGAGAGTTGTATAAGGCTAGTGTGCTCATGGATGACTCATACCTCTAGGGAGAGGGCTGGGCGTCGTGCAGACAGGGAGTTGATGAGACCAGCTGAACCTTGTCAGCTCATTTAGGCCTCTATAAGAAACTCCCAGATTCATTAGATGTTAGCTCATGCCTGGAACCAGACCTGTGTGGACTGTCTAGGGAGAGTGAACCCCTGTGCGGTGAGACAAAGCCTGTGTGGCTATTTGTTTGGACTTTTACTAAACCAGGGACTTAGGGACTAGGACAGCACTAGGCTGATCCCAGTTGTTAGTTTAGGAAACCTGCATGTTTAGTCAGAGGTCAAACTGACCAGGATTTATTTTGTTTGTTTCTTTTTGGCTTTGCTGTGTTTTTGTCACTGTACATAGAGAAATAAACCGCACCTTTTGATTTTGAAAACCACAACCTCCGTCTGCTGGCCCTGTTTTTGTGTGGGGAGCCCAACCAGGGGGTCACACACACCCGCTACCGAGTTAACCCCCTCACAGTTGGTGGAGAACCAGTGGCAGTTTTTTTAAGCCAGCATGGAGGAGATACTGAAACAGCTGGCTCTAGCAAATGCCAATCAACAGCAGACAAATGCAGGTTTGCAAAGGAGCCTTGCAGCCCAGCAGCAAGCTCATCAACAAGCCCAGCAGCAATCTGAGGCCCGCTTCATAGACCTGTTACAGAAGCAAGAGCAGAGACTACAACAAATGGAAGCAGTAATGCAGCAACGTCCGCAGACCAGTGAGGAAAGCCGTCCCACTAATACCGCGTCCTTTGGGGTGAGTCGTTTATTGACAAAAATGACTGGAGAGGATGATCCAGAGGTATTTTTGACCACATTTGAAAGGACTGCTGAAAGAGAAAAGTGGCCTGAGGAGCAGTGGGCTGGACTGGTGGCTCCTCTGTTAACTGGTGAATCGCAGAAGGCTTACTATGACCTAGAGCCTGACCAAGCAAAAGACTATGTGATGCTAAAAGCTGAAATATTGGCAAGGCTGGGTGTCACCCTGGCTGTCCGGGCTCAGCGTGTGCATAACTGGACTTTCCAGCTTGGAAAACCCCCCAGGTCTCAAATGTATGATCTCATTCACCTGAGCAGGAAGTGGCTACAGCCAGAGACTTTGTCCGCACCGGAGATTGTGGAACGTGTTGTGATGGATCGTTTCTTGAGAGCTCTTCCTACCGCCATTCAAAAGTGGGTAAGCCACGGAGACCCAGAAACGGCCGGTAAACTTGTGGATCGTGTAGAGAGATACTTGGCTACAGAGAACCTGACGGCCTCTTCCAGAGACTCTCGGACTTTCCACCCTAAGACCAGACCATCCCCAGGGGCGGATAAGAGGATTCCAAGGGGTGAGGGTGGAGAGAGTGAGAGGGTGGGAGCTCTACCCCAAGTTTGGCGAGAACAGCCTGGGAAATCAGCGGCTCAAGAGGCCGCAAGAAGGATCGTTTGCTACCGCTGCCGGCAAGCGGGACATATTGCAGCCAATTGCCCGGTTGTGGAGGAACCCATGCAGTGTGACTTTCTGACGGGCAGACGTCAGTCGCTGTGTGCGACAGTCGCATGCACTGCCATTCGAGGAACTGAGAAACATTTATGCAAAATGTGTGTTAATGGTAGAAATGTTGTGGTATTGTTGGATTCAGGTAGCCTCGTGACCCTGATAAAGGCTGAGTTAGTTAAAACAGAGGTCTCTGGGAATAGCAAGGTAGCTGTTATTTGTGTGCATGGGGACACCCGAGAGTATCCAGTGACTACAGTGTGTTTCGAGACCCCCAAAGGTACCCTCTCTCATCCAGTGGGCTTAGTATCTCAGTTACCGCATGACGCCATTGTGGGAAGGGATTTTCCGAAGTTCTGGGAACTGTGGGATGATCCTGAGCCCCCCACTGGTGCCCCTATGTACCAGGAATGTGATAGCCAGAACTCCTCTGAGAGTGGTGAGGACTCTCCAGAATTTCCCTTGTCAGTATTGGCAGGGGAGACTCAAGAAACTGGAGAGGAGCCCACCTCCTCAGACGAAAACCTACCGTCTGTGGAGTTTTCTGATCTGGAGGTTCACAGGGAAAATTTTGCCACAGAACAGTTAAAAGACCCCGCCCTAATAAAGGCACGGGAAAACGTAGTGGAAATAGATGGCGAGTTAGTGAACCCAGATAATACCTGCACTTACCCATACTTCAGCGTAGAGAAGGACCTACTGTATCGGGTGGCAAAAAGGGCAGAAGAAACCGTTGAGCAGCTGGTGGTGCCCAAACCTTACAGGAAGTTGGTGTTGGAGTTGGCCCATGGGCACATTCTTGGAGGTCATCTGGGGACAGAGAAAACCCGAGAGAGGGTATTACAGAGATTCTATTGGCCTGGGGTGATGAAGGACATAGAAAATTATTGTTCCTCCTGCCCTGTGTGTCAGAGGTCGGCCCCGATGCCACATTTCCGTAGCCCGCTGGTCCCTCTACCCATCATTGAGGTCCCGTTTGAGAGAATCGCAATGGATTTGGTAGGTCCTATAATCAAGTCCGCTAGGGGGCACCAGTACATATTGGTTATAATGGACTATGCCACCCGTTATCCAGAAGCGATCCCTCTCAGAAATACCTCGGCCAAAACCATAGCCAAAGAGCTATCTCTTGTTTTTAGCCGGGTGGGTATTTGTAAAGAACTGCTTACGGACCAAGGTACACCCTTTATGTCCCGGGTTATGAAAGAGCTGTGTAAATTGTTCAAAGTGACGCAATTGCGTACATCTGTGTATCACCCCCAAACCGATGGGCTGGTTGAAAGATTCAACAAAACCCTAAAACAAATGTTGAAGAAAGTGGTGGATAGAGATGGAAAGGATTGGGACTGTCTACTTCCTTATTTGATGTTTGCTATTAGGGAGGTGCCCCAATCCTCTACGGGATTCTCCCCCTTTGAGTTACTGTATGGGAGACACCCAAGAGGGCTGTTGGATATTGCCAAGGAAACTTGGGAAAGTGAGAGTTCTCCCCACAGGAGTGTGATTGAGCATGTCGCCCTGATGCAAGATCGAATTGCACAGGTAATGCCCATCGTGAAGGAACATTTGGCCCAAGCGCAGTTGGCACAGCAGAGAGTGTACAACCGTGGAGCAAAGACCCGTACCTTTTCCCCGGGGGATAGGATATTGGTACTTGTCCCTACGGTTGAAAGTAAATTCCTTGCCAAATGGCAAGGCCCCTACGAGATAATGGAAAAAGTGAGCGAAGTGAATTACAAGGTCAGACAACCAGGAAGGCGAAAGCCCGAACAGATATATCACGTTAATCTGTTGAAAGCCTGGAGGGATAGAGAGTCCCTAGTCGCAGAAACTTGGTCACCAGCTCAAACTGGTTGCGTGATTCCGGAGGTTGGAATAGCAGCCACCTTGTCACAACCCCAACAACAGGAGGTTAAGGAGTTTGTGCTTCGCAACAAGGAGGTGTTCTCTGAGCTGCCGGGACAAACATCTGGGGTAGAGCATGATATTATTACCCCGCCCGGTGAAAGGGTGAAGTTAAAACCCTATCGGATCCCAGAGGCCCGACGGGAGGCAATACGGGAGGAAGTACAGAAAATGCTGAACTTAGGGGTGATAGAGGAGTCCCAAAGTGATTGGTCTAGTCCCATTGTGTTGGTGCCTAAACCGGATGGGAGCTGGCGATTTTGTAACGATTTTCGTCAGTTGAACAAAGTTACAAAATTTGACACCTACCCCATGCCACGTATAGATGAGTTGATCGACCGGCTGGGAACAGCCCGATACATGACGACTCTTGACCTCACAAAAGGGTATTGGCAAATTCCCCTGGCCAAGTCGGCCAAAGAGAAAACCGCATTTGTAACCCCAGACGGGGCGTTCCAATATAAGAGAATGCCGTTCGGGTTACAGAATGCGCCGGCCACATTCCAGCGGAAAATGGACCAGATGCTGAGGCCCCATCGGAAGTATGCTGCGGCTTACCTGGATGACGTAATTGTCCATAGCACAGATTGGGCCTCACATCTGCCAAAAGTGCAAGCAGTCCTGGACTCTGTTCGGGAAGCGGGGTTTACGGCTAACCCCAAGAAGTGTACCATTGGGCAGGAGGAGGCCAAATATCTTGGGTACACCATTGGCAGGGGAGTAATAAAACCCCAACTCAACAAAGTCGAGGCCATCCAGAGTTGGCCACGTCCCAACAGCAAGAAGCAGGTACGAGCCTTTCTGGGAATCGCGGGTTATTATCGGCGCTTCATTCCCCACTTTGCTTCTAAGGCTGTGCCCCTAACCAACCTGACGAAAGGGAAAGGGTCGGTCATGATTAAATGGACCCCCGAGGCTGAGGCAGCATTCCAATTCTTGAAACAAGCCTTATGTAGCCAGCCAGTGTTGTACTCACCCGACTTCTCTAAAGACTTTGTCGTACAAAGTGATGCGTCAGATGTGGGGTTAGGAGCAGTATTGTCCCAGGTCTGGAACGGGGAAGAGCACCCAGTCATTTACCTCAGCAGGAAGTTGAAGTCCCATGAGGTAAATTACGCCACGGTTGAAAAGGAGTGTTTAGCGGTGAAGTGGGCTCTAGATTCCCTTCGGTACTATCTGCTAGGTAGGCACTTTGACATGGTTACGGATCACGCTCCGTTAAAGTGGATGGCTCAAAACAAGGAAACAAATAGAAGAGTGAATAGGTGGTTCCTGGCCCTCCAGGAATTCAACTTCACAGTAAAGCATCGCCCTGGCGTTCAAATGGGGAATGTGGATGCTTTGTCTCGAGTACATGAATGCCTGATTGCTGGTGTTCCAACCCCGAGGTTAAAACAAGAGGGGGGGGTATGTGACAGCAGGAAGGTAAAGTCACCTGGTTGCATCCAGGGGGGTAGATATATTTCGCCCAGATTCAGGCTTTACGCCGATTTGTACAACTAGGTGGAGAGTTGTATAAGGCTAGTGTGCTCATGGATGACTCATACCTCTAGGGAGAGGGCTGGGCGTCGTGCAGACAGGGAGTTGATGAGACCAGCTGAACCTTGTCAGCTCATTTAGGCCTCTATAAGAAACTCCCAGATTCATTAGATGTTAGCTCATGCCTGGAACCAGACCTGTGTGGACTGTCTAGGGAGAGTGAACCCCTGTGCGGTGAGACAAAGCCTGTGTGGCTATTTGTTTGGACTTTTACTAAACCAGGGACTTAGGGACTAGGACAGCACTAGGCTGATCCCAGTTGTTAGTTTAGGAAACCTGCATGTTTAGTCAGAGGTCAAACTGACCAGGATTTATTTTGTTTGTTTCTTTTTGGCTTTGCTGTGTTTTTGTCACTGTACATAGAGAAATAAACCGCACCTTTTGATTTTGAAAACCACAACCTCCGTCTGCTGGCCCTGTTTTTGTGTGGGGAGCCCAACCAGGGGGTCACACACACCCGCTACCGAGTTAACCCCCTCACAATTGATTAAAAGTTTTCGATTGACCACAGAAGGATGAAACACCCACCACCTATACACTGCCAGCACCGAACCCAGTCACACAACAAATGGGGCATGAAAATAGCTGGAATGTAAATTAGTCCATATCCATAGGTGCTATTAAGAAAATTAAAAAATTGAGCAAGTTAGATAGCAGGTGCAGAAATTATAAAACCGTAAATGGGATAATGTGTCAATAATCACCATCGAGGCAGACCAAGAAAAGGGGGGGGGGGAAACAAGAAAGAAAAAAAATATATATATAGTAGTTTCTATACTTACGAACAAGGCCGTGTTAAGTAGTGAAACCGGCTAGGTATTTTGACCTGGCAGTCCGTGTATCACAGGGTGCCAGTATTATATAAACACATTCTAAAAGTAAAACACATGACGTGACCCATAAGTGACAAAAGTGGGTGTTTTGAACAAAGTAAAGAGAGGGGGGTGGGGGTGGGGAGGGATAAAGGGGGGAAGGGGGGGGGAAAGGGTAAGGAATTTTTCATATATATATTATCCAAAGGCTCACCATGGTAAACAATCATGCGTGATTTAAGTAAAAGAGTAACTATGCACAGGCTACTGATAGGTAGGGAACGTAAATCCAGGTGTAACAAGCCAGACAATACTGTAGAGGAGTGTGTCAGTCAGAAGCACTTGCTCGAGCCACACAGTGGTAGTCTGTTTGGGTGACCCCTAGTGATGGACTGACCCAGCTGAAAAACATAAATACAAAAAGGGGGTTTAGAGAGGACCCGCTTCCCTAGATCTGTCTGCTCGTATCCCAGATGGATGGTATTTACCTTATAGCTTGACACGGATTATGTGCTGGTGGACCTGGATGGAACCTCTCCTGTGGACAGCCTCACAGTGCACTGTGCACCGTTTTTATGTGTCCCTACAGGAAGGCGTCATCACACCCGGAAGTGACGCTGGTGCGCGGGTTCGGACGGTCATGCGCATGCGCCGTAGGCGCTGCTGACGCAGCAACCTATGGCCAATGAGAGAGTGACAGGGCGGAACCCAGGGAGTGTTCTGGGAGCCTTTAATACGTCACATCGCTCTAGCCAGCAAACGCGTCATCGCAGGGGATCAGGCAACCCATGTTTGTGCGCCGCAATCACTGCCATCACATCAGCCCATGACCAATGCGGCAGTGACAGAGCACACCACAGGGGGAGCCAATTGCTCCCTTGGAGCAGGTAGAAGGGTCGTGTTCTACCTGCTCCAAGGGAGCAATTGGCTCCCCCTGTGGTGTGCTCTGTCACTGCCGCATTGGTCATGGGCTGATGTGATGGCAGTGATTGCGGCGCACAAACATGGGTTGCCTGATCCCCTGCGATGACGCGTTTGCTGGCTAGAGCGATGTGACGTATTAAAGGCTCCCAGAACACTCCCTGGGTTCCGCCCTGTCACTCTCTCATTGGCCATAGGTTGCTGCGTCAGCAGCGCCTACGGCGCATGCGCATGACCGTCCGAACCCGCGCACCAGCGTCACTTCCGGGTGTGATGACGCCTTCCTGTAGGGACACATAAAAACGGTGCACAGTGCACTGTGAGGCTGTCCACAGGAGAGGTTCCATCCAGGTCCACCAGCACATAATCCGTGTCAAGCTATAAGGTAAATACCATCCATCTGGGATACGAGCAGACAGATCTAGGGAAGCGGGTCCTCTCTAAACCCCCTTTTTGTATTTATGTTTTTCAGCTGGGTCAGTCCATCACTAGGGGTCACCCAAACAGACTACCACTGTGTGGCTCGAGCAAGTGCTTCTGACTGACACACTCCTCTACAGTATTGTCTGGCTTGTTACACCTGGATTTACGTTCCCTACCTATCAGTAGCCTGTGCATAGTTACTCTTTTACTTAAATCACGCATGATTGTTTACCATGGTGAGCCTTTGGATAATATATATATTAAAAATTCCTTTCTCTTTCCCCCCCCCCCTTCCCCCTCTATCCCTCCCCACCCCCACTCCCCTCTCTTTACTTTGTTCAAAACACCCACTTTTGTCACTTATGGGTCACGTCATGTGTTTTACTTTTAGAATGTGTTTATATAATACTGGCACCCTGTGATACACGGACTGCCAGGTCAAAATACCTAGGCCGGTTTCACTACTTAACACGGCCTTGTTCGTAAGTATAGAAACTACTATATATATATTTTTTTTCTTTCTTGTTTCCCCCCCCCCCCTTTTCTTGGTCTGCCTCGATGGTGATTATTGACACATTATCCCATTTACGGTTTTATAATTTCTGCACCTGCTATCTAACTTGCTCAATTTTTTAATTTTCTTAATAGCACCTATGGATATGGACTAATTTACATTCCAGCTATTTTCATGCCCCATTTGTTGTGTGACTGGGTTCGGTGCTGGCAGTGTATAGGTGGTGGGTGTTTCATCCTTCTGTGGTCAATCGAAAACTTTTAATCAATGTATATTAGCTTTTTTTCTTTAAAATGTTGTTTTTTATCAGTTTTATTTTAGATACAAGTATTAAAATTATATTAACTGAAGTATCTCTTTTGAACTGTTTATGTATAATCTTGACAGAATACTATGCTCCCGACGAAGCGTTTTGGAACGCGAAACTAGTCGAGCGAAAGCAAGATCTTTATCTTTGAATTTACCGGACCTATCAATAAGACCAGTCATCTCTCGTGCATACCGTCCAACTCCTCATTTGTGTTTGTTGGCTATACATTATCCTATTCTACTTTGTGTATTTTACATGTTAATGTAATTTCTGGGAGATGTGTTGAGTCTTGTAAATGGGACCCTATACTAATTATTGATGACTGTTACATAATGTCATTGTTTTGTATTAACGTACTTTTTACCTAAATTCAATTATATTTTTCTACCAACAATAAAACCCTTAGAATTTTTACAATATCTATCTATGTGACGTTTAAAGTCCATTTTTAGTTCAAACAATATTCTCTCATGTGACTTGTTAGCGTTATAAGGTCTCAGGTGTGATCGGGGAGCAGGTGTGTTAAATTTGGTGTTATCACTCTCACTTTATCACACTGGTCACTGGAAGTTCAATATGACCCCTCATGGCAAATAACTCTCTGAGGAGCTGAAAAAAGAATTGTTGCTCTGCATAAAAATGGCCTAGGCTATAAAAAGATTGCCAAGACCCTGAAACTGAGCTTCAGCACGGTGGCGAAGACCATACAGCGGTTTAACAAAACGGGTTCCACACAGGCCTTGCCATGGTCAACCAAATAATTATTTGAGTGCACATGCCCAACGTCATATCCAGAGGTTGTCTTTGGGAAATAGACGTATGATTGCTGCCAGCATTACTGCAGAGTTTCAAGGGGTGGGGGGTCAGCCTGTCAGTGTTTAGATCATACGCCACACACTGCATCAAATTGGGCTGTCTTTCCAGAAGGAAGCCTCTTCTAAAGATGATGCCCAAGAAAGCCCGCAAACAGTTTGCTGAAAACAAGCAGACTAAGGACATAGATTACTAGAACCATGTTCTGTGGTCTGATGAGACCAAGATGAACGTATTTGGTTCAGATGGAGTACAAAGACAAGTGTGTCTTGCCTACAGTCAAGCATGTTGGTGGGAGTGTCATGGTCTGGGGCTGCATGAGTGCTGGGGAACTACAGTTCATTGAGGGAAACATGAATGCCAACATGTACTGTGAAATACTGAAGCAGAGCATGAGCCCCTCCCTCTCTTTGGAGACTAGGCCGCAGGGCAGTATTCCAACATGATAAAGACCCCAAACACACCTCCAAGACGACCACTGCCTTGCTAAAGAAGCTAAGGGTAGAGGTGATGGACTGGCCAAACATGTCTCCAGACCTAAACCCTATTGAGCATCTGTGGGGCATCCTCAAACGGAAGGTGGAGGAGCGCAAGGTCTCTAACATCCACGAGCTCTGTGATGTCGTTATGGAGGAGTGGAAGAGGACTCCGGTGGCAACCTGTGAAGCTCTGGTGAACTCCATGCCCAAGAGGGTTAAGGCAGAGCTGGAAAATAATGGTGGCCACACAAAATATTCACACTTTGGGCCCAGTTTGGACATTTTCACTTAGGGGTGTACTCACTTTTGTTGCCAGGGGTTTAGACATTAAGGCCCCGTTCACACCTATGTGAATTGGTTGCGGCTTACACCGCATCCAATTCGCATAACATTATAAAATACATTGATTGTAATCAGGCTGGTTCACATATGTGCGATGCATTCGCACTGCGCATTGCCCAAAAAAGTGTGCGTTTTCTAGGCATTGCGGTGTGGCTCAGGTGCGAATTCAGGCCCATTATCTTCTATGGGCACGCATCTGATTTGCAGATGTGTTGAGATCTCATCAGGATTTCTCTCCCAGCTCACTACACTTCCCTCCCCTCCCCTCTCCCAGGTCAACAAATTTGCAGCTAAAATGCAGATGATCCACTGAACAGCTCTCTTATAACTTCTAGGAGTCTTTCACCCATTGTTGTCTGTGCTAATTAGTATGAAGGAGTTCTGTGTTGATATGTATGATGATGTGTATTGTAGTTAGGGAGTCACATTGGCTGCTTTTAAGGGATTAGTTAATTGGTTAATGTTAATTTATGTTTCTGTGTATTGTTAGAGTAATATGAGCAGGAGGTAGGAACCTCCTCCTCAACTGTATATAAGACTTGTATTCTGGTTCTAATAAACAGTTTGTGTTCAGCAATCAAGCAAGTATCGTCTTGTTTGTCGTTGATAGTGGTTGGAATATCTGATATCTAGATTCAGACTGGGAGGAAGCGGTATATGACGAAAGCACTCAAGCGGAGTGTGGGACATTTCATTACACTGATATTTATTTGTAAATTGTGAGTGCAATTCCATTTGTGTGTTTTTTATGATCTTAATAACGGACTACTGTACAAGGAGCCAATGTGCTCTTTTTCCAGTATGTTTTTGACATCTACCAAGCACCCCTTAGCTACTGGGTTTAGAGAGATGCCCTGAGTGGTACAGTTAAAGGGGTTGTAAAGGTTTGTTTTTTATTTTCTAAATAGGTTCCTTTAAGCTAGTGCATTGTTGGTTCACTTACCTTTTCCTTTGATTTACCTTCTAAATGTTTTTTTTCTTTGTTTGAATTTCTCACTTCCTGTTTCTCCTCACTAAACTTCACACCATCATCCGAGTGGTGTGGAGTCAGCCAGAACAGCTTACTGAACAGCTTACTGAGGATAAACAGGAAGTGAGAAATTCAGACAAAGAAAACAAAGAAAGAAAACATTTAGAAGGAAAATCTAAGGAAAAGGTAAGTGAACCAACAATGCACGAGCTTAAAGGAACCTATTTAGAGAATAAAAAACAAACCTTTACAACCCCTTTAAATACATACACTATATTACCAAAAGTATTGGGACGCCTGCCTTTACACACACATGAACTTTAATGGCATCCCAGTCTTAGACCGTAGGGTCCAATATTGAGTTTGCCCACCCTTTGCCTTTTTTTTTTTTCCTTTTTGTCACCCTTTGCAGTTACAACAGCTTCAACTCTTCTGGGAAGGCTGTCCTCAAGGTTTAGGAGTGAGTCTATGGGAATGTTTGACCATTCTTCCAGAAGTGCATTTGTGAGGTCAGACACTGATGTTGGACAAAAAGGCCTGGCTCCCAGTCTCCGCTCTAATTCATCCCAAAGGAGGAGGGAGGCCCTCTCCCGCCGCTGATAAAAGTAATCTTGCAGCGTATCCGCCGCAGAAACCACTTTTATCTGAAAGCGGACCGTCCGCTCTTGAAGGGGGTACCTGGGTTATGGTAGCTAGCTGCTTCCTCTTCAAAGTAGCGACGTATTCCTTCCGTAAGTGGTTAAAGTGCTTAACGCATATATACACATCACTGCCAGCCCCTCTATTATAGGCAGGCATAGCACACTATATTCGTCTTTTATAAAAACGACGCATGTAAATACGGATTTAGAGCCATCTTCAGGCCAGTCACGTGACTTGTGTCTGCTTTACATCACCAATATATGGCTACTGCAGGAGTAGGGTGACCACTTGTCCCACATTTTGCAGATCTGTCCCGGGCTCCTTCATTCCAGGACAATACAGTGTCCCGGAATGAAACTGACACAGCCACTCCACGGGCCAATCTGATGCCCCCAAAAAAGGGCGCCACATCACCGCTTTACTCACTGACAGTACTTGTCCTGGCCGAAAATGACTGGAGGAGCGCAATCCCCGCCCCCTGCTTGTGATTGGAGAAATTATAAATCCCACCTCTTGTGTCCAATCACTGTGCTGTGATTCGTTACAGCACAAGCTGATTTTTGGGAAGGGGGGGTGTCCCTGAATGGTAGTTTAAAAATGTGGTCACCCTAAGCAGGAGGGGCCGAGATCTCCCTCTGACATCAGCAAGGGAGGTCACATGGCCACTCAGCCCCTCCTGTAGTAGCCCTGAACACTGTCCGAAAGTCACGTGACTGGCCTGAAGTTTGTGCTAAACCGGTATTTACAAGCCTAGTTTTTATAAAAGACTAATACAGTGTGCTATGCCTGCCTATCATAGAGGGGCTGGCAGCGACCATTTATAAATGTTTATACTAATAGCGGCGGAAATGGAGGGCGGAGACAGAGACACAGACACAGAGCTGACAGGCAGGGAGGAGGGGTCAGGGGGAGAGCTGAGAGGAGGGCTGTGGATGACGGAGGGACGTACGCTGACCGCGGTGGTCAGGGCTCAGCAGCCCTGATTATCGTGGTCAGCGCAGAGAGGGGGATATAGGAAATGGCAGGATCAGCCAGATTTTTTTACAGTTTCGAGAGGGGTAGATTACACAACATAAGCACTTTGCTGTTTAATCTGCTTTAAGGGGCCAGGATCTCTATTTTTTGTAGGGTTGACAAGCACTTCAACTGTTTCTCTCTGCAGGCCCCGCCAAGAAAGAGAGCAGCGCAAGCCAAAACAATAATCTTACACCTACACCCACCTTCTCTAAGCCTTACTACACTCCGAGCCGTTAAGAGACGATTGCTGAGCGGTTGCTATGGGTTACTGCTCTGCGCACAGCTCCTGGGCCTTCCCTATGGAATAAGCTTTGAATAGCGAAGTTCTTTAAATTGTGGCGTCCCAGCACTGTGTGATATTCTGAGCAAGCTGCAGACAGCAGTTCTGTTTCTCACACACACACACACAATTCTGATTTCGCTTCCTCTCTTCACCGCCAGCCTCCAAATCCTCCTCATCTGGCACAAGGCTTCTCATTACGACAGAAGTTGAGATCAGAAACCTCTGTTCAGGTTTCCGTGTTTCTTATTCTCCCCCCTTCAGGCTATGCATTCCTAAGAACAAGGCAAGACGCAGCATCCCTTCGCACGATACCGCCTGGCGGATCAGCGGCTGGAGCTGTCACACAGGGTGTACGCTGGCATCAGTATCGCCACCACGTCGTGTGCCGAGCCGCAGCGATAGACTTCAATCCAGCACAGCACGCTGCAGCTGGGGAGGCAGATGTAGACGCCGCATCGGGAAAACAGGTTAGTTATCCTTTTCAGATCATCACAATGGATTCAGCGGCTCCCTGCTAGAACATGTCCTGTATAGATGTACACACAGACAGGATTAACCCTTTACTGACACGGGCCAGCAAGCCCCTGCACAAGCTCCCCCCCAACACCTGCCTTTTTTGGCAATGTTTGCAAAGCGATGTCCGTATGGTACATATCTTCCACTTTTTTATTTTTAAAAAAGATTTTCCCTTCTAAAGTGGAAGTGTTTCAGAATCGTACGCTACTTTGGCAGTGCGTAAGGAAACACTCACTGGTTTAATCAACTTTCAAGTAGATGTAAACCCTGTAACTCAATGACATTTAGTTTGCTTAAAAAAAAGAACTGTATACTATATTAGACTGCTTGTAACTTCTATTTTTTATTTTGCTTTGAAAATTTGCAATAAAAAGATCCAAAAAAAAAAAAAAAAGCACTGTAAATCTTAAACAGGTACCATATTTTAACCCCTTAGTGACTGAGGGTAAAAGAAATTTTAATGCTTGAACACAATTTTGCAACTTTGACGCGCGTTAGTAAAACTGTACATATCATCAACGACTTTAGCCTCGTACACACGATCAGATATCCTATGGATTCTAATCCGATGGTTTTGTCCATCGGAAATCCGATGAAGCTGACTTCCATCAGCCTTGCCTACACACCATCAGTCAAAAAACCGACCGTTCCAAACGCGGTCACAAAAAGCACTCCGATGAGCCGAGAAAAATTAAGTTAAATGCTTCTGAGCATGCGTCGACTTGATTCTGAGCATGCGTGGGTTTTTTATCCGATGGACTTGCCCATAGACGATCAGAGTTTTTGATCGGTTTTTTATCCATCGGAAAAATTTAAAACATGTTCTATTTTTTAAAACCGATGGAAAAAAGACCGATGGGTCCCATACACGATCGGTTTGTCTGATGAAAACAATCCATCGGACGGTTTTCATCGGTTAAACCGATCGTGTGTACAGGGCTTTTGTGTATCCTGGTGATATTTTTTTTTTGCGACAAATTGGGCTTTCGTTTAGTGATAAAGGGTAATGGATTTCTGTTAATAATTAAGTATTTCAGTTGATAATCAGCACCACATCCCAGAAAATAGTAGAACAAAAGACAATTGGATATTGAGATTTTGAAGGCGCTGAATCCTCCTTAAAGTGACACTAATGGTTACATTTTTATTTTTTTTAAATAACAAACATGTCATACTTACCTCCACTGTGCAGTTAGTTTTGCACAGTGTGGCCCTATTGTCCTCTTCTGGGGTCCCTCGGTGGCTCTCGCGGCTCCTCCCTGTATTAGATAACGCCCTAGGGGAAGCACTCTCACAAGGGGGGTTACCTTGCGGGCGCGCTCCTGAGTCCAGCATTCAGCGTCCATAGCCGCCGATTGCAGGACTCGGCCCCACCCCCCTGGCGGCCGCGTCATTGGATTTGATTGACAGCAGCCGGAGCCAATGGCTGCGCTGCTATCAATCTATCTAATGAAGAGCCGAAAACCCCGGGCAGAGAGACTGCGCCTCCTCGGCGTGGGACATTCCAGGGCTCAGGTGAGTAAAACGGGGGCTCGGGGGGGAGCCACTGACTGACAGAAGTTTTTTCACCTTAATGCATAGGATGCATTAAGGTGAAAAAACAGGAGGGTTTACAACCCCTTTAACTACTTGCCGTCCAGCCACCGTCATTATACTGCGGCAGGTCGGCAGGTTCCTGCGAATCACCGTAGCTGTACGTCGGACCTTCAAACAGCTCTATCAGGCGCTGCACGGCGGGAACACGATGCGTGGCCTTAGGCTACGATGTCCACCGGCCATGCGCAATCGCGGGCACGAGAGCAAGAACGGGGATGTGTGTGTTAACACAACGTTCAGGAGGAGTTTCTTTCTCGTACATCACGGGACACAGAGCGACATATTCATTACTAATGGGTTATATAGATACCTTCAGGTGCTGGCACTGGCAACTTCCAAAACCGGAAGTACCCTCCCCTATATAAGCCCCTCCCATCCGGGAGCACCTCAGTTTTTTGCCAGTGTCTAAGGTGTTGGCCAAGAAGAAACATGTGTTTTTCACTGAGCTTGCGTACAGGTTCTTTTGGGCCTCAGTAAGCTATTCCGGATCCGACCAAAAAAGCTTCATAGCTAAACGGTCGGTACCCGGGCCTTGCAGAGAAGAGCAAGGTTTTGCCTGTAATGCTTCTCTTAGGAGAGCTGGACCCTGGGATCCAGAGCTCTGGTCATACCCACGACCAAGATGTTTTCTGTGCAGGGTGCTATACAGGTCCAGGGGAGTGGAATCCTTGGGAACCCGGTCCCTGAAGGTTTGATTACAATGCCTGCCGTGATAGGTGAAGTTTGGGCTTCTGTGGACCAAACAGAGTCCTGCGGCGAGGAAAAGGTAAGTGGGGGCCCTCGGGAACTTGGTTCTATTGAGGGACCCCCAAGCCTATTTTGTCTTTCTGCCTGTTACCTAAGGTATTCCCGCTAATATTCTGTGTATGCCTGTTACTACTGAGAAAATGTAAAAATTTTAATAGTAGGCAAGAAAAATAAAAAATAAAAAAATGTAAGACAGCGGAACCTGTGTTAGACACTAGAGGCCGCTATGGTTCTTTTTCTTGTAATGTGGATTTTTTTCGTCCAGAATCAAATCCAGGCAGTTGGTATGTTCTCTCCTGGGAAGCTGTCTCCTCTGCCCTGTTGCTGCGCTCATCCATCCCCGGGCCCTGCGGCAAAGGGACCCTGGCTCCCATCTAGCTCCTTGTTGTTTTCAAAAAAGGCGCCGAAGGCGCATGTGCCCGCGCGCGTGCGCGTGCACGCGCCTCTATTCATAGAGGCGATCTGGAAAAAGGGGCAGAGCGGGTGGATGACGCTCAGGTGTGCGCCGCGGCGCTACTGCGCATGTGCGGGCGTCCAGCGTGTTTTAAAGCACATTATAGCTGGCTATTGAAGTGCACAGACAGAGCTAGCAACAGTATAAAGGCACACAGAGGCGGTTGATGCAGGCATCCCCTAGAAAGGCACTTTAGTAGACACCAACTGTGATATAGCAGCAATTGTGCTAGACTATTCTCAGTAAAAGTGGTGTATTACGGCTGGAATACCTCAGATTTAGGCTTAGGAATATGCCGTCCAGAAGCTCCGGAACTGAATCTTCCAGGAAGCGAAGGGGGTCTCATCGGGCTCTGAGGATCTTGGGCATGCTTCTGCTGCACCAGTCTCCCCTGAAGTTCAGAGGTAAGTGACCGTAGAGACCCCGCAGGGGTACTTGGTACTGTGGCTGTCCTCAGTTCACCTGCTCCTGTGTATGTAACAGAGGAGGTTTTTTCCTCAGCTCTGGGAGGATTAGAGAGAGATTGTCAACATTGATCGCTGCCTCCCTGTCAGGGAAAGCACGCCCCATCTCCGTCTCCTCCTTCAGAGTGCCTGTTAGCAGAGCAACAGTCCCATACAGGGATCGACCTGCCTGAAGGGGATCAGGATGAGGTTGATTCTGTTATAGAGGAATCAACAGTGGGGGAACCTTTTCTCAGCATCTCAAGCTGAAAGATTATGGGTTCAGTCTCTGACTAACATGGTCCGATCAGCATTAAAAATGCACCTTGCGGAACCATCAACCACTACTGTATCCTCGTTGGGGTCGCTAGAAGCCCCCAGACTGTCTGTTCTTTTCCACTTCACCCTTTACTGAAAGGGCTTATTTACCAGGATTGGGAACGTCCTGAGAAAATATTTATTCCCCCAAGAGATTTCCGGTGGTCTATCCCATGGAGGATAAGTTCATAAAAAAAAAAAAAAATGGAAGGTCCCTTCAGTGGACGCAGCCATCTCTTGTATGTATAAATCACTGACATGTCCAGTGGATAATGTCCAAATGTTCAAGAACCCAATAGATAAAAGATTGGAGTCCTTATGAAAGTCTGCTTCTTTCTACAGCAAGCTTGGTGACACAACCAGCAGTAGCAGCTATTGGGGTCTGCTAAGCAGTGAAGGATCAGTTGAAACAGGTCTTGAGGGACTTGACAGATCAGCAGGCCTTGCCCTAGCTGATCTACCTAGAGCCTTAGGCTTTGCGGTTGACGCCATAAAGGATTCAGTCCATCAGGCCTCCCGCCTTACGCTGTCTATAGTACATATGCGTAGGCTTCTATGGCTCAAAAACTGGTCTGCTGAAGCTCCCTGTAAAGAATGGCTGGTTAGCGTCCCATTTCATGGTGAACGCCTATTCAGGGAAAACCTGGACAAATATATCCAGAAAATTTCCAGCGGTAAAAATACGCTCTTGCCGGTTAAAAACAGAGTTAGAGGTCCCTCTTTAAGAGGCCTGCTTCTCCAGTCCCTGGGGCATCGGCTGTGTAACAGTTCCGACGGCCTCCTCGGTCAATTCCCGGGGGTAAAAAACAGGGACAATAGCAGGGTAATGAGAAACCCTGGGTCAGGGGAGGTACAAAACCTCCCCCAAAGTTAAATTCATTGAAGGGTTGCCCCACTCAGTCGGGTGGGGGGAGGACTCCAGTTGTTCGCAAGAGACCTGGCGGGACACGATCAAGACAGATAGGTGCTCTCCGCAGTATGTTTGGGATACAGTTTGGAGTTAAAAGACTCTCCTTCCCATTTTTGAGGTCAAACGTGCCAAGGGATCCCCGGAAGAGAGGGTCCCTCCTGTTGGCACTAGAACAACTATTGCTCCAAGGAGTAATTATGGAGGTTCCCCTGGAAGAATGAGGGTTCGGGTTTTACTCAAACCTCTTTACAGTCCCGAAGCAAACGCGGACGGGAGGCCCATATTAATTCTAAAAGGGCTATACAAATTCCTGTATATCAGGACTTTCCGATGGAGTCGATCCGATCGGTGGCCACTGCCCTACAAGGGGAGGATTGGTTAGCCGCGATCGACATCAAAGATGCTTATTTGCACATTCCCATCTTTCCAGTCCACCAAAAATTTCTACGCTTTGCAGTAGAAGGGTGCCATTTTCAGTTCAGAGCCTTACCCTTCGGTTTGGCCACAGCACCACGAGTGTTTACAAAAATTCTGGCCCTTTATTGGCCAATCTAAGAACACAAGGTGTAATGATAATGGCATATCTAGATGACTTGTTGCTGATAGACCACTCAGTGAAAAAACTAGACGTGGTCGTTCACAAGACAATCAATTATCTGGAATCTCACGGTTGGATTATCAACCGAGACAAGTCAGCCCTAAAAACCAGTCAAAAGTCTGGAATACTTGGGGCTAAGGTTGGATTCAGGCCAGAGAAAAATATTCTTGCCTCGAGGAAAGGTGTTGTCTTTGAAAGATTTGATCCACTTAGTGGGTACAAAAAAGACAGCCGTCCATACGCCTGTGCATGAGGCTGCTGGGAAAAATGGTGGCATCATTCGAAGCAGTACCCTACGGTCAATTCCATTCAAGGAATTTGCAAGGGGCCATACTGTCAGCCTGGAACAAAAAAGTTCAGGCCCTAGACTTACAATGTCCTTGTCCCCTTCCGTTCGCAAGAGCCTCCATTGGTGGTTGGTTCCCCAGAATCTGGAAAAAGGGAAATCCTTCAGTCCGATTTCTTGGAAGGTGGTCACTACAGATGCCAGCCTTATAGGCTGGGGAGCAGTACTGGAGCAATAGTCTCTCCAGGGCAGATGGTCGGATGCAGAAAAGGCCCTGCCCATCAATCTCTTAGAGATACGAGCAGCCCGGTATGCCCTAGTAGCATGGACATCCAAACTCCAAGGGTCCCCTGTCAGAATTCAATCAGACAATGCCACAGCAGTGGCATATATCAATCATCAGGGGGGCACCAGGAGTCGTGCAGCCCAGAGGGAAGTAAATTACATCCTGAAATGGGCAGAAAGATATGTCCCAGCCATATCTGCGGTATTCATTCCAGGAGTGGAGAATTGGAAGGCGGACTTTCTAAGTCGCCAGCAATTATGCCCAGAGGAAGGGTCCCTTCACCCCGAGGTTTTCTGGACAATATGTCAGCGGTGGGGAACATCGGATGTAGATCTTCTAGCATCCAGATTCAACGCAAAGGTGGACAGGTTTGTCTCTCGGACAAGGGATCCCCTAGCTTGCGGCTCGGATGCCCTAGTGTTCCCTTGGGATCAGTTCAAGCTGATATATGCATTCACACCGCCACAATGGTTACCTCGATTACTCCGCAGAATCAGGGTAGAAAAGAAACCAGTGATTCTGGTGGCTCCAGCGTGGCCCCGAAGAGCGTGGTACGCGGAGATTGTAAAATGTCAGTGGGGAGTCCTTGGACTCTCCCACGTCGTCCGGACCTGCTTTCGCAAGGACCGATATACCACCCTTCCTTACCAGCCCTAGGTTTGACGGCCTGGCTATTGAAGCCCACATTCTAAAAAAGAGAGGGCTCTCTAATTCTGTGGTATCTACCATGATCAATGCCAGGAAGCCGGTATCCAGGCAGATCTACTATAGAATCTGGAAGGCGTACATCGCCTGGTGCAGTGTTGCCAACCCCCCCAAGTTAAATTTACTGACAAGATGTCTAAAAATTACGAACAACGCAAATTTTTTTCTGACACTTCGAAAAAGCACCTAAAATGCCTGTTTTCAGTGCTAAACTGTGCAACTTTTAGTATTTAAACTATAAACATGTAGCTAAAGCTATTAGTAATGTGTTTAAGTTAAACAAAAGTCTAAAACTGAATTTCTCTATTTACATGAAGGTCAGGTTAATATAACACAGCCAGCACAGAGTTCCCCATTACAGTGCTAGGGAGAACTCTGCGAACCTTGATGTAAAGAACAATGCCACAGATCACAATCTAAGGGGGAACTCTGATGTAAGGGGGGGCTCTGCGCTCCCATTTACATCAGAGTTCCCACTTACATCAGGGTTCGCAGAGTTCACCCTTGCACTATAAGAGGAAATCCTCAGACTCTGATGTAAAGGGGAACATTGGGAACTCTAATGAGGGGGGGACTCTGGTGACCAGAGATTTCCTTCCGCAGAGTGAATACACTAAGGTAAGGGGGGTTACTGATACAAGGGTTAACCTTTATTTCAGTGCCCCCTTACATTATTGTGTTCACCCCCCCCCCTTACATTAGTGACCCCCCCTCAGACTGACCTCCTCTCAGGTGCACCGTGCAGGGCTCAGTCAGGCAACTCCAGCTTGGCGGCTTTGGTGTTATCCGATAGTCTCCATCACCCCCTGCCTCCATCACCCCCTGCCTCCATCACCCCCTGTCAACCTCTGCCTCCATCAGCCCCTGCCTCCATCAGCCCCTGCCTCCATCAGCCCCTGCCACCATCAGCCCCTGCCACCATCAGCCCCTGCCACCATCAGCCCCTGTCACCATCAGCCCCTGCCTCCATCAGCCCCTGTCACCATCACCCCCTGCCACCATCAGCCCCTGCCACCATCAGCCCCTGCCACCATCAGCCCCTGCCACCATCAGCCCCTGCCTCAATCAGCCCCTGCCACCATCAGCCCCTGCCACCATCAGCCCCTGCCACCATCAGCCCCTGCCACCATCAGCCCCTGCCACCATCAGCCCCTGCCTCCATCAGCCCCTGCCTCCATCAGCCCCTGCCACCATCAGCCCCTGCCACCATCAGCCCCTGTCACCATCAGCCCCTGTCACCATCAGCCCCTGCCTCCATCAGCCCCTGTCACCATCACCCCCTGCCACCATCAGCCCCTGCCACCATCAGCCCCTGCCACCATCAGCCCCTGCCTCAATCAGCCCCTGCCACCATCAGCCCCTGCCACCATCAGCCCCTGCCACCATCAGCCCCTGCCACCATCAGCCCCTGCCTCCATCAGCCCCTGCCTCCATCAGCCCCTGCCACCATCAGCCCCTGCCACCATCAGCCCCTGTCACCATCAGCCCCTGTCACCATCACCCCCTGCCTCCATCAGCCCCTGCCACCATCAGCCCCTGCCACCATCAGCCCCTGCCACCATCAGCCCCTGCCACCATCAGCCCCTGCCTCCATCAGCCCCTGCCTCCATCAGCCCCTGCCACCATCAGCCCCTGCCACCATCAGCCCCTGCCACCATCAGCCCCTGTCACCATCAGCCCCTGTCACCATCACCCCCTGCCTCCATCAGCCCCTGCCTCCATCAGCCCCTGCCACCATCAGCCCCTGCCACCATCAGCCCCTGCCACCATCAGCCCCTGCCACCATCACCCCCTGCCACCATCACCCCCTGCCACCATCAGCCCCTGCCTCCATCAGCCCCTGCCTCCATCAGCCCCTGCCACCATCAGCCCCTGCCTCCATCAGCCCCTGCCACCATCAGCCCCTGCCACCATCAGCCCCTGTCACCATCAGCCCCTGTCACCATCAGCCCCTGTCACCATCAGCCCCTGTCACCATCAGCCTCTGCCACCAACACCCCCTGCCACCAACACTCCCTGCCTCCAACAACACCAACTGCCTCCAACACCTCCTGCTGCCTCGAGCCCATCCCCCTCGGCCTCCATCATTCACCCCCCTCTGCGGCCTGCTACCATCACCTGCAGTCATCTGTCACCGTCGTTGGCTGGGCTGTCACTCCGTGCCCGACTCAGAGTCCCCCGTGGACTTTGGAAGCTGGATGCAGGGCTCCTCCGTTCCGCGTGCTGCAGTGCTCAGCCTTCTGCCTGCTCCAGTGCTCCTGGTTACTATTTTAAAAACTGGCGCTGTGGCGGGATGTGTTATTACATCACTCGCCTCGTCAGCATAGCGCGCCGCACAGCCCCTGTGAGATCCGCCCTTCTGCCGGCCGAATACAGGATCGGCTCGGCTCGGCAAGCTCCGGAACTGCGCATGCGCAGTTCCAAGTCGGAACGGTCGGCAATTTTTTACTGGCACTTCCCCGCTAGTACGGACAATTACGGACGGGTGAAAAAGTGCCCGTTTTTACGTAATGTCCGTAAAAATACGTACGGTTGGCAACACTGGCCTGGTGTGAGGCCAAGAAATGGCATCCACGTAAATACGTAATAGGTAGGATTCTGGACTTCCTACAATGGGCTGTAGATAGGAAGCTTGCCTTGAGTACTATCAAGGGTCAGATTTTGGCCTTGTCAATATTTTTTCAAAGGCCCTTGGCTACGCATTCACTAGTCAAAGCCTTTATACAAGGAGTGATGCGTATTAGTCCTCCGGTTAATATTCCCATATGTCCATGGGATCTAAACTTGGTTCTGTCGGTTCTACAGAAACAACCATTTGAACCATTACAGCATATTTCTTTGGTTCTTCTCACCAGGAAATTGATTTTTCTAGTAGCCATTTGTTCGGCTAAAAGAGTGTCGGAATTAGCAGCTATGTCCTGTAAGGAGCCATATCTGGTTATCCATAAGGATAGAGTAGTGTTACGCCCTCATCCAGCCTTTCTTCCTAAGGTGGTATCGAGGTTTCATTTGAACCAAGATGTGGTTCTTCCTTCTTTTTTCCCCAAACCTACTTCGGTAGAGGAAAAGTTATTGCATTCTTTGGATGTAGTAAGAGCAGTTAAAGCTTATCTAAAAGCCACTGCTCAGATTCGCAGAACGGATACTTTGTTTATTCTGCCGGAAGGCCCCAGAAGGGGTCAGGCAGCGTCAAAATCTACTTTAGCCAGGTGGATTCGACAGGTCATAATGCAAGCCTATGGCTTGAGAAGGAGACCGCCTCCGTTCAAAGTTAGAGCGCACTCCACGAGAGCAGTTGGAACTTCATGGGCAGTGCATCACCAGGCCTCCCTGGCTCAAATCTGTAAGGCCGCAACATGGTCTTCAGTACACACGTTTACTAGGTTCTACCAGGTGGACGTTAGAAGTCAGGAGGATGTCGCCTTTGGGCGCAGTGTGTTGTAGGCCGCAAAAGATCCTCATGTCTGATAGCGCTCAGCTTATGTATGGTGTATCCCCCCCCTCGTTGGGCATTGCTTTAGGACATCCCATTAGTAATGACTATGTCGCTCTGTGTCCCGTGATGTACGAGAAAGAAAATAGGATTTTTATAACAGCTTACCTGTAAAATCCTTTTCTTGGAGTACATCACGGGACACAGAGCTCCCACCCCTCTTTAGGGACACTTATTGCTTTGCTACAAAACTGAGGTGCTCCCGGATGGGAGGGGCTTATATAGGGGAGGGTACTTCCGGTTTTGGAAGTTGCCAGTGCCAGCACCTGAAGGTATCTATATAACCCATTAGTAATGACTATGTCGCTCTGTGTCCCGTGATGTACTCCAAGAAAAGGATTTTACAGGTAAGCTGTTATAAAAATCCTATTTTTTGACCATTTCTCTTTACAAAACTGGATGGGGAAAAAAAAAATAATAATAAATAAATAAAAAAATACCTAGATCAAGGTTTGATCTGTGTTAGCCCCAGGGTTAGTGTTTGGGCCGGGGTCAAAGGTCGGGGTCAGTATTTTTTGGACAGGATTTTTATTTTTTAATTGGTATCATTGTCAGTTAGTGTCAGTGTGTTTTAGGTAGGATAAGAAAAAAAAAGCAAAATGTGCACTATTGTTTCTGGGCTGTACTACGAGTACAAACAAAAACTAACACACACACACACACACACACACATATATATATATATATATATATATATATATATATATATATTGTGGTAGTGTGGTACCCCACCAATGTAGTGACCCAGAATTCTCAACTGGACTGGTTGAGGGGCTCCAGGGAGCTTATAATGTACAGAGGAAACTGGCGTTTCAGTTTCCTCATTATTTAATGAAGTCCACTTTGGGACCTGGAGCCCGGGGATTTCTTAGAGATCCGGGTGGGATGAAATCCCCAGTCCTGGGTCCGGGTTTTAAAATTCAACGGCACACTGATGGTTCAGGTGTGTGTCTACCTGATAGGAGAGTCAGGATCAGGATTCTGGGCTCCACCCTCCCGAGGAGTCCAGGCTTGCAAGGGAGAACCCAGAGTGTGCAGGTGTGCACTGGAGTAGCTAGAGAAGCTGGAGTGGCTAGAGAGTGCAGGCTGCACTGTGAAACCCAGAGACCTGAGTCTGAGGTTGCTGACAGGAGTCAGGAAAGCTCCATGCGGGAGCCTGAGCAGTGGTGCTGCTGCTGAAGAGAGCCAGGCGGCTCGGTATTTTTATTTGCACTTTTGCATGTGTGAGCCAGGAGGCTGGACATACTACCATTTAATGTTGATGGTGGAAACCCCCTGCGAGGGAAACCACTTTTGTTTTCATTTCTGTAACTTTGTTTGATTTTCTTTAATAAAAGTGGGCCAACAAGCCCTCAAAAGGAAACATTTGTGTGGGATTGTTCTTGCTAGCGGGTGCTACACTTGAGCTAAACAACCCCCCAACATATATTGTAATGTAGCGCCACCCTGGGTATCCTGGGAGCAAAGAGGTACCTCCGGATGCAGGGAGCGAGCTTACATTCACCCCAGGGCTAAGTCCATGGCTATAATGGGAAGTTTAGAACAAATGCGGGCGCCAGTAGTATGTTTCAATGCTTTAATTAAGAATTTGGAAGCAGTAATAGGATAGATGGTTAGGGGAGGTTTCAGATACCTTTAGCAGATCACTTGCGGACTCCTTGAATCCAAAGGACAAAAACAGATTTCTTTAGATGATCTTAAATACCTGGATAGGTCTCTCACACAGACCTAGCAAACCGTATGGTTTTCTGGATAAGCCTCTCTCACAGGACTTAGCGGCCAGTAGCACTCACGGATAATTCTCTCTCATAGACTTGGCAGCCAGGAGTTAGTTACCTTGAAGTAGAATTGTAGAACAGCTTCACAGTACCAGAACTTTTAAGCCATCCAGCAGTACTGTGAGGGTAGATTAGCTTAGGTGCGTCCTCCAAACGAGTCACCAGGCCCTCCTGAGAAACCAGCCTTCATCCTGGTTCTCTCCAGCAAGGGTCCTCTCCTGGGATCTCCTCAGCTTGGCTTGGCTTCTTCCACGCAGGCAAGACAGCCTAGGACCACCTCAGGATTAGTAGGCCCCAGACAGGCTTCTGGGCCTACTTGCAGAGCTTGCAGCAACACAGCCTCAGGCCAGAAGGGCCCCGAGGTCCGGACTCCCCCTAGAGCACATGGCGTCTGTCCCAAAAATACCCTTTCCCAGAATGCACAGCGGCAGAGAACCTCCTACTGGGCTGTTTCTGGAAAAAGAATATTCATTACAGCTTAACCACTTAACGACCGCTCACTGTATATATACGTCGGCAGAATGGCACCGACAGGCACAATCACGTAGAGCATACGTGATTGCCTTTGTATAGTTGGGGGGTCCGATACAGTGAGCGGTGGCTAAGTGTCCGGGAGCGTTCCGGGATGAGGGGGCAGCCATTCGTTTCTGGCCACCCCCTCGCGATCGCTCCCGGCGAATGGAAATGCCCCCTCTGTCTGTGTCAGACAGAGGGAGCAGGAGGAAGTGATGTCATCTCTGGTGCGGCGCTCACATATACCGAGCGCCGTACAAGAGAAGACATCAGGTCAGTGCACAAAACACTACACTGACACCAGGACACATAGGGACATAAATCGCCCCCCCAGGCCCCCCAGATCACCCCCCCAGCCCCCAGTCACAGTATCACTGATTGCAGTGACCATTTATTTAGTGATCACTGCAATCAGTGACATTTGTGACTGTAAAAGTGTCACCAAAGTTTAGTCTTAGGTCCAGTGTAGCCCCCTAACCCCCCCTAATAAAGGTTTAACCCCCTGATCACCCCCCAGATAACCCTTTCACCGCCTATCACCACTGTCGCTTAGCGATCATTTTTCTGATCGCTGTCTTAGCGTCAGTGATGCCGATCGGCAGCCAGTAATTTTTTTTAGGTTCGCCGCAGGTTTTTATAGCGTCAGGTACCCCAATATATTATCTAATAAAGGTTTAACCCCCTTGATCGCCCCCCAGGTAACCCTTTCACCCCCTATCACCACTGTCACTAAGCGATCGTTTTTCTAAACGCTGTCTTAGTGTCTGTGATGCAGATCGGTAGCCGGTAATTTTTTTTAGGTTCGCCGCATGTTTTTATAGCGTCAGGTACCCCAATATATTATCTAATAAAGGTTTAACCCCCTTGATCGCCCCCCAGGTAACCCTTTCACCCCCTATCACCACTGTCACTAAGCAATCGTTTTTCTAAACGCTGTCTTAGTGTCTGTGATGCAGATCGGTAGCCGGTAATTTTTTTTAGGTTCGCCGCAGGTTTTTATAGCGTCAGGTACCCCAATATATTATCTAATAAAGGTTTAACCCCCTTGATCGCCCCCAGGTAACCCTTTCACCCCCTATCACCACTGTCGCTAAGCAATTGTTTTTCTAAACGCTGTCTTAGTGTCGGTGATGCAGATCGTAGCCAGTAATTTTTTTTAGGTTCGCCGCATGTTTTTATAGCGTCAGGTACCCCAATATATTATCTAATAAAGGTTTAACCCCCTTGATCGCCCCCCAGGTAACCCTTTCACCCCCATCACCACTGTCGCTAAGCGATCGTTTTTCTAAACGCTGTCTTAGTGTCGGTGATGCAGATCGGTAGCTGGTAATTTTTTTTTATAGCGTCAGGTACCCCCATATATTATCTAATAAAGGTTTTAACCCCCTGATTGCCCCTAGTTAACCCTTTCACCAGTGATCACCATATAAGTGTTACGGGGGTGACGCTGGTTAGTTAGTTTGCTTTTTATAGTGTCAGGGCACCCGCCGTGTATATAACCCAATAAAGGTTTAACCCCCTGATCGCCCGGCGGGTGATATCAATTAGGTTTTAGCGTCAGAGAGGGTCTGAGTCACACCCCAGGCAGCGTCAGGTTAGTGCCAGTAACGCTAACACCCACGCGTGAAGCATACACCCCCCTTAGTGGTATAGTATCTGAACAGATCAATATCTGATCTGATCAGATCTATACTAGCGTCCCCAGCAGTTTAGGGTTCCCAAAAACGCAGTGTTAGCGGGATCAGCCCAGATACCTGCTGGCACCTGCGTTTTGCCCCTCCGTCCAGCCCAGGCCACCCAAGTGCAGTATCGATCGATCACTGTCACTTACAAAACAAAAACACACATAACTGCAGCGTTCGCAGAGACAGGCCTGATCCCTGCGACTCCAGTGCTGTAGGAGGTGATTTCACCACCACAGTTAAAAAAAAAAAGCAAATATGCCGAAGCATCGGGGCAGCAGGGGCGGAGGAGCGATTTTGCTCCTAATGCCGCGTACATACGGTCGAAATTCCGACGGAGGCTTGCCCGTGGCAAAGTCCGACCATGTGTGTGCGGCATAACTTTTTTGCGGGAGGATGCCCCCATGCTTCGGCATATATAAATGGTGCGTGTATGCCCATCATTGGAAGTGGGTGGATGAAGGGCGGTATTCTAATGGTGGGCATACCCATTGATCAATCTCTTTTTTCGTTCAGCCAACTGGCTGCATGAAATAAAAAGATTACAATACATGTCCAACAAGGGCCAGCAACGTACTGTTATGTTGCTGGACTTTGAATGTTTATACCAGAATGATGCCTGCGGGTTTAGGTATCATCTTGGTATCATTCTTTTCAGCCTGCGGCCGGCTTTCATGTAAAAGCAATCCTAGTGGCTAATTAGCCTCTGGACTGCTTTTACAAGCAGTGGGAGGGAATGCCCCCCCCCGGATATAAAAAGCGCCATTGGGAAATTGGGAAAGCATTTTATCACACCGATCTTGGTGTGGTCAGATGCTTTGAGGGCAGAGGAAAAATCTAGGGTCTAGAAGACCCCAGTTTTTTCAAAAAAAGAGTACCTGTCACTACCTATTGCTATCATAGGGGATATTTACATTCCCTGAGATAACAATAAAAATGATAAAAAAAAAAAATACTTGGAAGGAACAATTTAAAAATAAAATAAAAAAGCTAAATTAATAATAAAAAAAAAAAAGAAAAAAAAAAAAGCACCCCTGTCCTGCCCTGCTCTTGCCCAATGGCGATTGCACCATGCATGTGAGGTATCACCGCGAAGGTCAGATCGAGGGCAATCATTTTAGCAGTAGACCTCCTCTGTAAATCTACTGGGGTAACCTGTAAAGGCTTTTAAAGGCTTTTAAAAATGTATGTAGTTTGTCGCCAATGCGCGTTTGTGCGAAATTTTAAAGCATGTCGTGTTTGGTATCTATGTACTCGGCCTAAGATCATCTTTTTTATTTCATCAAACATTTGGGCAATATAGTGTGTTTTAGTGCATTAAAATTAAAAAAAGTGTATTTTTTAACCCAAAAAATGCGTTTGAAAAATCGCTGCGCAAATACTGTGTAGAAAAAAAAAATGCAACACCCACCATTTTAATCTGTAGGGCCTTTACTTTAAAAATATATATAATGTTTGGGGGTTCAACATAATTTTCTTGCAAAAAAAAAAAATGTTTTCATGTAAACAAAAAGTGTCAAAAAGGGCTTTGTCTTCAAGTGGTTAGAAGAGTGGATGTAAGCTTCGTAATGTTGTGTATAAAATGCCAGAACAGTTCAAAACCCCCCCAAATGACCCCATTTTGGAAAGTAGACACCCCAAGCTATATACTGAGAGGCATGTCGAGTCCATGGAATATTTTATATGTTGACACAAGTTGCGGAAAAACAACAATTTTTTTTTTTTTTTTTTTGCACAAAGTTGTCACTAAATGATATATTGCTCAAACATGCCATGGGCATATGTGGAATTACACCCCAAAATACATTCTGTTGCTTCTCCTGAGTACGGGGATACCACATGTGTGAGACTTTTTGGGAGCCTAGCCACGTACGGGACCCCAAAAACCAAGCACCGCCTTCAGGCTTTCTAAGGGTGTAAATTTTTGATTTCACTTCTCACTGCCTATCACAGTTTCGGAGGCCATGGAATGCCCAGATAGCACAAAACGCCCCCAAATGACCCCATTTTGGAAAGTAGACACCCCAAGCTATTTGCTGAGAGGTATTGTGAGTATTTTGCAGATCTCGCTTTTTGTCACAAAGTTTTGAAAATTGAAAAAAAAAAAATATATATATATATATATATTTACTTTCTTCATTTTCAAAAACAAATGAGAGCTGTAAAATACTCGCCATTCCTCTCAGCAAATAGCTTGGGGTGTCTATATTCCAAAATGGGGTCATTTGGGGGGGTTTTGTGCTATTTTGGCATTTTATGGCCTTCGAAACTGTGATAGGTAGTGAGGAGTGAAATCAAAAATTTGTGCCTAGAAATCCTGAAGGCGGTGCTTGGTTTTCGGGGTCCCGTACGCGGCTAGGCTCCTAAAAAGTCCCACAAATGTGGTATCCCCGTACTCAGGAGAAGCAGAAAAATGTATTTTGGGGTGCAATTCCACATATAACCATGGCATGTGTGAGCAATATATCATTTAGTGACAACTTTTTGCAATTTTTATTTTTTTTTGTCATTATTCAATCACTTGGGACAAAAAAAAATATATTCAATGGGCTCAACAGGCCTCTCAGCAATTTCCTTGGGGTGTCTACTTTCTAAAATGGGGTCATTTGGGGGGGGGTTTGTGCTATTTTGGCATTTTATGGCCTTCGAAACTGTGATAGGTAGTGAGGAGTGAAATCAAAAATTTGCGCCCTTAGAAATCCTGAAGGCGGTGCTTGGTTTCCGGGGTCCCGTACGCGGCTAGGCTCCCAAAAAGTCCCACACATGTGGTATCCCCGTACTCAGGAGAAGCAGCAAAATGTATTTTGGGGTGAAATTCCACATATAACCATGGCATGTGTGAGCAATATATCATTTAGTGACAACTTTTTGTAATTTTTTTTTTTTTTTTTTTTTTTTTTAGTCATTATTCAATCACTTGGGACAAAAAATAAAAAATTCAATGGGCTCAACATGCCTCTCAGCAATTTCCTTGGGGTGTCTACTTTCCAAAATGGGGTCATTTGGGGGGGGGGTTGTACTGCCCTGTCATTTTAGCACCTCAAGAAATGAGATAGGCAGTCATAAATTTAAAGCTGTGTAAATTTCAGAAAATGTACCCTAGTTTGTAAACTCTATAACTTTTGCGCAAACCAATAAATATACGCTTATTGACATTTTTTTTACTAAAAACATGTGGCTGAATACATTTTGGCCTAAATGTATGACTACAATTGAGTTTATTCGATTTTTCTTATAACAAAAAGTAGAAAATATCATTTTTTTTTCAAAATTTTCGGTCTTTTTCCGTTTATATCGCAAAAAATAAAAATCGCAGAGGCAATCAAATACCATTAAAAGAAAGCTCTATTTGTGGGAAGAAAAGGACGCAAATTTCGTTTGGGTACAACATTGCATGTCCGCACAATTTACAGTTAAAGCAGCGCAGTGCAAAATTCTGAATTCACCTCTGGTCCTTTAGCTACCAAATGGTCCGGGGCTTAAGTGGTTAATTGTGTTGTAATTCTCATGCTGGCCTGTGGTATCAGTGACACCTACTGGCAACAGTGAGAAATGCACAACAAGCCAAGACAGAAACCAATAAAACTGAGCTGTTTACGGCTCAGCCAAAAACTACATTTACATTATAGCCCCTTTGCTTTAGGAACAGGGGGCTACATATATATATATATATATATATATATATATATATATATATATATATATATATGTGGTATCGCTGCGATCGTCAAGAGCAGGAGAATTTCTTTTGGATTGTTATTTGGTGGTAGGTTATGGTAGCAGCAAGAAATATAGGTATATTTAAAATAATAAATAAAAAAAATTAAATATTTTGGCCCAGTTTTCATTAGATAATTAAAAAAATCAAGAGATATTCATTACTATTTACCACCAAATGAAAGCCCAATTTGTCCTGAAAAAACAAAACAAAAACAAGGTATAATCCACCTGGATGCACAAAGTAGTTGTGATGAAATGTATGTGTAGCGCTACCCCCAGTTAAGAGAGCCGCTGGTATTGATTTGGGCCCTGTAGTGCACTGCTGTCAACCCCTGGCAATCGGCTCTAACCTCCCGTGGCACAGCTAGTAAGGGGAGATAGGACCGCGTGACCGCAACTCTAGGTGACGCAGTCCTATAACAAACACACACAGTGATATACTTTAAAACTTCTATTAAAGTAAGTGAAACTGACACCAATGTACTTGACCCAGATATTTTACTGAGGCTAATGGGCAAGTAATAAACAACAGTATAACAAGTTGCAGATCCCTGCAATAAACAGTAATAAAGATAAACAGAGTAATCAGAATAATAAAGTATTGCTATGCAACTCTAGCGCTGCCCTTTTACAGCTACTTCCCCTCATGGGTAGACTAACACCCAGCAATGTCTACCTATGCAGTCAGGCCTGACTGATCTAAATGGAAGTTCAGTGAAACAATATTCACTAGCAATCTTTTCGGTGGTGCACTTGAAGAACAACTTTGTAATCCCAACGAATAGTAAAGATAAAGTATCTGTCTTTAAACAGCTCTCACCACCCGGACAAGTCCAAGTCCGTTTCCTCCATCGATTCGTCTAGGAACAGGAATCCACCGACATCCAAGTCTTCAATCCTTCTGGTGTACTGCAGCAAGGAGGATTAGATGTCTCTAAGGCTCTGCTAGGCTGGCAGAGGGCTCTTTGGAAAGGAGCACACGGCCCAGGCTTCAGGCCTTGTGCACACAGCAGTTCAGCACAGAGATCCTCTTGCTAGGAGAGGGGTGTCCAAAAAGACCGACCAAAACTCCGCCTCCCCTTTATAAAGTCTGCCCCAGCAGTCTCTGTTCTGGAGCAATGCACCCTGGGTGCTGCAAGATGTACTGGGAGATGTAGTCTCTCTGTATTAAAGGGGAATACCCCGCTACATATGGATTTACTAACACATGTCAAAGTTGCAAAATTGGGCTTAGGCAATAAGATTTGTCTTATCCTTAGGCGCAAAGAGGTTAGTTAATGGGTGTGTTCAATAAAGACACGGGAAATTAGAATTGTTTGTGTTTTAACACATTGCCCCAGCGGCAAGAGATTGTCATACTAAGTAAGCGATGTTAATGTGGTGATCTTCCCCGGTAAACGATTGTGTGACAGAGGACTACCCCCCCTCCCACCATAACAGGCTAAATGATAAATTATGATATACTAGTATAGATGCTCTTAAGTAAATACAGCAATGTCAAGAAAATTTAAAAGCATTTGCGATCACATACAAAATGCAGCAGAAATTAATGTTTTATAAGCAGTACAGTTTCTGTCGTTTTTAAAATGTCCTTTTTTTTTCTGTGTGCAGTTATCAGTAAATTTTGAGAGCTGAGTGCAATTATTTCTTGTTTACTATTTAAAAACCATTAATCTCTCAGTGTGGTATACACTCAGAGGCAGTGTTGGTCATCTTACTTTAAAAAAGTAAATTAGTTACAGTTACAAATTACTTCTCCCAAAAAGTAATTGCGTTAGTAACTCAGTTACTACATTGAAAAAGTAATTAGTTACTCAGCAAAGTAACTGACTTTTTTTTTGAGGGCACATAGCACATCAGGGCATGGGGCACATAGCACATCAGGGCATGGGGCACATAGCACATCGGGGCACATAGCACATCAGGGCATGGGGCACATAGCACATCGGGGCACATAGCACATCGGGGCACATAGCACATCAGGGCACATAGAACATCGGGGCACATAGCACATCAGGGCACATAGCACATCAGGGCATGGGGCACATAGCAGATCAGGGCACATGATAGCACATAGCACATCAGGGCATGGGGAACATCAGGGCATGGGGAACATCAGGGCATGGGGCACATAGCACATCGGGGCACATAGCACATCAGGGCACATAGCACATCAGGGCATGGGGCACATAGCACATCAGGGCACATGATAGCACATAGCACATCAGGGCATGGGGCACATAGCACATCAGGGCATGGGGCACAGGGCACATAGCACATGGGGCACATAGCACATCAGGACATGTGGCACATAGCACATCAGGACATGTGGCACATAGCACATCAGTGCGGGGCACAAAGCACATCAGGGCGGGGCACAAAGCACATCAGGGCGGGGCACAAAGCACATTGTTTACCAGCCATGCAGAGTAGCGCAGGAAGCGTGTGTAATAAGTTCTCTCTCATGTCACGGCACTGACGGCAGTCAGGCTACTCCCCGGCGGCCCCTCCTCTCTTTTCGTCCATCCCAAATGATGTCACAAGCAAATGGGGATGGACGAGAAGAGAGGAGGGGCCGCGGGGAGCAGCGTGACTGCCGTCAGTGCCGTGACATGAGAGAGACCCGGTCATAGAGGAGAGGAGGAATTACACTACTACCATCTAGTGGCGGTAGATGTAATTGCGGTAACGCCGCCCAAGTAATGGTACCTGTGTTACCATGAGGGGGAATAGTAATCAGTTAGATTACTCGTTACCCTCTAAAGTAACTGCGTTACGTAACTCCGTTTATTCTAACTCAGTTACTTACATCACTGCTCAGAGGCCACTGAGGTTATGTTATGTCTTTACTGTACTTTAGGTCTGTCACCTGTCTAATACACATAAGAAGATACAGTACCTTGAAAAAGTATTTGTACCCCTTGACATTTTCCACATTTTTTCATGTTACAACCAAAAACATAAATGTATTTTATTGGTATTTCTATGTGATAGACCAACACAAAGTGGCACATAATTGTGAAGTGGAAGGAAAATGATAAATGGTTTTCAATTTTTTTTACAAATAAATATGTGAAAAGTGTGGTGTGCATTTGTATTCAGCCCCCCTGAGTCAATACTTTGTAGAACCTCCTTTCACTGCAATTACAGCTGCAAGTCTTTTTGAGGATGTCTCTACCAGCTTTTGCACATCTAGAGAGTGACATTATTGTCCATTCTTCTTTGCAAAATAGTTCAAGCTCTGTCAGATTGGATGGAGAGTGTCTGTGAACAGCATGTCTTGCCACAGATTCTCAATTGGATTTAGGTCTGGACTTTGACTGGGCCATTCTAACACATGAATATGCTTTGCTCTAAACCATTCCATTGTAGCTCTGGCTGTATGTTTAGGGTCGTTGTCCCGCTGGAAGGTGAACCTCCCCCCACTCTCAAGTCATTTGTAGACTAACAGGTTTTCTTCTAAAGGACCATAAACACGATCTGACTTTTTGACAGCAGCGGTCCGACGGACGTGTTTTATCGGACAATCCGACTGTATGTATGCTCCATCGGACAATTGTTTTCGTTTTTTCATCGGACAAATGTTCGCTGTGAATGCTCTCAAACTTTTCGACAACAAATGTCCGATGGAGGATAATCCGATTGTGTGTACACAAGTCCATCAGACTAAAGTCCAAAGTACAAACACGCGTGCTCAGAACCAATGTTAAACATCAGCCAACAATAGCAGAAGTTGCCCAAAGGGTGGCGGTTAAGAGCTGAAAAACAACGCGATTTGGTGAAAGTTGGCTGAAAATGTAATGCCGTGTGTATGCATACCAAGTTCACGGCCAACGCTGATTCGGACAAAAATCCACGGAAAAGTCAGATGGAAGTCCGATCGTGTGTATGAGGCTTTAGATTGCCCTGTATTTGGCTCCATCCATCTTCCTATGAACTCTGACCAGCTTCACTGAAGAAAAGCATCCCCACAACATGATGCTGTCACCACCATGTTTCACAGTTGGGATGGTGTGTTCAGGGTGATGTGCAGTGTTCGTTTTCCGCCACACATAGCGTTTTGCTTTTAGGAAAAATAGTTAAATTTTGGTCTCATCTGACCAGAGCACATGTTTGCTGTGTCCCCCTCATGGCTTCTCGCAAACTGCAAACATGACTGCTTATATGGCTTTCTTTCAACAATGGCTTTCTTCTTGCCACTCTTCTACAAAGGCCAGATTTGTGGAGTACATGACTAATAGTTGTCCTGTGGACAGATTCTCCCACCTGATATGTGGATCTCTGCAGCTCCTCCAGAGTTACCATGGGCCTCTTTGCTGCTTCTCTAATTAATGCTCTCCTTGCCCGGCCTGTCAGTTTAGGTGGACGGCCATGTCTTGGTAGGTTTGCAGTTGTGCCATACTTTTTCCATTTTCGGATGATGGATTGAACAGTGCTCTGTGAGATGTTCAAAGCTTGGGATATTTTTTTATAACCTAACCCTGCTTTATACTTCTCCACAACTTTATCCCTGACCTGTCTGATGAGTTCCTTGGCCTTAACGATGCTGTTTGTTCACTAATGTTTTTTGAAAAACCTCTGAGGGCTTCACAGAACAGCTGTATTTATACTGAGATTAAATTACACACAGGTGGACTCTACTAATTAGATGACTTCTCAAGGCAATTGGTTCCACTTTGATTTTAGTTAGGGGTATCAGAGTAAAGGGGCTGAATACAAATGCACACCACACGTTTCAGATATTTATTTGTAAACCATTTTGAAAAGCATTTATCATTTTACTTCCACTCCACAATTATGTGCCACTTTGTGTCGGTCTATCACATAAAATCCCAATAAAATACATTTAAATTTTTGGTTGTAACATGACAAAATGTGGAAAGTTTCAAGGGGTATGAATACTTTTTCATGACACTGTATTAGTTATAAGCTGAACTTCTCAGATTTGCTCAGCCCTGGCGAGACAATGCAAACTTTGGTAAAAACATTATTATTATTTTTTTTAACCACTTGACAACTGGGCACTAAATCCCCTTCGTGCCCGGACCAATTTTCAGCTTTCAGTGCTCTCACACTTTGAATGACAATTACTCAGTCATGTAATACTGTAACCTAATGATTTTTTTGTCCTTTTTTTCATACAAATAGAGCTTTCTTTTGGTGGTATTTGATCACCTCTGGGTTTTTTATTTTTTGCGCTATAAATGAAAAAACACGGAAAATTTTGAAAAAAAACGCTTTTTTTTAGCTTATGTGATAAAATTTTGCAAATTATTAATTTTTCTTTATAAAATTTAGCCACAATTTATACTGCTACATATCTTTGGTAAAAATAACCCAAATTAGTGGATATTATTTGGTCTTTGTGAAAGTTATAGAGTCTACAAGCTGTGGTGCGGATCATAAACAATTGATCACACCTAATGTACTGGTGGCCTATCTCATTTCTTACGACCCGAACAAGCCAGCAAAGCACAAATACCCCCCAAATTACCCCTTTTTTTAAATGAGACATTCCAAGGTATTTAGTAAGATGCATCGTGAGGTTTTTGATGTTGTCATTTTTTCCCACAATTCTTTGCAAAATGAAGATTTTTTTTTATTTTTTTATTTTTTCCACAAAATTGTCATTATAATAGGTTATTTCTCTCACATGGCATGTGTATACCACAAATGACGCCCCAAAATACATTCTGCTACTCCTCCTGAGTATGGCAATACCAAATGTGTGAGACTTTTATACAGCCTGCCCACATACAGAGGCCCAATATTGAAATAGCACCTTCAGGCATTCTAGGAGCATAAATTACACATCTCATTTCTCAACCACCTATTACACTTTTGAAGGCCCTGGAGCACCAGGACAATGGAAACGCCCACAAAGTGACCCCATTTTGGAAAGTTAACACCCCAACGTATAATCTATGAGGCATAATGAGTCTTTTGAACGGTTAATTTTTTTCCTGAAGTTTTTGGAAATTGCGGGAAAAAAATGAAAACGCAATTTTTTTACGCAAAGTTGTCCATTTATAAGATATTGCCAACACATAGCATGTACATAGCAAAAATGACACCCCAAAATACATTCTGCTACTCCTCCTGAGTATGGCGATACCAAATGTGTGAGACTTTTATACAACCTGGCCACATACAGAGGCCCAACATGCAAGGTACACCATCAGGTGTTCTAGGGACACATAGCATGAACATACCAAGAATTACACCCCAAAATACATTCTGCTGAGCAAATGGTAAACAAAAGATTACCTGTGGTTTTAGTAGCGCAGTTTTCCACAGGAGGACAGCACTGGTCCAGGCAAGAGGCAGGGACTTGGTCAGCAAAAGCGGTGTGGTCAGTTCATCCGACAGGCAGAGGCATGATGGCATAGGTCCTACAGGCAGTTGGCAGAAGTAGGGCCTCGTTCAGGACTGAATGGGGACAGAGGCTTCTCCCACCCAAATCTCTTTGAAGCCTCCGAGTCTCCAGACCCTAATCTGGGAATGAGAAAAACAAAAACAATTGTTTTCTTCATCCAGAAAAACAATTCTGGAGCCCCTCACATATGTGAGACCCCTGTGTTATGAATCCCACTAGTCCACTGGCAGGGTACAAGATCAGTCCAAGAGGCAGGCAAAAAGCATGGTCAAACAGTCCAGGGTCAGTTCCAGATCAGGCAGAGGTATGTACAGAATCGTTAGGCAGAAGCGTGGTCAAATAACAGTCCAGGGTCAGTTCCAGATCAGGCAGAGGTATAAACAGAATCGTTAGGCAGAAGCGTGGTCAAATAACAGTCCAGGGTCAGTTCCAGATCAGGCAGAGGTATAAACAGAATCGTTAGGCAGAAGCGTGGTCAAATAACAGTCCAGGGTCAGTTACAGAGAAAGCAGAGGCATAAGGGGTGTGAACATAAATGGCAGGAAGTGAACTAATAATTTATTTTGGTATGGTAATGGCGGAAGCAGTTGCCTATGCAGAGGCCTGGTTCTGAAGGACATTGGGCACAATGATAAATGGTGTCTCTTCTCTCTCCTCTTTTGGAGCACACCCGGCATTTTTTCTGGCGTTTTTGGCCTGTTGGTCTGGGAGGGATTTTATCTGGGAAGTGGCGCTCGGAGAGTCGGCTAACGACATCGGATCTAATGTTTACTGGTGGGCTGTTCGGGTATAAAAGGGCAGTGGTGATTTCCTCCTGGAAGAAAAGGAAGGATTTGGGTCTTCTAGTGGATTTTCGATATATTACATGAGTTGTACATGGCCAAATTGAACAAATAAATTGAAACTTTCTTATACCACTGGTATGATCTTCTTGTGGAAAGGTGGGGTTCGAGCATCTGGTCGTTGAAGTCGACACCCCCCATGAACTTATTGTAATCGTAGATGCATTTGGGTTTTTGGATCCGGCCATTCCTCCTGGTGACTTCAACAAATTCATTGTTGTGGATGGAAGAAAGCAAGTGCACGTCTCTTCTGTCCCTCCACTTCACAGCCAAAATCTCCTCATTACGCAAACTCGCCGTCTCCCCTCTTCTCAATTTTTTGGTGACCAGGCTTTGAGGAAAGCCCTTCCGGTTCGTCCGTACGGTGCCGCATGCTGGAGTCTTCATTCTGTGCAAATTTCGGAACAGGGGCAAACTGGTATAAAAATTGTCCACATACAAGTGGTATCCTTTCTCTAGGAGTGGGTTTATGAGTTCCCAAACTACTTTCCCACTGGTTCCAATGTAGATTGGGCAATTAGGGGGGTTCAGTTCGGAGTCCTTCCCTTCATATATGATGAAGCCATACACGTACCCAGTTTCTCTGTCGCACAATTTATACAGCTTCACCCCATAGCGGACCCTTTTGCTGGGTATAAATTGTTTTATGCCCAGCCTGCCAGAAAATTTGATAAGGGACTCATCTATGCATATGTGTTGGTCTGGGGTAAACAACTGGGGGAAGGTTTCAGAAAAATAATTTAGTAGCGGCCGAATTTTATAAAGTTTATCAAAATTTGGGTCATTTCGGGGAGGGCACTGGGTATTATCATTGAAGTGTAGGAATCTCATAATCATTAGATATCTGGACCTGGGCATTACTGAGGAAAAGATGGGCATGTGATATATGGGGCGGGATGACCAATATGAACGTAATTGATTTTTTCCATTTAGTCCTATGCAGAATGTGAGGCCCAAAAAAATCCTAAACTCCTCCACTGTAAGGGCTTTCCACACGTAGGGACGGGCATAAGAGGACGTTGGGTTGCTGGTTATAAACTGTTGGGCATATAAGTTGCACTGGGCCACAATTGTTGCCAGCATGTCGTTAGTAAAAATTTAATTAAAAAAATCTATTGGGGAAAAGTTTTCTGTATCCACCTGGACTCCTGGCTGGGCAGTGAAAGAGGGAATGTTGGCTTCTCCTGAATTTGGAGGAAGCCACAAAGGGTACTGAAGGGAATAGGGAAGGCTGGCATGGGACCTAACCCTTTGGGGCTGAGGTGACACCCCACTGGTACGTGGCCTTGCTTCTCTAGGTACTGCGGTGCTGGTGGATGGCACTGCGGTGCTGGTGGATGGCACTGCCTCCTCAGCAGAACGCCTTTGTCTGGCGGGCGGGCCCTCCTCCTCTTCTTCTTCTACTTCCTCCTCCTCCTCCGTCACTGATCCACTGCTTATGACAGGCTCGTAGTCCACGTCAGACTCATCTGAATATGCGGAGGACTCCGAATCGGAGCGCTCCCCGTTGCTCCCGTCGGCCGCAAGAATTTCATACGCCTCCTCGGCTGAGAATACTCTTTTAGCCATTTGATGAGATGGCACTGACAGGTGGCACTGATGGCAGATGGCACTGGCAGGTGGCACTGGCAGTTGGGACTGGTGGCAGATGGGACTGGTGGCACAGATGGCACTGGCAGGTGGCACAGATGGCACTGGCAGGTGGCACTGGCAGGTGGCACAGATGGCACTGACTGGTGGCAGATGGGACTGGTGGCACAGATGGCACTGGCAGGTGGCACTGGCAGGTGGCACAGATGGCACTGACTGGTGTCACTGGTGGCAGATGGGACTGGTGGCAGATGGCGGTGGCAGATGGCACTGGCAGGTGGCACTGGCAGCAGATGGCACTGGCAGGTGGCACTGGCAGCAGATGGCACTGGCAGATGGCACTGGCAGATGGCACTGGCAGATGGCCCTGGCAGGTGGAAGATGGCCCTGGCAGGTGGCACTGGCAGCAGATGGCACTGGCAGGGACTGTGGGCACTGTTTTTTACTTGTGTGTGTGTGTGTATTTTATCACTCACTATTACAAGCTGCAGCACAGATCTCTCTCTCTCCTCACACGCTGTCTCTGTGTGAGGAGAGAAAGCCGGCAATGAGAGATGATCTCATATGTTTACATTTGAGATCATCTCTCATTGGATAGTGAGATTGAGTGCTGAATAGCCTCGGTGATTGGCCATTCAGCACGATCTGTGATTGGCTGTGTCCAAGGGACACGGCCAACACAGATTTTCCCCGATGCGCGCTCGCGGGGGCACGCGGGGGGGGGGGGAAGAGGAGGACGTCCATGGACGTCCAGTCAGCACTTCGGCGCCGCAATGCAGACGTCTTTTGAGCATTGCCCGGGCGCGAAGTGGTTAAATCAGCAGCCTTATGACTATTACCTCTTTATGGGTACTTGTGCCAGCTATCACGGTGGAAATCTTCAGTCCTCTGTCCCAGCACTGCATCTGTGACAGGCACTCACCAAGGATGCTCACTATGTCTGCCCTTTCCGTCCCCTTCTTCATTCGTAAAAGCTATACTTTAGCTTCCTTGAATTAAAAGCGATCTCAGAATGGAGGATAGTCAGATGAATAAAAGGTCCGCCTCCTTCATTCGCAGAACGTGTTTTATTCATGAAAGTTATAGCACAGCTTCTATGACTGAAGAAGGGGTGTGTGTTGGGATGTCACCCCCTAGTAGCAACCTTTTGGGTTGTACTAGCCATAGGCTTACCACGGATGTGGGTTGGGGCCACCCTCAGTCTTTGGCCTTACTACACATCAGGGCCCAAAACACAATCCAGAAGGAACGCACCTCTACTTCAGACAGCGGCATGGTCTGTTTCTACCTCGCCTAACCTAAGACTTCAGAGGATTCTGAGAAAGTAACACTAAGCATGTACTAAACTCCACCAGCTGTTCAATGTTGTACGATACACACAGAGTAATTTATTCTTGAATAGAATAACCAGTGGCAGTACATCTATAAAGGGCACACGGGCGCCACCCCCTCTCTCCTGCCACCTGTCTATCACCATAGATATATTCATGCATCCCCTATTCAGGTGCCCAGCCCCTTTTCGGGTGCCGGGCACCTGAATTACAGTGGCGGGGTATTTTTTGGAAGCACCTGATTAGAGCCATAGGCGTCCAAATAGGTGAACAGCGGGCGCCATGCTGGGCACTCGCAGTTTACTTAGCTTTGTGTTAGGAAAGCAAATGAATATTCGCTTTCCTAACACTGAACCGCCTCTCAGCCAATCAGGTGCTCGGGTCTGTTACCTGTCACCTGATTGGCTGAAACGATAGGCGCTGTGATTGGATGCCTATCAAGCCTCCAATCATAGCAGAGGACGGGAAGAGACGACTGGAGAAGATATTGAGGAGCGTGGAGGACACCGCTGCCCCACCGAGACAAGGTAAGTGCCGGGCGGGGGATGCACATTGGCAGCATTTGATGGGCACAGTAGCAGTAATTGATGGGCATAGTGTCAGCAATTGATGGGCACACTGGCAGCAATTGATGGGCGCAGTGTCAGCAATTGATGGGTACAGTAGCAGCAATTTATGGGTACAGTGGCTGCGTTTGATGGCACAGTGGCAGCAATTGATGGGCACAGTGGCTGCGTTTGATGGGCACAGTGGCTGCGTTTGATGGGCACAGTGGCTGCAATTGATGGGCACAGTGGCTGCAATTGATTGGAGTTTTTTTTCAGTTTGTTTGCGCCCCCCTCAAAAGTTGTGAGCACCAGCCGCCACTGAGAACAACCCCAAACATGAGCGACTGTAAGTTGCAGAACACTGGCTGTGCAAAATTTACTTTACTGTTTCCTAGTGGTGCTATTACAGAAATTGAGCTGTTGCTTTAGTTGGGCTACCTATATCTTTTGTTAGGACATCCAACAAGCCCATTTATTGGGAAACACCCAGGGTCGAATCTCATTTAGGGGAAACGCTGCCTGTAGAACGGTTGCAACATAATTGGGTTGTTCACCACTAATTTCCCATGATGAACTCAACACCAGAGTAAAACTTTGGCTGTAAAGATAGCCCCAAAGAAGGCAAATTACTCATACACATAGGGGAAGTTATGTCACTAAAAATATCTCAACCTTGTATGTACCAGCCAACAAACTTAAGAGACATGCTACAACATAAAAAACTAAACCAAAACTAAAACGTAGGCCTCTGCCTAGGAGCGGAAAGGGCGGACATAATTAAATGTAAGTAACATTCTTTGTGCAGATTATTTAAAACTTTTTTTTATTTTTACTAATCGTAGGCCTTAAAGCTTATGTGAAAGCTGATTTGAAGGCAGGCTATTAAATAATATGCAGTTATGCATATGTAAAATACCCAATAAAAATGTAAACAGAGGCTGAAACGTAAACTTTATTTCAGCAGTCACAGCTTTGTGGATAGCATGGTCAGAAAACGATAGGAATAGGAAGGCAAGAAGGCTGTCAGGCTCACCAGGTATTTAGTCCATAAATTAAATGACTGGTAGTCCAAAAGTTTGAAAATGTCGGATTTCATACATTTGGGTAACACAACTAGGTCATGTCCCTGCCCTCAGCCTGCGACTAATCAGTGAGGGAGAACTAGCAGACAGATGAGCTCCTTTTTCTGTCACTGCTCTCTTCTCCTATCAGTAAGAGCACACAGAGCACTCTGGTGTAACTGATATGTTTTTTGTGAAAAGGGAAACCTAATGCAGCTACCACATCTAAGGACTTATAAGCTGCTTTAAAGTGGAACTAAATGTAAAAAAATTGTAAACAGGCTGGCTTTTTTATTGCGGAAGAGACATGCAATTCTCTATAGAATGTGCACGGAGCTGCACATGCACAGCACAGCAGAGCACTGGAACCTGGAAGAACCTGGGGATAAGGTGCCAGCGAGGGACCTCAAGGGCATTGGACCGTTGGAATTAGGGTGTCACGTACCAGATGCAAGGCCAAGGTGCAGAGAGGGCTCCCCTTGCGGCTAAGTGCAGCGCACCCCTGAAGGTGGTATAGGGAATGCAGTACCCAAAAAAGCAGGGTTTGCCAGTTACTGTGTTCTGATGAGCTGATCAACAGAAGGCAATTGGAACAAGCAGGATGCACTGCAGGGCAGGGTTGCTTGGGTGGCACCAGGCATACCTGGCAGCAGAGCAGACCATAAACAAAACCCGGAGCCAGGCTAGGGGTCATAAACGGTAGATCAGTCAGTAGCAGATTCAGATAGCAAAACTGGAACAAGCCGGGGTCATACACGATTAGATGGGCAGTAGCAGAGTCGGTGAGCCAAGCCGGGGTCAAGGACAAAAGAGCAGACAGGAACAGAGTCAGAATCACAAGCGAAAGGTCAAACCACGAAATGAGGAGATCAGGTCAAGGCAAGCCAGATCGGTAATGGGAGCTCCAAAGATCAGGATGCACAAGAAACATGGGGAAGCTGACGACAATCCAGCAATCTAGTGCTCACAGTAGCAGGTTTAAATAGGCCAGTGTGGGCGCCAGCATCTATCACGCCGTACGTGCACAATTGCGCAAGCACGTTAGCCTGATTGCACCATATGTCGGTTCGCGTTGCCTGCGCCATTGCACATGGACGTTCACCAGATGTGCCCATGATGTATCCTTCGTTTAGAAAGTTTGGAGATTAATGTTGTAAAGAAAGGGTAGGGTTTAGTTCTGTTTTAGGGCTATTGACAGACTGAATCATATGTATTTATGTTGCTCATAGTGCCACTTTAAACCCTATCACTTAGCTTCTCTCTGTCATTCAACTTTTAAATACCACAACAAAGATGAGCAGTTGAAACTCAGGAATATGACAGTTGAACAATAGAAATGGAACTTGCCATTGGGAGGGGAAAGAGCATAATCTCAACCTAGAAATGCATTTAGGTTCCGTGTATACTGCCTGGGTCTAGGATTCAAAGGGGTGACAGAGGGACACAGGGGTTGATGTGAAGTCCAACATAATGTAGGTATGTGAAGGTACCACACCTGCAATTCAGCATTATTGTTACCTTGTTGCTGGCTATAGTACCATCAGTGAGATTACCCTACACATCCTGTCCCCAGAGACGTAAGTCCAATTCAACCCAAAAAGAGTGAAAAACCTGCCTTTGATAATTGCCACTGTAGCACTCTGCCCCCGATGATCGGGGCGCTATTGTAAATTTAGGGGGTGTCTGAGCCAATAAACTCAGACTTATGTAATCATATACAAATTGCCTCTGTCCTGGCTATGGTGGTGCCTGATAGTATTTTCCCTTGTTGCCTGAAGGTGGCGGTACCTCCTCAGGTCCATGTTGGAACGCAGGCAGACCATGGTGTATTGGGTGTCCCTTCTCGGCAGCGGTTCAGTGGGAATGGTGCCCCGCTGTGCATGCTGGGGAGGGATACTTAAGGGGCGGACGTCATTGTACGGTGCTCTTCTTCGCCTCGCGGCCCTCCTGGCGCGAGGTATGTGTGTGTGATTCTGGCCTTGGGGCCACGTTGACCCGAGGCTGCATCTCTTTTGGAGTAGCTATGCTGGTTGGGGCCTGCAAAGAAAGGAGAAAAGAAAAGGGATTCCCAGCTGTCCGTCCAAGTGGAGGAGGCTGCTTCACGAAGGAGACCAGGGGAGGACCTGCCCTGGAGGTGACCAGCAAAATGCTTGTGTCTTGGGTTAGGCCTGGTGGCTTCGCTGAAGAGGGATCCATAATTCTATTTGCCTTACAGCTTGCCAGGTTGGCTTAAAGGTTCGTTCGCTGTTTGGCTGGAAGTTTGGGACTTTTAAATCCTGTGGCAGAGGATTCTTGGACTAGCCATTTACATGTTAGATTAAACGGTCTGTGGCAGAGACTGTGCTGATACAGGTTCGTGCATCATCCCAGTTGCTAGGCCCAGTGAGGGGGGACTATCCGGGTGAGCAATACCCACTCGATCGTTGAGAGTGGTGAAAGACTGATTGGAGCTTTAGACAATTTTTGTGAACTCTGTACCGCGTACCTGAACCATCCCCTTATCTCTCCTACCTTCTACCTGCTACTTTCTCTACAAGTTTTACCGCAGCAAAAATAAAACCACAGTTTAAGGTTTTACATCTTGTGTGGACATTGGAGTTACTGCAGACTTTATCCCCTGACAACGAATTTGGAGGTAACGTGCAAGGCCCAAAACTTAAACCAGCAGCTCCTACGGGGGTAGTGCTACACCATCGAAAAAAGTAACTCCATTAGAATATATTTAAAATACTTCTGTTCCTGTGACAACTGTAAAATGTTGTGTAGCGGTACCCCCATAGCTCCCAACTGTCCCTGATTTGGAGCAAAGTCCCACTGTCCCTCTTTCCTCCTCATTTGTCCCTCATTCTGGTCTGATCTATGTAGTTGTCTTTTTTCTCCTTTAAGGGGGCGTGGCAGGGTGTGTGTCCTATGCCTACATACTTTTGCTAATAGGTGTCCCTCGCTTCTCTCTTGAAAAGTTGGGAGGTATGTGTAACGACACCCCGTGTATGATAGGGGTTAACGTCGTTTAGGATATTCCATTCCTGAACACCAAGGCAGCTACCGACACTCCAGTCAGGCGAACAAGACCCATAAGAATAATTCTCCCTCAATAACGAGACAAAGCTCTGTCTTGAGGTTTCAAGCAGGACTGACAATCTTTATTGAAAAGACTACAAGTTTTATACACCAAAAGAGGAGGTGCATCATATTACTCGGGAAATACACCTGTAACCAGACATAATTAACATGCTAATTACCTAATTGCTTTTAGCAGCCTGGCTGTCTCCTGAACTTCAATACACATTATCACAGGAATCCTTTCATACAATACAGGGTCAATTAGCCCAAGCCCCCATGAAAAGCTCCTCAGAAGTTAGTCTGGATTCATAAACATTACAACAGACAACAGACAGGTGTCTGGGGGTGATGACATTCGCATCGTTAAGCAATAGGCGGTCGGCCTGTTACATTGAACTTCCTGGAATGCCCAAATAACATCTTCATATTTCTTGAGAGATATTGTTAATGAATATTACTGTCCCATTTTAAGTAGTCCAAGATATAATTTCTCAATCACCCTATGCCCCTAATAGACATAGGGTGATTTAGACATAAGAGGTGCATGGGGAGCTGAAGCAAGGGTATCTCATACTTTCTAAGGGATTCTGGGTTCCATGAGCCCTCACGTTACAATATGTAGGGGCTGCTAAGTGTTGTGGTTTTATTGAGGGATATTAAACTTGAATAGGGTAAGGGGAGTATGGGATGCCCAATTGATTGAAACGTAATTTACACAGGACTCAACATATATACACCTCAGTATCTAAACTTCTTCTCTTCTCTCCAGCACATCACTTGCTTGCAGACTGTCTCTCCTCAATACCTCCAGCACATCACTTGTTCCGGACCAGCTAGCACTGATTTGTAGGCCTGACACTGGCTCAGCCAGGCCTAGGGTAAATTCCCTTTGTAGGCCGGGACCGCAGGCTCCTTTTGTGTAGCAAAAATATGGTAGTCCTTAGTGCTAGCTGTCCATGTGGCTACTGAGCCCAGTACCACATTTTCGCAGCCACAGCAACAGATTCTAAAAAGCAGAGGTAGTAAGAACTACCTGAATCCGGTGCACATGTTGGCATTGGTACTGAAACTGGTGAAAAGCTTTCATAAATTAGGAGCAGGACATGTTAAAGTGGGCCATATCACCAGAAAACTGTCCTTACTGTGTTATTGAATTCCTCCTTATATGTTTTGTGAGGTTGGAAATTTAAAGGGGTTGTAAAGGCTTGTGTTTTTTCACCTCAATGCAATCTATGCATTGAGGTAAAAAAAAACACCTGGCAATCCCCAGCCCCCCCCCCCCCCCCCCCGTTTTACTCACCTTAGCCAGTTCACCTGACCTGCGCATCCCCGGCGTCCTCTTCTCCACGGAGTCCTGGCGTTGATTGGATAGATTGATAGCAGCGCAGCCATTGGCTCCCGGTGGCGGGGCTGAGTCATACACTCTGCGTCTATGGACGCTGAGTTTATGACACAGGAGCGCGCCCGTAAGGTAACCCCCTCGGGAGAGAGCTTCCCAGAGGGGGTTATCTAATGCGGGGAGGAGCCGCGAGAGCCGCCGTGGGACCCCAGAAAAGGATGTTCTGGGCCACTCTGTGCAAAACGAACTGCGCAGTGGAGATAAGTATGACATGTTTGTTATTTTTTTTCTTTTAATCAAACCTTTTAGTATTCCTTTAAGTAAAAGTAAATACAGTAGAAATAAAATGTTAATGGTTGGAAATTAAAGCTATGTTTTAGAGTCTAGTGGGTAAGATACTACCTGTAAGTGCATCAACTTCCAGAAGTTTCTCTTTTATCAATTCTCCCATAGAGATACAGAATAGATAAGACTGTAAGTATACTATATCGGTGTACTTTCAGAAGAAATATTGCTGGCAGGCAGAAGAGCTTTTATTGCAAAGACGACATACAGAGTCTCTTCTGCAATAAAGATCTACCTGCCAGCAATAGTTTATTGTGAGTTATAGTTCTGCTTTCATTTTTGGCACTGCGTTTAGTCTCAGCACAGCTGTTCACTGTAGATATTTTTTTATGTACCAGTTTCTTTACACTAGAGACTGTGGCATATATGCTAACATATTCATCCAATTTCTCAGGACGTTGTCACCCTTGCCCACAGACCACATTTAATACGCCAACCTTGCTGGTGGTTCCACCCACATCAATCCCACTTTCTGGGCAGTGCCACCAAGATCACGCCAACTTTCTCTGCAGTCCTGTCTCTAATTAAGCTGGAATCTCCCACTTGTTGTGATGCAATCCAATTAGTTAATACCCTTTTTTGAGCTACTTCCCACAGAAACTCAAATAATTACTGACCGCAATACATATATATTGTGGCATGGGATATATTGTTAGCTCTCGTGGTAGATGCGTTTTTCCAGTGATTCAAGCAAGTCAGGAACTATATTTAAGGGCATGGTAGCCCATTTTTATTAAAAAGGCAAAATAAAAGTCCAAACAAAGGTTTCCCACGCAGGGGTTCTACTCCATCAAATATACAGAACAAAAAATGCTAGCCCACCTGGCTCTCTGTAGCAGTACTTCTGCACTTTGTCCTGGTCAGCCAGACCACGGACTCCTCAAAGTAGACAGCTTCCCTTTAGCGTCTACAGCTCTGCCTCTTGCAGTCACAAACGTACTGGCTGTCTCCTACAGGCTCTCTGACTCCTGAAGACATCCTGTCTCTTGGTGTAGAGCCGTCTCCAACTGGGAGCCATGAGGTTTTCTCATATACTCAATATAAGGGCTGTTCTCACCTGAGCACACACCCTGCTGGTAATCAACAAAGTCTGGATACAGGGTTGGAGATCCCGCCCCTCCTAAGACTCTGTGGAATCTCCAAACTACAGAGCCCCATGTCAGAATACCAAAACCTGGAGAAAGCTGCGAAAGCAGTCTTTTCCAGTCCACATCTACGCTCTGTAGTCTTGCACCTCGCAAATGTGCATACCCTGTGTCCAGCAAACTGTCCATTTTACCGTGACAGTAGCTCCTACTGTCACAATTTATATATATATATATATATATATATATATATATATATATATACACGTTGCAGATTGCAAGTGGTTTACCGGTATTATGGCTGAAGATATCAGCTACAACCCCGGTACCGTTTTTTTTAGCAGACGGCCGGCTTTCTCATGAAACCGGTCTGAGCGGCTTATGAGCCACTGGACTGGTTTCTGAAGCGGCAGGAGGGGACATCCCCTCCCTCCTGCCGCTCGCTGGTGCTTGTTGGGCTTACCATTACCACCTGTTAGCCCAAAAATTATTTGGTGGTGCGGCCATCTGCCCCTATAGGTGATCAAAGAGTTAACACTCTTTGATTAACTCTATGGCCAACTCTATGGCCTTGGAGGACCGGAGCGACGTCATGACGTCACTTCCGGTCTAGGCTGGACAAAAAATAAAAAGCGAAAGATCAAACCATTTTATTTTTTTGATCTCTTACTTCTAAAGGTAAAGAAGAGATTTGGGGTATTTTTGACCCCAGATATCCTCATAAAGAGGACAATGGACATTGTAAAAATAAAAAGTAAATTTAATACCTCCATACTCACACGCCGAAGCGAATGCATGTGTAAGACGTGCACGTATATGTAAACGGTATTCGGACCACACATGTGAGGTATCGCCACGAATGTAAGAGCGAGAGCACTAATTCTAGCGCTAGACCTCCTCTGTAACTCTAAACAGGTAACCTTTAAAGGCGTTTAAAACATTGCCTATGGAGATTTTTAGGTACCATAGTTTGTCGCCATTCTTTAAAAGTGTGACATGTTGGGTATCTTTTTACGCTGTGTAACATCATCGTTCACATTATACACAAAAATTGAGGTAACTATAGTGTTTTCTTTTTTTTTTTTTAGCTCATTAAAGTATATTTTTCTCCAAAACAATTGTGTTTGCAAAACCGCTGCGGAAATACCGTGTGACATAAAAAATTGCAACGATCGCCATTTTATTTCCTAGTGTCTCTGCTAAAAAAAACTATAATGTTTGGGGGTTATAAGTAATTTTCTAGCAAAAAATACTGATTTAAACAAAAAGTGCCAGAAAAATCTGGGTCTTCCAAGTGGATAAGGGTGATGCTGTGATCTTGGGCGTCAGCCCAGGACACAGGCTCATTGAGACACAGCACCTAGATGCGGGACTGTCCTCGCAAATTCAAGAAAGTTGGCATCTATACTGTAGTGGGGAAAATGCTTGTAAGTCAGTTTCTGAGATATTGTAGCCACCTTGTATGGCACCCACTCTTCTTTCACAGCCAGCATTACATAGATCATGCATCTTCCTCATTCTCACGGTTTGTGAAACAGCTGAACCTAGGGTTGGCACCTGTCCAGGATTCACCCAGACAAATTATTCAGACAGGAATGTGACTCAGAACAGGGCCTGACAGGAGGGTGAGGGGGCACTATGTGTGCTGCATTACTATTCTCTTTGGAGTGCCCAAAGGTGTTCCAGGTCGTTACAATCCTGTAGTGTATATTAAAAAAAAAAAAAATTGCTGTGCGCTGCTGAAGTGTTCGGGTTTGGCTTGAAGAAAAAGTGGCAACCCTAGCTGAACCGCTTGATCACATCTGCATGCTTAATGTCTTTCTGTTTGCGTAAATAAATATGTTTGCCTAAAAAAAATGGCCACTAAGGCCTCAATCTCAGGGGTGCTGAGGATCATAGTCCGTGAATGGGATGTGTGTTTATGCGGCTTGAACTGCCAGATACTGCAAGCAGGCATCCCTTTCACATCTATGGGGAGGCGGTGGCTGCAAGGACACTGCTGCTCGTCCCAATTTGACAGGCGTGTGGTTGAGCGGCTGTGAACGCAGACAGGGTGTCTACTAAACTCTTACAGAAATGTACCGTATATACTCGAGTATAAGCCGAGTTTTTCAGCACATTTTTTTGTGCTGAAAATGCCCCCCTCGGCTTATACTCCAGTCACCTTTTTGCGCCTGATCTCCCGGACTTTGGGGACCAGGTACCGGCTGGCCGTAGGTCCCCTGGACCCCAAACTTGGCACACATGTAGCCCCAGTTCGCCTTTACAAGTGTGCAAAGTTTGCTGTTTGGGGGACTTACGGCCGGGGAGCACCGATTTTTCAAAACTGGGCACCCCTTTCATAGACTCCCATGTTAAACGTAAGTCTAGTCAGGGGCACAGTGAGGCATGCAGATGGACACCCTAGGCTTATACTCGAGTCAAGTTTTCCCATTTTTTGTGGTAAAATTAGGTGCCTCGGCTTATACTCGAGTATATACGGTAGTTGTTGGTGCTGCTATTTGCATCTCTGGAGATGCTGACTGCCCTGTCCTTCCTTACCAGCATACATAGACCTAGCCTATACCTCCGGAGCTTTCATGCTGCTTTTTTTCCAACTCCTGCAGAACCTTGGCTGGCTTCCACCGTTAGTCAGGTGCATGTTATAGGAAGATCGGCTTGCCTCTATTTGTGCAGCTTAGCTGTCAAAACAGACTGCTGTTTATTTTAATGCTTCTTCAAAACTCAGTTTGTTGCGGGGGCAGAGATGGTCCACAGAACTCCGCAGAGCATACACAGCTGCAATTTACATAGCTATATTAAGTCCCTGCGGCATGTAAAAATTAATCCTTCTGAAATAGAAAGGTAAAACCCTTCTATATTTGGTTTTATGTCGTTTACTGTAAATATGGCACTAGCTTGGGGGAAAAAATTAAAGGAACAGCACTGAGCAAAAGAAGAATTGGCTTCACCGTTGCCTTATGGTAACGCATATTTTACTGTTATGCAAGTAAACGCACCATATGTTGTGGTGCCATTCATGCAATACATATTAACCGGTTAAGGACCGGCTCCTGTACATTTACGACGGCAGAATGGCACGGCTGGGCAGAGTAACGTATATTTACTTCACTTTGAAAATCTCGCCGAGCGTGCGCCCCTGCCGCGAGCTCCATGACCGTGCCCGCGGGACCCGTGGACTTGATGTCCGCCAGTGTCCCGCGATCGGATCACAGAGCTGCAGAACGGGGAGAGGCAAGTGTAAACAACCATCTCCCTGTTCTGCCTAGTGACACTGTCACTGATCGTCTGCTCCCTCTCATCGGGAGCAGCGATCAGTGACGTGTCACTGGTAGCCACGCCCCCAACAGTTAGAATCACTCCCTAGGACACACTTAATCCCTTCCCCGCCCCCTGGTGGTTAACCCCTTCACTGCCAGTGTCATTTTTACAGTAATCAGTGTATTTTTATAGCACTGATCGCTGTAAAAATTACAGTGGTGTCAAAAGTGTCCGATGTGTCCGCCGTAATGTCGCAGTCACGATAAAAATCGCTGATCGCCGCCATTACTAGTAAAAAAATAAAATTATTGATAAAAATGCCATAAAACTATCCCCTTTATGTAGACCCGAGTGCCCAACCTTTTGAAGAGCGAGGGCCACTGAAGCGACTTGGTAACCGTTCGCGGCCCAAAATGAGTGGAATGGGTGGATGACAGGTCTGTGTCCATGCTGCATATGCTGAACGGACAGGGACACAGCCCATGCTACTCTATGGGCTCTCCAATTCAATCCGCCCAGATGGAATGGGACGGATCCCCTTCTGTTTTTTTTTTTTTAGCAGGGCAGATTGGCGGTAAGTGGGGGTAAATGGACATAGAGGGGAATGGAGGGTCCGATTGGGTCCAAAGGCTGCTTTCACACTGATGCACCACATGCACCTGTGGCTTTCCTGCAGGTTAGATGCACTTTTCCATAGGCTTCTATTATATCCTGCAGGTGTGGTGCAATTTCTGAAAGCTCACCAAACCCACAGGTAACAGAAGTCTATGGCTCAGTGCAGGTAACCTTCAGGTGCACTGCGCTGCACCTGCCGATTAGTTTGAAAGCAGCCAAGTAACCACTGTAAAACAGATATGCCCATATATACACCGTAATTTCAGTAATAATTGTACCTTTAATAACAGTTTTCCCCGGCTGTTGCTCTCCCAGGCAGAGTGCATTTTGTATTGATTGTGACAGGAGCTCGTGCTATACAGGAAGCATCAGATTATGTAGCTCTGCTCTGCAGCAGCCTGCTTTCTCTACCGCTGGCTTCATTCACAACACTGATGTTCTGGGATGACGGGTCAGCAACCTGCAATCTGGGCTTGCCAAACCATCATCCCAGAGCAGGAGGTCGCGGGCCACATCAGAAGGCTCCGCGGGCCACATGTGGACCCCGGGCCACTGGTTGGGTACCCCTGAGGTAGACGCTATAACTTTTGCGCAAACCAATCAATAAACGCTTATTGCGATTTTTTTTTTACCAAAAATATGTAGAATACGTATCGGCCTAAACTGAGAAAAAAAATAGTTTTTTTTAATATTTTTTGGGGATATTTATTATAGCAAAAGGTAAAAAATATTGCATTTTTTTTAAATTGTCGCTCTATTTTTGTTTATAGCGCAAAAAATAAAAACCGCAGAGGTGATCAAATACCACCAAAATAAATATCTCTATTTGTGGGAAAAAAAGGACGTCAATTTTGTTTGGGAGCCACGTCGCACGACCGCGCAATTGTCAGTTAAAGCAACGCAGTGCCGAATCGCAAAAAGTGGCCTGGTCTTTGGCCAGCCAAATGGTCCGGGGCTTAAGTGGTTAACATGCAAAATACAGCATGTTAACACGCATGTGGCAACGCATAGCAGTTGACTGAAAAAGTGTAAAGGGGCCCTAGTACTTATCTGTCTGGTGGGCACTAATGCCTATATTTATTCTCTTAAAGAGCTACGGCTGCCAAAAAATCTTTTGTATACAACATACAGTACTTTTGAGTATGCCAGACGCGTGTTCCCTTGCTGCAACCTGTGTTTCCCACTGGCTGCTATGTCACTACTGTGTCCTGTATGGGAATAGAGGTCGGAATGTGTTATGTGATTAGAAACTATAGACAGAGATAAAAATCACAACCTTTTTAGAGTGTGTGCGTGTATGTGTGTATACACTCACTGGCCACTTTATTAGGTACACCTTGCTAGTACTGGGACCCCGTTTTGCCTTCAGAACTGCCTTAATTATTATTATTATACAGGGTTTATATAGCGCCAACAGTGCCTTACAATAAAAAGGGGGACAGTACAATTACAATACAGTTCAATGCAGAAGGAATAGGAGGGCTCTGCTCATGGATGGAGCTTACAGTTCTTCATGGCATAGATTCAACAAGGTGTTGGAAACATTCCTGAGATTTCAGTCCATAGTGACATGATAACATCACACAGTTGCTGCAGATTTGTCGGCTGTACATCCATGATGCCAATTTCCCATTCCACCACATCCCAAAGGTGCTCTATTGGATTGAGATCTGTTGACGCCATTGGAGTACAGTGACCTCATTGTCATGTTCAAGAAACCAGTGGTGAGATGATTGGAGCTTTGTGACGTGGTGCATGATCCTGCTGGAAGGAGCCATCAGAAGATGGGTACACTGGAGTCATAAAGGGATGGACATGGTCAGCAACAATACTCAGGTAGGTCGTGGTGTTTAAACGATGCTCAGTTGGTACTAAGGGGCCCAAAGTGTGCCAAGAAAATATCCCCCCCAACACCATTCCAACACCACCACCAGCCTGAACCGTTGATACAAGGCAAGATGGATCCATGCCTTCATGTTGTTAATGACAAATTCTGACCCGACCATCTGAATGTTGCAGCTGAAATCGAGACTCATCAGAGCAGGCAACGTTTTTCCAATCTTCTTGTGACAGAGGGGTCACTTTGGACACAGGGTGAGCCAGGAAACAATGGACATTAAGAATATGGCTTGGATTGCTTGAAATTGAAATAGTAATATTAGTCCACAATATGTACTGGTTGTTTTATTCTGAACTCAACAGGTTAATTGAGAGATGTGTTACCTGCCAGTTGTGATGTAAATGAATCTAGAAGGGCGTCTGAAGACCCTTTTAGTGTGAATAGGGATAATTAACTCTATACTTGTGTGTATTGTACTCAGACAGACAGGCTATAAATCCTTTCATTGTGAGATGTGTATTGAAGGTCGTCATGTTTCTATTGTGTAAAGTCTTTTGAACTGAAAGGGGATTAGAACCTGTTGTCTCCTAACAGACGTCAAAATAATGTGTATTGGGTCTTGTTATGTTGTGGGTGGAGCTGGACCATTGTTCATTCAGGTTAATGCAGTATTGGATGTGTATAAAAGTTACAATGCTTTTTTCAATAAAGTCAGTCTATCCTGGAAAGATACAGAGTGCGTCTCATTCTTTCAGAAGGATTAATTCCTATGGGAAGTGGTCGTCTGACTGTGGAGGGTTGACAGTGAATTTGTGTCCAGGAGAGGGAAGATATCTAAACGGCGTTAACCCCTTTCGTATTTGGGGTGTTGTTACACTTCTTTTGTCCAATTTTGGTGATCCTGTCGAATTGTAGCCTCAGTTTCCTGTTCTTAGCTGCCAGGAGTGGCACCTGGTGTGATCTTCTGCTGCTGTAGCCAATCTGCTTCAAGGTTCGATGTGTTGTGTGTTCAGAGATGGTATTTTGCATACCTTGGTTGTAACGAGTGGTTATTTGAGTTAATGGTGCCTTTCTATCATCTCGAACCAGTCTGCCTATTCTCCTCTGACATCAACAAGGCACACAACTGCCGCTCACTGGATATTTTCTATTTTTCTAGCTGTTCTCTGTAAACCCGAGAGACAGGCCACAGGGGGGGGGCAGCAACCAGCATCTCAGCTTGTCTGAGAGCTCACACTTTACTCACAGCTTGTGAGCCTCAGCCCTCGTACACACGGCCGAGATTCTCGTTGAAAAAAACATGTCGTTTTTTTCGACGAGATTCTTGGACAAGAAACTTGTCCCGGCCGAGTGTACACACGCTCGTTTCAAAGAACCCGCGGTTCTTTGAATGGAGCGTACGCGGTGACGTCATCGACTACGACGAGCATGCGCTCGTCACATTCGATGTCGTCGCCGACATCTTGGTATACCCTACGTATGCCTATGAAGCTACCGCGTATGCGTCGAATTCATTTCGAACATGCGCGGGCTTCCGGGAGGACAGGTAAGTGTACACACACTCACTTTTCTCGTCGAGAAACATGCCGAGGAGAATCTCGACGAGAAAATAGAGAGCAGGTTCTCTATTTTCTCGTCGAGGTTTCTTGTCGGTTTTCTCGACGAGAAACCCGATAGCCGCGTACACACGACCGATTTACTCGGCAAGACCTCTCTGCCAGCAAGTTTCTTGCTGGTTCTTGCCGAGAAAATCGGCCGTGTGTACGAGGCCTCACTTTACTTCCTTGACACAGGTGCTGATTTCCCTCTGCTGCGTTTCAAGCCTCTCCTGCCTGCGGCATAACCCCTTCGGGACCTGTGTCCTGGCAAACATGGTTTGGAGGTTCTTTCCACCCAAATTTCTTCGAACTTCAGAAAATCTGGGTCCCTAATAAGAATGTATCAGTTAAGAGAGCGCTGACAGTCAGTCTTCTTTTTTAATCAAAATCCTTTACCCCGTATGGATGAGAACCCTTGAGTCTTTAAACTGCCCCCCTTAAAGGGACCACAACTCAAATACTGGTGCAATATATACCTGCCAGTGCCATCCAGGACACACTCCCAATATCTTGTACAATATACACACACACACATTATATTGTGTAACTCTGTGTGTACATACAGTATATAAAAAAAATGAAAGATTCCTTTATTATAATTCTCTTTAAGGTTTAAATAACATCTCTACTATACAGCACAAGATAATCTTCAGTGTATAATGACTTGTGGAAAGTCTATCTGCTAAAAGCTGAGCAAAGGCTTTGATTATAGCTTTGATCATAAGGAATCTGCATCCTCGGATACATTCGTGTTTTAAAGATTTGCAGCCACTGTGCAATTCAATTAAACCCTGGAGACCTTTGTCAGACTTATTTCCCCTGCCAGCTATTCCATTTACTTTTCTACTAAGTCAGCACTGATATCTTCCCACTCTTCTAATCAGGCTTGTGCCAGGAGGTATGCATAATATTTGTTCAATATATGATAGGAGAGTAACTGAGTAGGAAATACACAGGCGTGCCGTTGGAAGCATGAAGTCATACTCCATAATTGTTGATGGAAAACAACCTTCCAGGTGAGCTATCGAGCTATATACGATGCTTGCATTTTAGAGAACATTACTGCAGATTGTTACTTGCTTTCGTTCTGTAGATATTGAGGTAGGTCACTCCAGTTTACTCACATTAATACAGTGTTAAGTTAAAGGTTCTTGTTTTACCATAATCAGGTTTGGTCCCAGTGCTGTAGTAGAAATCACTGCAATCCGGGCCACATTTCTTAAAGCGGAGGTTCACCCACATTTTAAAGATTGTTTAAAACATTTCCTATTAGCATAAATAGAAAAGAATGCCTAACCTTTTTTTTTTTTTTTTTTTTGTGTCGTTTTCGTTGATCATCTTTCTCCATTGCTACTTTCGGGATTTCCTCCCGCGGGAGTAGGCGTGTCATTTGCTGTCCTATGAGTCGCTGTGTATGCCGGGATGTGTGTAGCAATGTCTCCTGGGAGCAAAGTGTCCTGCTTCCCAGGAGTAAAAGAGTAAACATGACGATAATTCAATCGTCATGTGACTTGTCTACCCGGTCACGTGACGCGCATTCACCTCTACACGGAAGAATATGCTTGTGGGCTTCAAGATGCCCACAAGCAAAATGGCAAATCCAGGAAGTGTTTTTATAAAGAGTTATTTATTATGAAAACGGACGGGGGATGTATAGCAGCGCTGGGCAAGTGAGTACTACACATGCATAAGTAGTAGCATAGAATGCACTGAAAAAAAAAAATGTATGCACCGCGGAACCTCCGCTTTAACTGCCATTCAGGGACACACCCCTGACAGCACCCCTGGATCATGATGTGCGGCACCTGGCTGGGAGACATGCGATGCAGGGCGTAGCAGTGTGCAGATGACACTCTCTTCGGACACTCTGCACTCACCTCTCTCTCTGATACACATTTATTTTTAGACAAACATTCCAGATTCAGGGTTCTCACATGCACATGTGGCTGAGGGCATGGCTCCCCGGGGGACTTCCCTGCAATACGAGGCTGCCAGAGGCCAGATAGAGGAGAAGGGGGCCGGGCAATCAATTATCAGTATCCTTTAGTGTCCCCTCATTTCTCTGTGTGTCTCCTTTATTACTGTCCCCTCAGTTCTCTGTGTGTCTCCTTTATTACTGTCCCCTCAGTTCTCTGTGTGTCTCCTTTATTACTGTCCCCTCAGTTCTCTGTGTGTCTTCTTTATTACTGTCCCCTCAGTTCTCTGTGTGTCTCCTTTATTAGTGTCCCCTCAGTTCTCGTTGTCTCCTTCGTCAGTGTCCTCTCAGTTCCCTGTGTGTCACCTTTATTAATGTTCCTTTGGTTCCCTGTGTCACCTTCATTACTGTCCCCTCAGTTCCCTGTGTCCCCTTTTATTAATGGCCCCTCAGTTCCCTGTGTCACCTTCATTACTGTCCCCCAGTTTCCTGTGTCACCTTCATTACTATTCCCTCAGTTCCCTGTGTCACCTTCATTACTGTCCCCCAGTTTCTTGTGTCGCCTTCATTACTGTCCCCCAGTTTCTTGTGTCGCCTTCATTACTATTCCCTCAGTTCCCTGTGTCACCTGCTTCATTACTATTCCCTCAGTTCCCTGTGTCACCTTCATTACTGTCCCCCCAGTTTCTTATGTCACCTTCATTACTATTCCCTCAGTTCTCTGTGTCACCTTAATTACTGTGCCCCAGTTTCCTGTGTCACCTTCATTACTATTCCCTTAGTTCCCTATGTCACCTTCATTACTGTCCCCCAGTTTCTTGTGTCACCTTCTTTACTATTTCCTTAGTTCCTTGTGTCACCTGCTTCATTACTATTCCCTCAGTTCCCTGTGTCGCCTTCATTACTGTCCCCCCAGTTTCTTATGTCACCTTCATTACTTTTCCCTCAGTTCCCTGTGTTGCCTTCATTACTGTCCCCCCAGTTTCTTATGTCACCTTCATTACTATTCCCTCAGTTCCCTGTGTCACCTTCATTACTGTCCCCCAGTTTCTTATGTCACCTTCATTACTATTCCCTCAGTTCCCTGTGTCACCTGCTTCATTACTATTCCCTCAGTTCCCCATGTCACCTGCTTCATTACTATACCAGTGGGTGAGGTCCCTCAGTCTGGCAGGAGGAGGAGAGAAGTCTGGCAGCCGATCTGAGCAGTGAAGACGATCACACCAGCCAGTCCCTGCTGCAAGTCACTCTCTCCCTCTGCATACAGCTGGGTGCCGGAGTCAGACCAGAGAAGGAGGGGGTGCGTGGAGACTGGATCCAAGCAGCACTAGGCACAGGCCTTGCTCGGCCTCACTCTGAGTCTGTGTGACGACACTGGTTGCTAGACGCCAGGCGGGGGCGGCCCTAGCAACCAGTTTGGCAATGTACCTGGTAGGTACATTGCCGAAACATTGTCCTCTGTTTTATTCGGGGACACTGTATTGTCCCGTAATGAAGATGCCCGGGACCCAGGACAGACATGTCAATTGCGGGACAGTCCCGGGCATTCCGGGACACGTGGGCACCCTACTGCTGGAGAGAGACAGCTCCAAATTAAAGGTGAATATTGCTGCTTTTTCTTTGCTTTTACAGCACCTAGGGGTACTTCTTTTAAAAATAAATGTTTATTCCAGAGTTGTGCATTATGCTTTTGCTTGCTTTAGGGTGTATGAAGTGCAGTCATGAGCGTGACTGGCATGCAGAAGCTTTTGAGTTGCTTCTAAACTGCTCCAGGGGGATTTTGCATTCAGTATGTTGCACTGATATTTTATTTTTTGTGGCTCTGATTAAATTACACTGTGCACCAGATCTGGTCTGTATACCTGAGTTCCACCTATCTGCCATGAACATCACAGAGGTGCCTCGCTTGCTTTCTTGGAAATTAAAGTGTTACTAAACCCAGGACCTTGCAGTCACTATATCTGGTCTCCCACAGTACACAGATCATGGAAATGCAATTATTTTAGTAAATATAAACTACTAAATACCTTTTCTCATCAGCAGTATATAGCAGTTTTGTGACTTCTATCAGTGTCTAGTTAAAGCTTGTAGGAGGAGTTTTCATTCTGCTCTGACTGTCCTATGAGGCTGCACGTGTTTTGTGCTGCGTTTGTAGTGCGGTTGCGATCACATGCATTCTCCCAAGAAAAAGAAAACTCTCTAGCAATACACACCAAACTGAGTATGTGCAGCTTGCCCCCTAGCCTCTGTTCAGGAGATGGATTGGGGACTGTGGAAGAAGGGGAGGATCAGAGAAGACAGGATCGAACAGCCTTTTTGCACAATGTGCAGGATTAACCCCTTATGTTCCACAGTGAATATAACAAGCATGATTTACTGCATTTAGTAACACTTTAAGTTTATTGTTTACGGTAATTGTCAAGAACAGAGGGCGTGAGTACATTGCTGGTAAAACAGAAGTGTAAATTCCAAAGAGTGAGCGTGTTGATGGAGTCTTCAGAAATACAAGAAGCTAGATTTAGATCTGGCCCACCGATAACTGAAATATCAGCCGTGGATAAACTGGCCTTTTAAAATATTATGACTGCTAGGGGTACCATTCCATGGATGTCTATGCGTTAGATCTAATTTATTTTGGCCAAGCAAGGAACGTGACACCTACCCACACAATGTTTATAGAATTCAGATCGCTTGCGTTAACGTTCATATGTTCCGCCTGAATCTTTAGAAGAAAATAAACACAGAAATTCGGGGTAAAAATAGCGTATGACTAACGCTGTGTTTTTGTTCTGGAATTGCTAATTGACAGAAGTGGACCCAGGCTACACTTTATTTCCCAGCATGTTTTTATATTTATGGTAGACGTGGGTGTTTTATGCTCAGCTTGTATGAAATCACTTAGCAGTGAAACCGAGCAAACACTTTACAGGGAATTACATAGCACGGTTTATTTCCTGTACTGCACTCTTATCTGTTACTTTGTAGCCGGCTATCTCTAAGGACTACAGAATCCCTTATGTTATGGAGGAAAGGGGTCTGTTTGGAGTCCTGTCCTATGTAGAGTGACCACATTTCCAAACTACCATTCAGGGACACCCTCCCTTCCCAAAAATCAGCTTGTGCTGTAACGAATCACAGCACAGTGATTGGACACAAGAGGCGGGATTTATGATTTCTCCAATCACAAGCAGGGGGCGGGATTGTGCTCCTCCAGGCATTCCCGGCCAGGACAAGTACTGTCAGTGAGTAAAGCGGTGATGTGGCAGCCTTTTTTGGGGGCATCAGATTGGCTCGGAGGATGGCTGTGTCCGTTTCAATCCGGGACACTGTATTGTCCTAGAATGAATGTGCCAGGGACAGACCTGCAAAATGCAATCCGGGACACGTGGTCACCCTAGTCCTATGCGAACAAAGCTGCTGCTCCATAGATACAGTGAAGTGATTGAGCGTTGTTACCGAAAGCGGGAAGGGTGTTTCTGGCAGTGAAAAAAGGAAAACAAGCACAGCAACCATAGCTAAGGACAAGTAAGCAGCAACATATTAGAATTCTGTTGGGTTTAGATATAATTTTAAAGCAGAGGTCAGCCAACCTCTGCAAAAATGAAAAGCCAGCAGCTACACATACTCCAGCTGCTGGCTTTTAATATTAGGATTCTAAGGCCGGTTTCACACTGGGGCGGTTGGGGCGATGGCGGTATAGCGCTGCTATTTTTAGCGGCGCTATACCGTCGGGATTGCTGAGGTATTCGGCTGCTAGCGGTGCGGTTTTAACCCCCGCTAGCGGCCGTAAAAGGGTTAATACCACCCGCAAACCGCGGCTACAGCCGCGGTTTGCGGGCGGTATTACCGCGGTGTCCCATTCGTTTCAATGGGAAGGAGCGGTGGAGGAGCGGTATACACACCGCTCCTCTCACCGCTCCAAAGATGCGGCTAGCAGGACTTTTTTTCACGTCCTGTTAGCGCACCGCTCCAGTGTGAAAGCCCTCTGGGCTTTCACATTGGAGAGACAGCAGCCGCTGTTTAGGCTCGGTTTGCAGGTGCTATTTTTAGCAAAATAACGCCTGCAAACCGCCCCAGTGTGAAAGGGGCCTTACCTGTCCTGGAGTCGAGCGATGTCGGCACCGCAGCTGATGTTTCCATCAGCTGTCAGGTGCTGTCGCCGCCATTGCCGGTAAGAGAACCCGGTAGTGAAGCATTACGGCTTCACGCCGGGTCCAACTGCGCTCTCCTACTGGCCCGGTGGCGGGTAAGGGAGGAGGAGGGAGCCGAGCTGCTGACGTAATGCGCCGCGGGCCGGTCTCCCAGAAGTGGGGACAGGGTACCTGTCAAAGACAGGTATCCGCTCCCCCCGGAAGGTGCCAAATGTGGCACCCGAGAGGGGAGGAGACAAATAAGTGGATGTTCCACTTTTGGGTGGAACTCCACTTTAAGAAAGAGAGTTGCCTTTGGAACCAATTGGCTGAGCAGCAGCAGTTTAAAGTCCAACATTAGAGGGAGGTGGCACAAGTATTGAGATTTTATACTTTTATTTCACAAAACATCTTTGTTCCCTGAGTGCAGTGCTGCAATACTGATGCTGCTGTGAGCTCCAACTGCATACCTCCCAACTTTTTGAGATGGAAACGAGGGACACCTATCAGCAAATGTATACAGGCATAGGAAACATCCTTTGCCACGCCCTCTTAAAGGAGAATTGTACAAAAAAATAAGATTGGTTAAACCCACAAGTGTTTTTTTTTTCCCACTGCTATTCCTTTATATTGGCTTTTGGAATTTACAAATGCAGCAATTTATAAATCAGATGAAAGGTTTAAGGCTGGAAAACACTTTTTGATAGATAAAAAGTGCATTTTATATACAACTATATAGATCAGACCAAAATGAGTGACAGATGAGGAGGAATGAGGGACAGAGGGACATTGCTCCAAATCAGGGACACTCCCTCGAAATCAGGGACAGTTGGGAGCTATGTACAACTGGCTGATAAGGTGTTAAAATCTCAGTTTTACTCATTGAGCTACCATGGTGAAATTAGTTTGAAAAGCAAATATAGTATTAAAAAATGCACTGCAAATATAGCACAAAATGCATGCAAATCGTGTGTCAAGCGTGCTTCAAATACATGTGAACATGCAGTCAAAAACGTGCAGTTATGTGCAGTTTCTGGTGTGAATGGGCCCTTAACTGCTTTTTAAAGAGGAAGTAGACTCTGTGTGTTTTTTTTTCTTCCTGTAAAGTCATAATGTGCTAGTATGCACCGCATACTAGCACATTATGTGACACTTACCTGCAAATGAAGCCTGTGTCGTCCCTGCTGCAGGCCGCATCCATCTTCACCCTTCTTCCTTCTGAGGCCACGGGAGCACGCTCCTGAAGAAATGGCACAGGCGGCCGTTCCTTTAGAGCACATGCGCCGATGACATCATCGGCGCAGTATACCGTAAATATCTCCTAAACGGCACATGTTTAGGAGATATTTACAATACCTATAGGTGAGCCTTATCATAGGCTTACCTATAGGTACGAATTACACAGGAAGGTTTACAACCTCGTTAAGTAATTTTTTAGTCCTCATTTTGATTAGGATGATCAGAGTGGTTTCCGTGAAATTTTGTTAAAAAGAAAACTCCCAGTTTCACTCACCGGGCTACCATGGTGAAATTTGTTTGAAAAGCATATATATATATATATATATATATATATATATATATTAATTAAAAAAAAAAATTAGGGGGTGTTTTTGATGAAAAGGGCTTAGTTATAGTAGTTCAGTTTACTTAATTTAGTGTCGCTTATGATTTTTGAACCTTTTTTGGTGTGTGATCATTACGTGTGCATTGACACTTTTTTTTTTTTAATGTCTATTTTTGTTTCTTTCTTTCTGTAGAAAAGGTAAAATAATGAGGAGTAATGAGGAGTAAGAATGGGTGCAAGAGGGTTGAAAGGAGGTAATTCTTATTTTTAACCACTTAAGACCCGGACCAATACGCAGCATAAGGACCAGGCCCCTTTTTGCGATTCGGCACTGCGTCGCTTTAACTGACAATTGCGCAGTCATGCAACGTGGCTCCCAAACAAAATTGGTGTCCTTTTTTTCCCACAAATAGAGCTTTCTTTTGGTGGTATTTGATCACCTCTGCGTTTTTTTTTTTTTGCGCTCTAAACAAAAATAGAGCGACAATTTTGAAAAAAATTCAATATTTATTACTTTTTGCTATAATAAATATCCCAAAAAATATATAAAAAAACATTTTTTTTTTCCTCAGTTTAGGCCGATACGTATTCTTCTACATATTTTTGGTAAAAAAAAAAAAATGGCGGCGATCAGCGATTTTTTATTTTTTTTTGTGACTGTGACATTATGGCGGACACATCGGACACTTTTGACACTATTTTGGGACCATTGTCATTTTTACAGCGACCAGTGCTATAAAAATGCACTGGTTACTGTAAAAATGACACTGGCAGTGAAGGGGTTAACCAGGAGGGGGCGCTGTAGGGGTTAAGTGTGCCCTGATTTGTGTTTCTTACTGTGGGTGGGCGTGGCTTAGCGTGTGACGTCACTGATCGTCGTTCCCTATGACAGGGAACAGACAATCAGTGACAGGCTCACTAGGAAGCACGGAGAGAGGTTTGTTTACACTTACCTCTCCCCGTTCTTCCTCTCTGTGACCCGATCGCGGGACACCAGCGGCAATCGGGTCCGCTGTTCCTGCGGGGACGGTCATGGAGAAGAGGACCGGGTTGCGAGCGCGCCGCCGGCAGCGAGCTTGCGACCCACGGCTGGGCTCTTAAAGGGGACGTACCTGTACGCCCATGTGCCCAGCCGTGCCATTTTGCCAACGTACATCGGCGTGCGGCGGTCCTCAAGTGGTTAAAGCACATCACACTCTTAAAAACAACCTTCATTTTTTCTCTGTATTGCCCCCTGTGCTTTACACCAAAATGGTGAAATTTCACCGAAATCGTATGATTTTTACTGTTATTTCATGGACATTTACGAGAATTAAAATACAGTTCACTCATCCCTAATTTAAACCTTCTTGAATAAAGAAACTCAAGTTGAAAGCTTGTCCTGAATGAGCTCAATTATTTGCCCTGTTGCCCTTTTAGACTGTTGGACGTATTGTCTTCTTTGTGGCTCTGTGCCTAGATCTGTAATCTATAACAGAAGAAACCACCAAAACGTCTTCTGTTTTCGGTGTCTGAACAAACCAAGCCTTGATATCTACTATCAACCTAGCTCGGCCGGCAGCATTTGGTTTTGCATGATTACAAGTCTCTAAATTACATTGTATGAGCACAAAGCAAACACATTTCATAAGTCAAATCTGCGAGCAAGCAAAGAGGATCTAATTTGAAAGGAAATGTTGGTATATTTTCAGTAACATTTTGTATTATTATTGTAAGATTTATCTGAAAGGAGAAGTATAGCCAAAGCTTTTTTGGCTTTACTTCTGCTATGGATCAAAGGAACACAGTTAGTTCTGCACTCTTGGGACCTGTTTTCAGCCGACATCAGGCTAAAGGCCTCTGTTGGCTGACATCACAGACCCGGTACAGGCTCTGAAAAGATCCCGACCATATGGTCCGGATCCACCCAGATGCCTGGACCAGCAGCTGACTTAGCCTCTCAGCAAGCTGCTGAAAGCCTAAACCAGATGCCTACGCCCCCTGTACAGCCTGGCGCTCCAGTGAGCACTGGAGGGGCAGAGCAGAGAGCCAGTGATTGACAGCCATCGGCTCTCTGCAGGCTGAAGACTGAGGGCTGAGTGATCAACAGTGTTTGATTGCTCAGTTCTTGGTCTTACAGGCGGCAAGGGACAGCTGCAGCTGGGATTGGTGCTGCAGCCATCTAGATAAGTAGTATTGTTTATTGTTTTAATATCCCATACTTCTCTTTTAAAGCCGTTACCTTAATACTCACCCCCACTCCAGTGTCCAGGAGCTCTCTGTCGGCCTGCTGACATCTTCAGCTGGACTTTTTCTGGGTCTTTGCCCCTTTTGATTGGCCAAGTGGAGATGCTGTCACTTCTGCATATGCAAAGTTTATCTCAGTAGAAGTCTAAATTGTACATTGAGTTGCGCATACACATGCCGCCCTGGTGTTGTGGTGCGTTGCATCAAAGGAATGGTGCAAGTCTGTTTTTTTTTCCTTTCTGTTGCCATGCATTGCCAGCCTATTCTTGATAAAATGGTTGCCTTAATGCAACACATGTTAAGGTATTTGCAGTAGCACGCTGCAATGAAGTAACATAGTGTAAAGGGGGCCTAATATTTCAATCTGTTGCCAACAGTGCACATTGGAATATTAAGGCCCCCTTCACACAGTCTGCTGGCCATGTGATGTGTAGACTATCAGGTTTTAGTTGGGGGCTTCCGAAAATGGCAGGCATTACATGCTTTCCATATGTTTTAACAAACTTCCAGCTCATTAAACTCTGCTGCTATATTATATATTTGAAATCTATTCAAATCAATTCAGATGTTAAAAAAGTTGGACGCTTTCATTGTTAAAAGAATTATCATGCCATATATTTAAAACATATAAATATTTTCCCAGTAATTCATTTTAATGTAAAGAATAAGAACACTTTCAAAGAGTATTATGGAAACATTTCCTCAATCTTTCCCCCCTCCCACTGTTCTGATTTAACCAACCCCACCCTTCTTTGCTGTATACTCCACTGGTGTTCCGCTGCAATGTTTACCCATGGCTGGTGCATCTTCAACTTCCTGCTGCCTGCACATGTACAGTAGAACCCCTATAGACTGATCTGTCTCTCGGAGCCATAGATGTCTAAAGGCACACGATCGGATATTCTGTCAACAATTGTGTGATGGACGTGTTTTGTCGGATAATCCGACCGTCTGTATGCTCCATGGCACAATTGTTGTCAGACTTTCCAACAACAAATGTTGGATGGCTATGCTCTCAAATTAGCGACAACAAATGTGTTCCGTCGGATTATCCGATCGTTTGTACACAAATTCGTCGGACTAAAATCCAAAGTACAAACACGCATGCTCAGAACCAATGCTAAACATTAGACAATATTAGCAGAAGTTGCCCAAAGGGTGGCACTAAAGAGCTGAAAAACAACATAGTTTCGTGAACGTTGGCTGAAAAAGTTCTGCCGTCTGTATGCAGAACAAGTTCACGGCCAATGCCCTTCAGACAAAAATCCACAGATTTGTCTGATGGAAATCCGATCGTGTGTACTTGGTCTCTGCCACAGACCTGATGAACTTGGTCTCTGCCACAGACCTGATGAACTTGGTCTCTGCCACAGACCTGGTGAACTTGGTCTCTGCCACAGACCTGATGAACTTGGTCTCTGCCACAGACCTGATGAACTTGGTGTTTCAAAGCTTGACCTCTTTGTAAGGAGAAGACATCCCTCCAGAGAGTTACCGGGCCCCTTCCTTCACCGTGACCTCTCACCGGTCCCTCGGAACAGTTCCTCCCCCGGCCTCCTCGTCTAAGATACGGGTCCCCTCGCAAAGCGGCACCCTGGGATTTCCTCGATCCTTGATGGGCCCCAGCCGAAGGTGCTGGGCCCAAGGCCTTTGCCGCAGTCCCAGGGCTAAAGGTGCCTGGGACTGATTCACTGACCTCCGCCCCTGGGCCAAAGGTGCCCAGGGCGGGACAGGAACACACTCCCTGGGGTAGGACCCCCGACCACAACAGAACGGACAGAACCCCGAACAGGAAGCATCTGCCCCTTTTATATCCTCTCCCAGCATACACAGCAGGCCCGCCACACCCACTGTATGGCTGCTGAGAGGGGACACACAAGGCACAGCACTGTATCAGTGGTTCAACCCTGGCCTACCATGGCAGCGCCACCTGCAGGCCACAGGGAACTATACACCGATACTCCCCCTGCGGACAAAAATGGTTGATAGAATCCTGACAATTGGGGTGTTTGAGCATAACTACCACTCAAACACTTCCCCTAAATTTAGGACCCCGCTACATTAGTAATTAGTGACAAGAGAATTCCTGTGCTGGGAGCTGATTGCAGGTACCTGAGCAGATCAGTTATTAAATACCAGGTGTGCAAGGTAGTGTAGATTCTTTGGGCTAAGCCAAAATGTCGCCAATATCTGTTGCATGAACAGTAGTGTCAGGAAGGTAATAATATTGTGTTTCTACTACGCAGAAGCGGTGACGTTGACATCTAACATAAGCCAGTGTCATCTACAGTAGCCATACCCAGTAAAAAGCACATCGCTGCAGCTGGTGGTCCCTGTAGATGAGCCTGATGAAGAAGCACGCATGCTTCGAACGCGTGCAACCCCCGCTGACCTTCTACCCGGAAGTGACGATTCCTTTAGCAGTGTCCCAGGGAAGTTTGTTCCCCATCTCCGCGGCCGCGAGTGTGGAGTTCCGTCTACCACAACTACATCATAGAGAACAACCTGGGATTTCAGCTTCCAACATCAGGATATGCAGCCTCCGGGATGAGCGGATGACAAAATTTACAGATAAGCCTTAGATTATACTCGTTTGTGAGTGTATCTCTTGTTGCTGTATCATTTAATCTCCTAATAAATTTCTCAGACTGCTACGCTTAGAAGGCGCTGCTTTTTTCCTCTCCCTGGTGAGTCTGTGTTGCAACGGGACAAAGGCCCCTTTCACACGGAGGGTCCGTTCAGGTCCGCCTGTCAGTTTTTTAGGCGGACCTGCACGGACGCTCCATGTAGCCCTATGGAGCCACGGATGTCAGCGGTGACATGTCCGCTGACATCCGCTCCGCTCCGCCAAAGTGTGACGGAGGAAAACCCTATTTTTCCTTCCGTCGGCGGAGCGGATCGGATGACAGCGGACTCTACGGTCCGTCGTCATCCGATTCCCCATAGGGGAGAGCGGCGCTCTGACAGGGCGGTCCCTGCACAGTGTGCGGGGACCGCCCAGTCATCCGCCGGCTCAGCGGGGATCAACGGAGCGATCCCCGCTGAGCAAGCGGAGCTTCACGGGGCGGATCATGACTCATCCGCCCCGTGTGAAAGAGCCCTAAGCCTTCTAATTTCTGTCAGCTTACTCCACCTCCCTACTTCCTAGCTTCTTCTGCGGCTTTCACAGGCATTGCAATTTCTTGCCTGGCAGCTCACACCACCATCTCCTCTAGCCGACCATTGCTGCTGAGCAGGAGGACTGCATCTTGAGTTATTATAACTGACAGCTCTTTGCAGAGGCACTATATTAGTAATGAGGAAAGGTTGCGAGCACTTATTCTCTCTGGAGAAGAGACGCTTGAGAGGGGATATGATTTCAATGTACAAATACCGTACTGGTGACCCCACAATAGGGATAAAACTTTTTCACGGAAGGGAGTTTAATAAGACTAAGAATAAGAATAAAATTAGAACAAAAGAGGTTTAACCTTAAACTATGTAGAGGGTTCTTTACTGTAAGAGCGGCAAGGATGTGGAATTCCCTTCCACAGGCGGTGGTCTCAGCGAGAACTATGGTTTCAAGAAACTATTAGATAAGCACCTGAAAGACCACAACATACAGGGATATACAATGTAATACTGACATATAATCACACACATAGGTTGGACTTGTGTCTTTTTTTAACCTCACCTACTATGTAACTACTTACCCCTTTCTTACCACCATACCTGAAACCTTCCCACCACTGCACCTTTACACCAACCTCCTTGTGTGCTCACCATTGGAGCTGACACCCATTCTTCCCCCCTGCTTTACATCTGCATAACAACTTTTCACTCATAATACTCCTCCTGACTCTCATCCTCTCCCTGCGCTCTCACTTCCTCTCCCACTTGCCCCCACTCCACTTTCCACTGCAGCAACACCTACCTCTGCACTCGTTGTTCCTGAGTTGACACTGTAAAGATGCACCCTTCCGTATTCACACACCTTTGCTACTATAGTGAAAAAATATAAAACATCAGTTGAAAAGCTTATTAAAAAAGAAAATACATTTAAATATGAAGAACTGTTGCAACAAACCAATAAAATGTAAAGGACTGTTGCAACAAACAGTATGTCACAAAAGTAAGTACACCCCTCACATTTTTGTAAATATTTTATTCTATCTTTTCATGTGACAACACTGAAGAACTGACACTTTGCTACAATGTAATGTAGTGAGTGTACAGCTTGTATAACAGTGTAAATTTGCTGTCCCCTCAAAATAACTCAACACACAGCCATTCATGTCTAAACCGCTGGCAACAAAAGTGAGTACACCCCTAAGTGAAAATGTCCAAATTGGGCCCATTTAGCCATTTTTTCTCCCCGGTGTCATGTGACTCGTTAGTGTTACAAGGTCTCAGGTGTGAATGGGGAGCAGGTGTGTTAAATTTGGTGTTATCGCTCTCACTCTCTCATACTGGTCACTGGAAGTTCAACATGTCACCTCATGGCAAAGAACTCTCTGAGGTTGTAAGTGGTTATTCCAATTAGATAAAAGGATCTCTCTTCCTGCTGGATCAAGGTCATTCTGCTGAAGATGAGGAGAAGATGACCGGTGCATCTGGTGAGCGGGATAGGGACATTACTCTAGTTTAAAATTGTAATTGCATAAAATTGCAGTAAATATTGATATACAGTATCTCACAAAAGTGCTTACACCCCTCGAATTTTTGTAAATATTTTATTATATCTTTTCATGTGACAACATGGAAGAAATGACACTTTGCTACAATGTAAAGTAGTGAGTGTACAGCTTGTATAACAGTGTAAACACAGCCATTAATGTCTAAACCGCTGGCAACAAAAGTGAGTACACCCCTAAGTGAAAATGTCAAAATTGAGCCCAATTAGCCATTTTTCCCTCCCTGGTGTCATGTGACTCGTTAGTGTTACAAGGTCTCAGGTGTGAATGGGGAGCAGGTGTGTTAAATTTGGTTTTCTCACTCTCTCATACTGGTCACTGGAAGTTCAACATGACACCTCATGGCAAAGAACTTTCTGAGGATCTGAAAAAAGTTGTTGCTCTACTACATAAAGATGGCCTAGGCTATAAGAAGATTGCCAAGACCCTGAAACTGAGCTGCAGCATGATGGCCAGAACACTACAGCGGTTTAACAGGACAGGTTCCACTCAGAACAGTCCTCGCCATGGTCAACCAAAGAAGTTGAGTGCACGTGCTCAGTGTCATATCCAGAGGTTGTCTTTGGGAAGTAGACGTATGAGTGCTGCCAGCATTACTGCAGAGGTTGATGGGGTGAGGGGTCAGCCTGTCAGTGCTCAGACCATACGCCGCACACTGCATCTAATTGGTCTGCATGGCTGTGGTCCCAGAAGGAAGCCTCTTCTAAAGATGATGCATAAGAAATCCCGCAAACAGTTTGCTGAAGACAAGCAGACTAAGGACATGGATTACTGGAACCATGTTCTGTGTTCTGATGAGACCAAGATAAACTTGTTTGGTTCAGATGGTGTCAAGCGTGTGTGGCTGCAACCAAGTGAGGAGTACAAAGATGAGTGTGTCTTGCCTACAGTCAACCATGGTGGGAGTGTCATGGTCAGGGCTGCATGAGTGCCGCCCGCACTGGGGAGCTACAGTTCATTGAGGGAACCATAAATGCCAATATGTACTGTGACATACTGAAGCAGAGCATGATGCCCTCCCTTTCTGAGACTGGACCGCAGGGCAGTATTCCAACATGATAACGACCCCAAACACACCTCCAAGATGACCACTGCCTTGCTAAAGAAGCTGAGGGTAAAGGTGATGGACTGGCCAAGCATGTCTCCAGACCTAAACCCTATCCCTATTGAGTATCTGTGGGACATCCTCAAACGGAAGGTGGAGGAGCGCAAGGTCTCCAACATCCACCAGCTCTGTGATGTCATCATGAAGGAGTTGAAGAGGACGCCAGTGGTAACCTGTGAAGCTCTGGTGAACTCCATGCCCAAGAGGGTTAAGGCAGTGCTGGAAAATAATGATGGCCATACAAAATATTGTCACTTTGTCCCAATTTGGACATTTTCACTTAGGGGTGTACTCACTTTTGTTGCCAGCGATTTAGACATTAATGGCTGTGTGTTGAGTTATTTTGAGGTGACAGCAAATTTACACTGTTATACAAGCTGTACACTCACTACTTTACATTGTAGCAAAGTGTAATTTCTTCAGTGTTGTCACATGAAAAGATACAATAAAATATTTACAAAAATGTGAGGGGTGTACTAATTTTTTTGAGATACTGTGTGTGTGTGTGTGTGTGTGTGTGTGTGTGTATATATATATATGTGTGTGTATAGGAATATTAGGCTTTTCCAAAAAATAGGAGTTTCTGCATTTATTTTTTTTTTTTACAAACTCCAACATTTACTGTATAAACTGAAAAATTATTGAAGATTTAGCTTTCCCGTGAATCACTGAACTAATATTTAGTTGTATAATCACTGTTTCTAAAGCCTCATACACACAATAGGACTTCAAACAAACTTTTCCGTGGATTTTTGTCCAAAGGGAGTTGGCCGGGCACACCCATAGCATACACACGGCAGGACTTTTCTGCAAACTTTCCCAAAACTTTCCCAACATCACGTGGTTTTTATGCTCTTTTCTGATCTTTACCGCCACCCTTTGGTCAACTTCTGCTATTGTTGGTTGATTTTAACATTGGTTCTGGGCATGCATGTTTGTACTTCGGACAAAAGTCCGATGGATTTCTGTACACACAATAGGACTTTGCACTGTAGGACTTTTGTTGCCGAAAGTTTGTCCGTTTGCAGAGCGAACTTTTGTCCGATGAAAACCGAAAAAGTTTGTCCGATGGAGCGTACACACGGTAGGACTTTTTTGAAAAAGTGCTCATTTTAAAGTTCGTTGTCAAAAAGTCCTACCGTGTGTATGGGGCTTAAGAAATGCTTCTGTGTTGCATGGAGTCAACTTCTGGCACCTGTGAACAGGTATTCCAGCCCAAGATAATTGTACTACATTACACAATTCTTGCATTTCTTGGTTTTACCTCAGAAACAGCATTTTTGATGTCACCCCACAAGTTTTCTGTTGGATTAAGGTCTGGGGATTAGGTCACTCCGTAACGTTAATCTTGTTGATCTGGAACCCGATCTTCTGCATATTTTTGGTAAAAAAAAAAACGCAATAAGCGTATATTGATTGGTTTGTGCAAAAGTTGTAGCGTCTACAAAATAGGGGATAGATTTATGGCATTTTTTTTTTCTACTAGTATTGGCGGCAATCTGCATTTTTTATTGCGACTGTGACATTGCGGCGGACATATCGGACACTTTTGACACTATTTTGGGACCATTCACATGTATACAGCGATCAGTGCTATAAAAATGCACTGATTACTGTATAAATGTGACTGGCAGGGAAGGGGTTAACACTAGGGGAGCGATCAAGGGCTTAAATGTGTTACCTAGGGAGTGATTCTAACTGTAGGGGGCGGAGACTCACAAGGGGAGGAGACCGATCGTTGTTCCTCTGTACTGGGAACACACCATCGGTCTCCTCTCCTCTGATAGGACGTGGATCTGTGTGTTTACACACACAGATCCACGTCCTTGGCTGTGTCACCGGCAATCGTGGGTGCCCGGCGGACATCATGGCCGCCGGGCACGCGCATCGGCTCCCGAGCGAAGTGGGAACGCAGCCCCTAGACGGCAGGGAAGCCCAGGATGTCATATGATGCCAGCCCAGGATGAGAGATCCCTTCTGCGGACGTCATATGTCTATAGCTGGGATGGAAAGTGGTTAAACAAGGCCCACCTGTGTGACACCTGATTTTTTTTTTACAGACTGAATGACCTCACTAATTGAACTCCACACTGCTATTATTTTGAACACGCCCATTTCAATTAATGAATCAATTACACAGAATCAGCAGCATGTATGTCATGACTGTTGGGTCTGTTGGTTTTCTATTACTCTACTACAACTACTAGTAAATTATTTGCCATGTAGAACTAGCCATCCATCAAACTAGTCTAGCAAAATTACGAATGATTACGAATCAACAGGACCGGAAAGAAACGAACCGAAACTGAACTAATTTTTCCGTTGTGCACAAGTCTAATTTATACCAAAAACAGTAATTGATCTGGTTAGGGATGTTGGACTGCTATTATTTTGAACACAACTGTGTATGTGTATATATACATAGTGTGTGTGTATATATATATATATATATATTGTGAGGGGGTTAACTCGGTAGCGGGTGTGTGTGACCCCCTGGTTGGGCTCCCCACACAAAAACAGGGCCAGCAGACGGAGGTTGTGGTTTTCAAAATCAAAAGGTGCGGTTTATTTCTCTATGTACAGTGACAAAAACACAGCAAAGCCAAAAAGAAACATAAACAAAATAAATCCTGGTCAGTTTGACCTCTGACTAAACATGCAGGTTTCCTAAACTAACAACTGGGATCAGCCTGGTGCTGTCCTAGTCCCTAAGTCCCTGGTTTAGTAAAAGTCCAAACAAATAGCCACACAGGCTTTGCCTCACCGCACAGGGGTTCACTCTCCCTAGACAGTCCACACAGGTCTGGTTCCAGGCATGAGCTAACATCTAATGAAGCTGGGAGTTTTTATAGAGGCCTTTAAATGAGCTGACAAGCTTCAGCTGGTCTCATCAACTCCCTGCCTGCACGACGCCCAGCCCTCTCCCTAGAGGTATGAGTCATCCATGAGCCCACTAGCCTCAGCTGGGCTTCATCAACTCCCTAGTTGTATAAGTCGGCGTAAAGCCTGAATCTGGGCGAAATATATCTACCCCCCTGGATGCAACCAGGTGACTTTACCTTCCTGCTGTCACATACCCCCCCTCTTGTTTTAACCTCGGGGTTGGAACACCAGCAATCAGGCATTCATGTACTCGAGACAAAGCATCCACATTCCCCATTTGAACGCCAGGGCGATGCTTTACTGTGAAGTTGAATTCCTGGAGGGCCAGGAACCACCTATTCACTCTTCTATTTGTTTCCTTGTTTTGAGCCATCCACTTTAACGGAGCGTGATCCGTAACCATGTCAAAGTGCCTACCTAGCAGATAGTACCGAAGGGAATCTAGAGCCCACTTCACCGCTAAACACTCCTTTTCAACCGTGGCGTAATTTACCTCATGGGACTTCAACTTCCTGCTGAGGTAAATGACTGGGTGCTCTTCCCCGTTCCAGACCTGGGACAATACTGCTCCTAACCCCACATCTGACGCATCACTTTGTACGACAAAGTCTTTAGAGAAGTCGGGTGAGTACAACACTGGCTGGCTACATAAGGCTTGTTTCAAGAATTGGAATGCTGCCTCAGCCTCGGGGGTCCATTTAATCATGACCGACCCTTTCCCTTTCGTCAGGTTGGTTAGGGGCACAGCCTTAGAAGCAAAGTGGGGAATGAAGCGCCGATAATAACCCGCGATTCCCAGAAAGGCCCGTACCTGCTTCTTGCTGTTGGGACGTGGCCAACTCTGGATGGCCTCGACTTTGTTGAGTTGGGGTTTTATCACTCCCCTGCCAATGGTGTACCCAAGATATTTGGCCTCCTCCTGCCCAATGGTACACTTCTTGGGGTTAGCCGTAAACCCCGCTTCCCGGATAGAGTCTAGGACTGCTTGCACTTTTGGCAGATGTGAGGCCCAATCTGTGCTATGGACAATTACGTCATCCAGGTAAGCCGCAGCATACTTCCGATGGGGCCTCAGTATCTGGTCCATTTTCCGCTGGAATGTGGCCGGCGCATTCTGTAACCCGAACGGAATTCTCTTATATTGGAACGCCCCGTCTGGGGTTACAAATGCGGTTTTCTCTTTGGCCGACTTGGCCAGGGGAATTTGCCAATACCCTTTTGTGAGGTCAAGAGTCGTCATGTATCGGGCTGTTCCCAGCCGGTCGATCAACTCATCTATACGTGGCATGGGGTAGGTGTCAAATTTTGTAACTTTGTTCAACTGACGAAAATCGTTACAAAATCGCCAGCTCCCATCCGGTTTAGGCACCAACACAATGGGACTAGACCAATCACTTTGGGACTCCTCTATCACCCCTAAGTTCAGCATTTTCTGTACTTCCTCCCGTATTGCCTCCCGTCGGGCCTCTGGGATCCGATAGGGTTTTAACTTCACCCTTTCACCGGGCGGGGTAATAATATCATGCTCTACCCCAGATGTTTGTCCCGGCAGCTCAGAGAACACCTCCTTGTTGCGAAGCACAAACTCCTTAACCTCCTGTTGTTGGGGTTGTGACAAGGTGGCTGCTATTCCAACCTCCGGAATCACGCAACCAGTTTGAGCTGGTGACCAAGTTTCTGCGACTAGGGACTCTCTATCCCTCCAGGCTTTCAACAGATTAACGTGATATATCTGTTCGGGCTTTCGCCTTCCTGGTTGTCTGACCTTGTAATTCACTTCGCTCACTTTTTCCATTATCTCGTAGGGGCCTTGCCATTTGGCAAGGAATTTACTTTCAACCGTAGGGACAAGTACCAATATCCTATCCCCCGGGGAAAAGGTACGGGTCTTTGCTCCACGGTTGTACACTCTCTGCTGTGCCAACTGCGCTTGGGCCAAATGTTCCTTCACGATGGGCATTACCTGTGCAATTCGATCTTGCATCAGGGCGACATGCTCAATCACACTCCTGTGGGGAGAACTCTCACTTTCCCAAGTTTCCTTGGCAATATCCAACAGCCCTCTTGGGTGTCTCCCATACAGTAACTCAAAGGGGGAGAATCCCGTAGAGGATTGGGGCACCTCCCTAATAGCAAACATCAAATAAGGAAATAGACAGTCCCAATCCTTTCCATCTCTATCCACCACTTTCTTCAACATTTGTTTTAGGGTTTTGTTGAATCTTTCAACCAGCCCATCGGTTTGGGGGTGATACACAGATGTACGCAATTGCGTCACTTTGAGCAATTTACACAGCTCTTTCATAACCCGGGACATAAAGGGTGTACCTTGGTCCGTAAGCAGTTCTTTACAAATACCCACCCGGCTAAAAACAAGAGATAGCTCTTTGGCTATGGTTTTGGCCGAGGTATTTCTGAGAGGGATCGCTTCTGGATAACGGGTGGCATAGTCCATTATAACCAATATGTACTGGTGCCCCCTAGCGGACTTGATTATAGGACCTACCAAATCCATTGCGATTCTCTCAAACGGGACCTCAATGATGGGTAGAGGGACCAGCGGGCTACGGAAATGTGGCATCGGGGCCGACCTCTGACACACAGGGCAGGAGGAACAATAATTTTCTATGTCCTTCATCACCCCAGGCCAATAGAATCTCTGTAATACCCTCTCTCGGGTTTTCTCTGTCCCCAGATGACCTCCAAGAATGTGCCCATGGGCCAACTCCAACACCAACTTCCTGTAAGGTTTGGGCACCACAAGCTGCTCAACGGTTTCTTCTGCCCTTTTTGCCACCCGATACAGTAGGTCCTTCTCTACGCTGAAGTATGGGTAAGTGCAGGTATTATCTGGGTTCACTAACTCGCCATCTATTTCCACTACGTTTTCCCGTGCCTTTATTAGGGCGGGGTCTTTTAACTGTTCTGTGGCAAAATTTTCCCTGTGAACCTCCAGATCAGAAAACTCCACAGACGGTAGGTTTTCGTCTGAGGAGGTGGGCTCCTCTCCAGTTTCTTGAGTCTCCCCTGCCAATACTGACAAGGGAAATTCTGGAGAGTCCTCACCACTCTCAGAGGAGTTCTGGCTATCACATTCCTGGTACATAGGGGCACCAGTGGGGGGCTCAGGATCATCCCACAGTTCCCAGAACTTCGGAAAATCCCTTCCCACAATGGCATCATGCGGTAATTGAGATACTAACCCCACTGGATGAGAGAGGGTACCTTTGGGGGTCTCGAAACACACTGTAGTCACTGGATACTCTCGGGTGTCCCCATGCACACAAATAACAGCTACCTTGCTATTCCCAGAGACCTCTGTTTTAACTAATTCAGCCTTTATCAGGGTCACAAGGCTACCTGAATCCAGTAATGCCACAACATTTCTACCATTAATACACATTTTGCATAAATGTTTCTCAGTTCCCCGAATGGCAGTGCATGCGACTGTCGCACACAGCGACTGACGTCTGTCCATCAGAAAGTCACATTGCATGGGTTCCTCCACAACCGGGCAATTTGCTGCAATATGTCCCGCTTGCCGGCAGCGGTAGCAAACAATCCATTTGGCTGCCTCTTGAGCCCCTGACTTCCCAGGCTGTTCTCGCCAAACTTGGGGTAGAGCTCCCACCCTCTCACTCTCTCCACCCTCACCCCTTGGAATCCTCTTATCCGCCCCTGGGGATGGTCTGGTCTTAGGGTGGAAAGTCCGAGAGTCTCTGGAAGAGGCCGTCAGGTTCTCTGTAGCCAAGTATTTCTCTACACGATCCACAAGACCACCGGCCGTCTCTGGGTCTCCATGGCTTACCCACTTTTGGATGGCAGTAGGAAGAGCTCTCAAAAACCGATCCATTACAACACGTTCCACAATCTCTGGTGCGGACAAAGTCTCTGGCTGTAGCCACTTCCTGCTCAGGTGAATGAGATCATACATTTGAGACCTGGGGGGTTTTCCAAGCTGGAAAGTCCAGTTATGCACACGCTGAGCCCGGACAGCCAGGGTGACACCCAGCCTTGCCAATATTTCAGCTTTTAGCATCACATAGTCTTTTGCTTGGTCAGGCTCTAGGTCATAGTAAGCCTTCTGCGATTCACCAGTTAACAGAGGAGCCACCAGTCCAGCCCACTGCTCCTCAGGCCACTTTTCTCTTTCAGCAGTCCTTTCAAATGTGGTCAAAAATACCTCTGGATCATCCTCTCCAGTCATTTTTGTCAATAAACGACTCACCCCAAAGGACGCGGTATTAGTGGGACGGCTTTCCTCACTGGTCTGCTGACGTTGCTGCATTACTGCTTCCATTTGTTGTAGTCTCTGCTCTTGCTTCTGTAACAGGTCTATGAAGCGGGCCTCAGATTGCTGCTGGGCTTGTTGATGAGCTTGCTGCTGGGCTGCAAGGCTCCTTTGCAAACCTGCATTTGTCTGCTGTTGATTGGCATTTGCTAGAGCCAGCTGTTTCAGTATCTCCTCCATGCTGGCTTAAAAAAAACTGCCACTGGTTCTCCACCAACTGTGAGGGGGTTAACTCGGTAGCGGGTGTGTGTGACCCCCTGGTTGGGCTCCCCACACAAAAACAGGGCCAGCAGACGGAGGTTGTGGTTTTCAAAATCAAAAGGTGCGGTTTATTTCTCTATGTACAGTGACAAAAACACAGCAAAGCCAAAAAGAAACATAAACAAAATAAATCCTGGTCAGTTTGACCTCTGACTAAACATGCAGGTTTCCTAAACTAACAACTGGGATCAGCCTGGTGCTGTCCTAGTCCCTAAGTCCCTGGTTTAGTAAAAGTCCAAACAAATAGCCACACAGGCTTTGCCTCACCGCACAGGGGTTCACTCTCCCTAGACAGTCCACACAGGTCTGGTTCCAGGCATGAGCTAACATCTAATGAAGCTGGGAGTTTTTATAGAGGCCTTTAAATGAGCTGACAAGCTTCAGCTGGTCTCATCAACTCCCTGCCTGCACGACGCCCAGCCCTCTCCCTAGAGGTATGAGTCATCCATGAGCCCACTAGCCTCAGCTGGGCTTCATCAACTCCCTAGTTGTATAAGTCGGCGTAAAGCCTGAATCTGGGCGAAATATATCTACCCCCCTGGATGCAACCAGGTGACTTTACCTTCCTGCTGTCACAGTAGCTACATCGATTTTATCTCCAGTGCAATATTTATTTTAATACCTACTTGAAGACTATAAAAGTTTTAATGCTATTCCCATCGAGCGCTGCCTTTGTGTTTTTTGTATCCTGCTATCCATTTTTCCAGTGGTTGGTAGCTGCACTGGGAATCAGCCTGCAAGGAGATCAGCTAAAAGTAGTTGGATCTGTATGTGCGTTATAATTAATCGAAATTAGTCGATTAATCGTTTAAAAAGAAAAAACGATTAATCGAACACAAAAAATTTAATCAGTAACAGCCCTAATATATATATATATATATATATATATATATATATATATATATATATTATATATATATATATATGAGCATTGCTTACCTTTTGAAACCTGGGGTCTCAGTTGCATACTTTAGCATATACATATTGATTCTTTACGGTGCCACTGGGCATGTGCTCTGGGTTTTGTTCTAAGTCATTATTATAAATTTCTTTCTATCTTTTAGGTTATTCCAAGAAGGAAAACATTGACACATGTAGAATGATCTAAAATCCTGCACAATTACTACTGGGAATCATGGTGCAAGACCAAGTGTAATCACCTGGAGTTTTGGGAAGAAACATAAAACACACGTATTATTTCCTTCTGTTGTAAATCTTGCCTACAGCCAGTTTCCTACAATATTGCATGGAAGTACTGATTGTGGGATATTTGGAATTGTCTGTTGAGAGAAAAACGAGATGGTGAATTATCGGTTGCACATTCCTCTGCATATACTCCTCAACCTCATGCGGTAAATATTTACCTCCAGCAGCATTTAAAAAAATGTTGGAATCTGACCTAAATGATTTTGGGAGAATCCTAGGTCTCATCTTGGTCCTTCTTCTTGTCTACTGAAAAAATGGAACATTATTTTGCAATGCAACATGCTGAATAAACCTGAGGGTAAAGAGAGGAACTGGTTTTATTTTCTGGATCTGGAAAACTGAAAGCCTGTGATATGATGCACTGTGTCCGCTGTCACTTCCGATTAAGCCATCACAAAAGGACAGTATGGATCCCACCACTATTATGCGTTGTGGCCTTTGTGATCTACTTCAATTACTTCTGTCCAGACTACTCAAATCCAGTGGAGGTTGTAGAAGAGTTTAATAATCATGTGTGTATGTGTGGATTCTGTAAGCCAAGTAAGCTAAAGACGCCATGGTTCGCAAAACGATTCAATGCATCTGTACAACCTCTACTAGCAAGTAAGGATCAAGTGATCCCGCCTCACGTTTTAAAATGGTGGTTGGTAAGTAAAATAGAAAAATATAGAATTTATCGACCTGTGTGTGACTAGATGGTTATGTTGTAGAAACTAAAGTGTTGTAGCCCAACAAAGGGGCCTACAGAGATGTAAACACACATGCAAGATAATGGCATTGCAACCCAATTTTTGCAATCAGGGCTGGCAAGAACTCTCTGTTTCCACTCGCCGTGCCTGACTTGCGGGCTCCACCCTGCAACACAAGAGTTCTTCCATGTAGATAAAGTCCGCAGCCAGGTGAGGATGAATAAAATGTCTCTTTATTTCGTCCAAGGAGTACACATGTTCCAAACAGAGTTAACAATAAAGTTTTGGCTCTGTTTGGAACATGTGTACTACTTGGACGTAATAAAGAGAAATTTTATTCATCCTCACCTAGTTTCCGACTTAATCTACATCGAAGGCCTACAAGATCTCAAAATTGTTTGCAATTTCTTTGTTTACTAAAAGCGAACCTAAACTCAGAAAGTGAAGATTTGCTATTTTCTGGGGGGATACTGAGAAATGCTAATTGTGCCTAAACAGTACCCTGAAAATTTACCATTTGTCTGAAATTCAGTGAAATTCTTGTACCATATCTGCAGCATGAGGTCACTTTAGGTGCTGCTGCCTCTGACTGCTAGTATTATAGGATTTGCAGGGAGATGTGGTGATAAGACTACAGTGTGGCACACGGTTCTCCTTCCTGGAGTGAAAACTGTATCTGAGGACCCACAGCGCAAGGATCTCACTGCTTCTGTTTTATATATTCTGTAAATGTGTGCTTTCACTGCCTCCTCTACTGCTGCTTGATCATTACCCCACACATCATCAGGTCATCGGGGTAGGTCTGACATGGGGGAGCAAAGCCTTCTGCTCAGTGGCGGCCGGTGGTACTTTTTGGGGAGGAGGGCAGGAAATAGTGCACAGCTAGCCATCCCTCCTGTCGGTCGATCAGTGTCACCCGGCGGCTGCAACACTTACCGTGGGCATCCCTCCGGGCGACCAGCTTCTATATCTCCTCTCCTCGCGTCTCCTCCAGTGGCGAGTCTCCTCCCTCCTCCTCCCGGAGGTCAGCGTAGCTTCCCTCTGGGTGACAGACAGATAGGCTGCTAGCTTCCCCTACGTCTCCTCTCCTCGCATCTGCTCCCTCCTTCTCCCGGCAGCCAGCGTGGCTTCTCGTTTCAGCCAATCGTGAAACGGTTTCAAGACCTGCTTGCTGATTGGCCGGGAGGAGAATCCGTGGGAAAATAGCGAATATTCATTTGCTATTGTCACCTAACTGGGTGGGCTCGGATCGCAGTGCTCTATGCTCCGAGTCCACCGTATTTTGAAGCCTATTAAAACCTTTGGCTCTAATGAGGTGCTTCAAAGAACCCCCCCCCCCCCATTGGAATCCATGGTCCGGTGTCCCTGTATAGAGATCAGGGGGCCAGATGCATGGATAGGGTGGTGGCGCCGTGCGCCCCCTGCTTCTGCTCTACCAAGTTGGCCACCTACACATAGGGACACAGTGTGGAACAAAGGCTTGGTAAATCAGTAATGGGTACAAAATTCACTGCAGGGGGTCCACAGGCAATGCTGCAGACTAGTCCTTTACCCTGTACTTCCATTTTTTAACACAGTCTCCAAAGTTCAACTCTTCTTTATGTCAGCGAACAGGCCATTTCGTCCATTATTTTTTAAGAGCCGAACATTGCAAACACCTAACTTGTCTGCAAAGTAGCTTAAAAAAATGTGAGAAATGTTCCCTTAATGGACAATAACTTGCACATTTTCCATTATGTACCAAACAATATCACTGAACTAATTGCACTGTTAGATAAATAATTACATAAGAAATTATTCTCTTTTAAATAGTCATAAATCATAGTAACTGTAAAATCAATATTTATTTTGATATATACAAACGGTTTCCCACAGTTCTGCTCTAGGACGATATCCTCTTCGCTTGAGTGCTAGTTTCCTGCTCAGCTCAGCTCACTTTCTCCCTAATTTAAAACAATGGAAACTTTTCGGCCTGCTCACTTGGTCCTCGCTAGACCAACTCCAGGCTATATCTACAAATGATCTCAAAGCTTTATCCTTGACCCCCTATAATATATATATAGACACAGGGCCGCTGGTAAGGCAGTACAGCCAGCCCTACTGTACCGGACCGGAACCCCATCCATTCAAAAGGGGGGGCCTGGCACCTGTCGAACAGGAGGGTCAGCTGTACTGCCTTATTGCAGACTCTTGTGGCTCACCCTGCAGCACTGCTGGCTTCTTACTCCCTCTGACTGCACTGCAGGGGTATCAATGTCTGTGCCCCCACCCCACTGCTGTCTGAGCACCCCCATGTGCCCCCCCTCCTTCAGAGAGCATTTGACCCGGCATTTAGTTCATGGCATTTTTGCGAGAATATAATTTGATATTTTTGGAGGGGACGCTGTTAGGTAGGCTGTACAGAACCCCGTGATTTTTAACAGCAGTCCTGTATAGACAGATTGGTGGTCACAGACCTCAGTGTTCATTTAGAGCCAGATGACTGGTCTGCTATATGGGCAGCGACCAAATCTTTTTCACAGAATTTGGCGGCGCTGGAAACCTCATATAAGGTACTATTAAGATGGTACCTAGTCCCAGATAGGATCTTGAAATTTGTTTCAAGCTATCCCCCTGCATGCTTCCAGGGCTGCAAAGACCCGGGCACACAAATGCACATTTGGTGAACTTGTCCTGTTACTAGTAAATTCTGGTCAGAAATTTTTGCGCTTTTTTTAACCTTGTTTGATAAACCACTTCAGCCAGACTCAGTAATTGCACTTCTCAACAAGAGCCCCCAAGAAATTCCCGGAAATTCCCATAGCTTGTGCCGTGTAGGATCACCCCAAGTTATGATCCATGATAAAATTGAAGCCATGTTGCAACATAAGGTCCCTGCTTATATTGCTTTATGGCAGCCATATATTGATCACCACCAAGTTTTGACTCATCCCTATCGGAACCCTGCTATCTTAATATTTTTTTTTTCGGCGCCCAGGATTATCTAGGCTCCACCTACTGACACCCCTGGGATCCTCTTTCCCGCCTCTTATTTTTAACCCCCCCACCAGTCCCTGTGATTCTTGATATAGTATGTTGTTATACGTGGGAACTGGTGCTCCGATGCTCCTATATGTTGTTTTCCTCTTCTGTCATTAAGGGTACGTTTGCAGTAGTGCGACTTGTCATGCGACTTGGGACTGCAAAATCGAATGACAAGTCATACCCCATGATTTCCAATGAGTACCGTTCATATCTGTGCGACTTCAAAGTAGTCCCTGCACTTCTTTGGTCTGACTTTGATGCAAATTGAGATCCATAAACCTCAAGAATACACAGACATTGCTTCAAGTCTCATCAAAATCACGGTAAAATCGCGCGACTTTCAGTTTGCAATAGTGGAAACCTAGCCTAAACATTCAAATTCCACGCTCTTCAGGCTGCATGTTGTTACACCACCCCTGAAACCTAAATTGTGTTTTGGATTTGTTCTGCTTATGCACCGCAGCCTTAAGGCCTCAAGTGGTTCTAAAGGCAGAATGTTTTTTAAAATAATGCATTCTATGCATTAAGGTAAAAAACTTTCTGTAGCAAGCTCTCCCCCCCCCCCCCCCCCCCATACTCACCTGAGCCCGATCTCAATCCAGCGATGTGCACAAGAGCAGAGGCTCTCCCAACTCTCTCCTTCTTCATTGGCTCCCTTCTCCCTACAGCCAGTGAGGAGGGATCATGCACCAGTGCCCCCAAAGCAAGTGACTTGCTATGGTGGCACTCGGTGGGAGGGAGGAACAAGGAGTGCCAGTGGGGGACCCCAGAGGAGGGGGATCGGGGCTGCTATGTGCAAAACCATTACACAAAGCAGGTAAGTATAAAATGTTTGTTATTTGTAAAAGACTAAAACTCAAACCGTTACAATCAATTTCATTGCCATTGAAATTGCAGGTTTCTCAATAAAAACCTTTTAACAAGAAAATTTTTAGAACAAACCTGCTGGACAACTTGCCTGAAGAGCTGCAGTGTGGGTGTGTTGCCCACTACTGTAGTGTTGTGTTGTGGTGTCATTCAAATTAATGCCACCACATTGCAAGCGGTAAAGCACTTAAATAGCCATAAATTACCATAACATATCAGTGTGAATAGGCACTTACAGTATTAGTGAAATTGTGGTTAATCAAAAAGAATACATTTTTTGCAAACACTTTCTTCTTACAGATGAGAAACTGGATTTCTCAATCCATATGGCTGTTGTGCTTAAATTGAGTTTTGAGGAATTAATTTGCAGAACTGAAACTAGTGTTACTCAAGAAACTGGGCCACAGGAATATAGGTAGTGAATTACTAATAAAGTGTGTGTGCAATATGAATTCAGCCTCCTCGTTAGCCTTTGTAATGTTATTTGGGATCAGTCGCCTTTTTAGTGTATATTATATTTTATGTCATGCAGAGTCTCCAAGGAAATAACAATGCAAGTGACATTCCTGGAATACTTGGTCAGATGTTCAAGGTTATACCCAATGGGAACCCATATGAAGAAGTGTATAACAGACCATGTCGAACCTGTGCTGTTGTGGGGAATTCCGGTAACCTTAAGGGATCACGCCATGGGAAAAAAATTGATTCCCATAAACTTATTATCAGGTAACAACGCCACATTGTTATTGGACTTGCTAAACTTTTATTTTCTATATTTATCCGAAGTTTTGTTTCTCAATAACCTACCATCCAAATTACTGATTCTTGGAAGGTGCAACTACGAATATGTGATAACGTCTTTAGTCATTTTAAGAAGATGTAAGAGGGGTTTTTACAGGTGCAAAAAAACATATAAATAGACAGAAATGATCTTATGTAAAAAACATACAAATTTTATTTTTGTCAAAATTAAGAAAATTTACTATTTTTAAAAACAACAACATAATTTTCTTGCAGTCATGGTGTATGCACATGGGTTTCTGCTGGACATGTTTCACCAGAAATATGGCTTCTTCAGGAGGATCATGAATCACTGTACAGAGTGTTACTATATTGAAATAGAAGACCTTACATCAAAATTGTGTAGCGCCCCCCCCAATATTTGGGGGCGCTATGTGGAAATTTAGGGGTAGTCTGAGCCGATAGTTGGGCTCAGGCCAATCAAGGATTCGATTTTGCTTCTGCTCTGGCTGTGATTCTGCCTGGCAGTTGTGTTATCCGTTGCCTGAAGGTGGCACTGTCACCGCCGGCATAGGTTAAACTACGGGGGTATCACAGCACCTTGGGTGTTCCCTCTCGGCAGCTGTACAGAGGGCGTAGTCTTCCCGCTGTGCATGCTGGGAGAGGGTACAAAAGGGGCAGACGCCATTTGGCGTTAGGCGATTCCAGGGGGACCCCAAGGCGCAAGGGGGGGACCTCTGGTCCAGTGAGTGTGCCTAGTGGCCCACATGGCATGAGGTACGCGAGTGTGTTTAGGCCTCGGGCACCTTCAGCCCGAGGCCCTGTTGCTGCATTGTAGGCCCAGCTCCGCTGACAGGGGCCTACGCTTCAGAGAAGGATCCCAGGCTGCCCGTTTGTAGGGGGCCCATCTTAAGCAAAGGAGACCAGGGGAGGATCAGTCCCAGGAGATTAGCGACGGTACTGCTGTCTCGGGGAAGAGGCCTGGAAACTCGCCTAAAGAGGGATTCATCGTCTCTGATATCCGTGCTCCATCCCGGCTGCTAGGACTGCTCTCATAGGGACTATCCGGGTGAGCAATACCCACACAGGCATGAGTGGCGACGAGTATAGATACTGAACTTTAAGTGTTGCGTGCCTGAACCTTCCCCTGCTTCTTTCAACTTTCTGCTCTCTCTCTCTTCAAGTTGACTCAAAGAGAAAAAAAGAATAAAGCCTTGCTGATTAGGTTTTACTCATGTGTGGACATTGGCCTTATTCCTGGAGATTTTTGTTTGCCTAGAGTATAGACAACGGAGCTAAAGGATCCAATCGAGAGAGGTAATCGCTGCAGACCCAAAACAAAACCAGCCGGTCCCTTAAAGGGGTTGTAAAGGTTTGTTTTTTATTTTCTAAATAGGTTCCTTTAAGCTAGTGCATTGTTGGTTCACTTAACTTTTCCTTTGATTTCCCTTCTAAATATTTTTTTTCTTTGTTTTCTTTGTCTGAATTTCTCACTTCCTGTTCCTCCTCAGTAAGCTGTTCAGTAAGCTGTTCTCGGTGACTCCACACCACTCGGATGATGGTGTGAAGTTTAGTGAAGTGAGAAATTCAGACAAAGAAAAAAAACATTTAGAAGGTAAATCAAAGGAAAAGGTAAGTGAACCAACAATGCACTAGCTTAAAGGAACCTATTTAGAAAATAAAATACAAACCTTTACAACCCCTTTAAATGGGGGTAAGTGCTACAATTGCAATTCATTACATTTCAATATTTAACCAATTACATTGATTTTATTTAGGAACCGTACCTATAATATTTGCAAAAAACAAACCAAAAACAACATATTTTGACAGATGTCACGTGATCATATATATCATCTCTATCAAATATGATTCTGTATATACATGCATGATGAGAAGTTCCATCACAAGATCTATCAAAATATGTTGTGTTTTTTTTGTAAATATTATAGGTGTGCTTCCTTAATAATGTCTATGCATTTGGTTAAATATTTGAATGTATTGAATTGAATTTATAATGTAATGTCTTCTATTTATTTTTAGTAACACTCTGTACAGTATTTTTTAAGTCTCCTGAAGAAGCCATTTTTCTGGTCGAGCGGAAACCACTGTACCATAGGTGTGTGTGCCAGGTGTGCCTGAGTACACCCTAATCACCCTGTGTGGTGCAGATTACCCCTGTTTAAACCCCTGATATTTCACCAAACCCCCCTAATGGGGCTCCTAAAAAAAAAGAATGTATAAATTAAAATTGTAAAAATGTAAATAACAAAAATAAAAACTACCGACACCGTCCACTGCTCTACTGACAAGTCAGTTGTTGCCTTATGAGGAATTTTTATGTATAATTTCCTTGTAAACTGGGAATATCTGTAACATATATGTATATATATAATTTAGAGTAGGAAATATGTGGGTCTGCAAAGGGTTAAACTGGGCTGACAAGCTGGGCTTGAGGACAATCTAATTACCTGTCCTCTTATTTGAATATGCATGAATGCAGGGTAACAAGAGCTGCGGAGTCTTAGGGTCTGACGAGATAACTTAGGAGTCAACAAGCTAGAAAAGAGATCACATCTGAAACTGGTAGTCTATGCGGCATCGTTGTTATCCTCTAGATAAAGGCGTGTGTATTCTCCCATATTAACACCCATATCCATTTAAGGGGTAATTCTTCCTGGCTAGTTTCATGCATAGCTAAGCCCCCTTCAAGGGAAGTTAACGACCTCCGGTTTAATTAATTTATCTTCAAATCCAATTATCACTAAAGAGTGGGCTAGGGTGGGAAATTAATATAACGGCAGGAAGGAGGAGAGAAATAACCACAACCAATCGTAGCCGCCCTGGGTTAGTCAATGGGAGAGGGCTCCATAAAAGGACCCCCCATCCAGTAGAGAGAGAGAGATGAGAGAACCTGGGCCCAGGATTCATTATAGGTAATTATTAAGACCATCTCCCAGCACTTACCCCTTATGCTTGCATTTTTCCTAGGTTTGTCTGTCTATTTGTAATGTAATGTATATACTTTGTGTTTGAAACTAATATTTACTCCCTTGCCAAAAAACTGTAAATATTTGCGGTGTATTAGATAGACTAATAACCTTAATTCTTTAATAAATGCTTGTTATATTGAAGTTATCAAATCTTGTCAAAAAGAACTCTTATTTAAACCATATCAATAATCATAATAATATTAATTGAATATTAAATATTAAATATTAATATTTAAAAAATCAACACAGTATATATACACACATGCGCATGGGCTTTTGTTGCCCAAAGCAGCCAGTCTTATTCTTTGTCAACAACGTTCCTTGGAAAAGTGACTGCTGCAATCTGATTCCTTACCCAGGACAACAAAATTTAAGTTTTTTGTTCATTATTGTTTCCTGCTATAAAAGAAAAGGTTGGCTTTGCATAAAGACGTATTCCTTCTTATGAGCTCCCCGCAGCACCACTGTTCTCGGCAATCCTACGTCCCACACTGATCAGCCAACTTCCCTGAGCTCTTTTGATGATGGCAGCTGCATTACTTGGCATCCTTTTTCCAGGTAATGATGCTGCCCCTCTGGCTCCTCCTCTGGGCTCTTCATTGTTCATTGACCTCTATCCAGGCAAAGCAACCATAGCTCAACTTCCAGGTGTTCTGTTCCCAGGTAGGGTCTGTAGCTCTATCCTCTCTGCTTCCTTTCTATTGATCCTGCCTCTGTCTGTGTTAGATTTAGGCATCGCAGACCCTGTGCCTGATGCTTGTGATAGGTTTTTCCACTTGCCTCTCTAGCCCTGCCATTAGTGTACCTGAATCTTGACATGCCTGTGATGTAGCCTGGTCTCTTGCCAGCCACCTGGACCAAACATTCCCTGTTTACTGATTATGTATCTACCAGTTGCCTGCACTGACCTCTTGCCTCGTCTATCTGATGACGCTTCAGCCAAGGCATCAGTCCCAGCCATCCTATATGAACATCTGTATTTCTCTGAACCAAAGGCACTCTTTTCCCACCTTTGCTCTGCCTCTTGTGCTGCCTAGCCAGAGAATACAGGATCATGTAATATATCCTGGGGAACCCATTGGTTGCGACATCAGAGCTCACAGATTGTTTTGTCTTTAACTCAAATTGTTGCCTGTTTAATTCTTGCCTCAGTTCCTGCCTTAGCCACTTCGCTCTTACTGCTACCATTTCTCTGGACGCCCATCCCTTTTTTTTTTAGGCTTTTTATGGATGCTTTTAGAGGAGTCTGCTTCAGTTTTGCCTCCTCATAGCACATAGAACTGCCCTTTTGACCCCCTGCCAAGTACCCCTAAAGAGTGAGTCTGTCTATTCTCGGTCCTAGAAAAATGGGCGATTCCTATACCGAAGAAAATTTAAAAAAAGTGTTTATTTGTCCTTCTACTCCTCCTGGGGCAGACAATGGGTGGCACATTGCACCCCTGCATTGTCCTTCTGCACTTAACACCTTCCTTACTGGGCACATATACCCCCTTCCTGCCCAGGCGAAATTTCAGCTTTCGGCACTGCGTCGCTTTATCTGACAATTGCACGGTCGTGCGACGTGGCTCCCAAACAAAATTGACGTCTTTTTTTTCCCACAAATAGAGCTTTCTTTTGGTGGTATTTGATCACCTCTGCGGTTTTTATTTTTTGCGCTATAAACCAAAAAAGAGCAACAATTTTGAAAAAAAACACAATATTTTTTGATTTTTGCTATAATAAATAATAATAAATATCCCATTTTTTTTTTAAAAAAACTATTTTTTTCTCAGTTTAGGCCGATACGTATTCTTCTACATATTTTTGGTTAAAAAAAATCGCAATAAGCGTATAGTGATTGGTTTGCGCAAAAGTTATAGCGCCTACAAAATAGGGGATAGAATTCTGACATTTTTTTTATTATTTTTTTTTTACTAGTAATGGCGGCGATCAGCGATTTTTATCATGACTGCGATATTGCGGCGGACACATCGGACACTTTTGACACATTTTTGGGACCATTCACATTTATACAGCGATTAGTGCTATAAAAATGCACTGATTACTGTATAAATGTGACTGGCAGGGAAGGTGTTAACCACTAGGGGGCGAGGAAGGGGTTAAATGTATGCCCTATGAGTGATTGCTACTGTGGGGGGAGGGGACTGACTGGGGGAGGTGACCGATCTGTGTCCCTATGTACAAGGGACACAGCATCGGTCTCCTCTCCCTGACAGGACATGGATCTGTGTGTTTACACACACAGATCCATGTCCTTGTCTGTGTACAGGCCGATCGCGGGTGCCTGGCGGACATCTCAGCGATGCGCCGGGCACACGCGCGCACCGCTGGCGTCGCTCGCGCGCCCCCCAGTGGCCGAAGGAGCGGAGGCCGTATAATGACGGCCTCCCGGCATTTAAGAACCACTTTGCGGCCGTCATAAGTCGTATGACGGGCGCAAAGTGGTTAAAGTCCTGCAGCGATAAATTGACATTCATAAAACATTTCTCTGTCATTATTTCTCCATTTACTGCACTTACCAAGAAAGGGGTTGATGTGGCTAACTGGACTCCAAAAGTCATCTCAAGCCTTTGAAGCTTCAGCTTTCACTACTGCTGCATTTCTCACTTATCCGGATCCTACCCTTCATTTTGTGGTTGACATTGATGCCTTTGAGGTCAAAGTTAGGGCAGCCTTATCCTAAAGTACACATCCTGGCATGCTCGCTGGTCACTCTTCACATAGTTACATAGTTAGTCAGGTTGAAAAAAGACACAAGTCCATCTAGTTCAACCATAAAAAAAAAAAAAAAAAAATATCGTACAATCCCATATACCCAATTCTATACCCACAGTTGATCCAGAGGAAGGCAAAAAACCCCAGCAGAGCATGCTCCAATTTGCTACAGCAGGGGAAAAAATTCCTTCCTGATCCCCCGAGAGGCAATCAGATTTTCTCTGGATCAACTTTACCTATAAATTTTAGTACCCAGTTATATTATGTATGTAGCGGCCTCACCCCTCTCCCTTGCTTCATCGGTTATATGGCTGTTGTCTAGGGGTACTTGGGGGAGAGAGATGATACACACCACGGCCCATGTCCTCCCGTAACTAGGAGGTGAAGGCCAGAGATTGGGCTTTTGTGTAGATGTCCTAGAGCCAAGTCCAGTCCTTCGTCCCTGACTCCTTTGCTTAGTAACCCAAGTTCCACACAGTGAGTAGGTACAACTCAGTTTTATTTTTCTTGCCAAGCAATAAAACAGTCTTTCTCCTTTTGAATAATGGGGGAGAGATCGAGGCACAATCCTTTCCCTTCTTGTTGCTGCCCACTGTGCTGTCACCAGTGGTGAATAGTCACTGCCACTGACTAGGTAACATAGAACGTGAATTTACCTTCGCTCACTTTGCCCCTGTCAGGGGAAGAAATCCGTCCAAGGGAGAAGTGGAGGCCTCTCCGTCACCAGCGATGCTGCGCCGGACTCTTCAGAGAAGTTACTCACAAACTCAGACACGGGCACCCAAGGCTTTAGGGCCCCTTCGGATTCCTCCACCCTCGCGGAACTCAGTCGAAGGTACTGAGCCCCAGGCATCCGCCATAGTACCTCACCCCAGGCTAAAGGTGCCTGAGATGGACTCCATCTCCGCTCCAGCTAGGCCAAGGGCGCCTAGGCCTGGAACACCGGAACGCCAGCACCCAAGCTGAAGGTGCCTGGGTGCGGCCACGTCCTCCGACTCTCTCCCCAAATCAGGGCCTCCGCCCCTTTTATGACCTCTCCCTTTGCGTCACAGCGGGTTCCCCGCCCCGCTGTACCAGCTCCAGGGGAGGACAAAAAGGCACAGTTTGCGGTGTGAGTTCAGCTCGGGCCCAAGGCAACAGCGCCACCCAGGGACCCCAAGGAACTTCACACCACCAGAGTCCTTACAAAATTCAAATACCCGCTACATGTACATTTAGGAAAGTATACAGGCCTTTCTTAAAGCAATCTACTGAGCTGGCCAGAACCACCTCTGGAGGGAGTCTATTCCACATTTTCACAGCTCCTACTGTGAAGAAACCTTTCTGTATTTGGAGATGAAATCTCTTTTCCTCTAGACATAAAGAGTGCCCCCTTGTCCTCTGTGTTGACCGTAAAGTGAATAACTCAACACCAAGTTCACTATATGGACCCCTTATATATTTGTACATGTTGATCATATCCCCCCTTATTCTCCTCTTCTCAAGAGTGAATTGATTCAGTTCCTCTAATCTTTCCTCATAGCTGAGCTCCTCCATGCCTCTTATCAGTTTGGTTGTCCTTCTCTGCACTTTCTCCAGTTCCCCGATATCCTTTTTGAGAACTGGGGCCCAGAACTGAACTGCATATTCCAGATGAGGTTTTACTAATGATTTGAACAGGTGCAAAATTATATCTCTCTCTGGAGTCCATACCTCTCTTAATACAAGAAAGGACTTTGCTTGCTTTGGAATCCGCAGCTTGGCATTGCATGCCATTATTGAGATTATGATCTATCAAAACCCCCAGATCCTTCTCCACTACGGATCCCCCCAGTTGTACTCCCCCTAGTATGTATGATGCATACTAGCTGCTACTTGGGAAGAAGAGGGGAATTTATTTATTTTTGTACACTCTTATAGTTATGTATGATGCATGCATATTCTTAGCCCCCAAGTGCATAACTTTACATTTATCACACGCTTTTACTTTTCAAAATACTTATCAGCCTGTGACCAAAAACACCAAGGCCAATGCTCTCTCTTTTGTAGCTTTGAACCCTATTCTGAAGACTGTCAGAAGATCCTGAACATCTTGCCTCCCTTGGTTGTAGTGGCAGCTCTTTCTCTGGATCTGTTGTACTCAAATTTCTGCTCCTTGAGACCTCCCTGCTGATAAACCATTTGTGTAATCCACACTAGTAAAGTTCTGTCTGAGGAGCATAGTAGTAAATTCATGTGAAGTCTGTAGGCTCCAAATCTCAAGTCCATGCAGGTCCAGGCCTAGTGGCTAACTATTACAGCTACTCTTTTCTACTCACCCATGAATTCATATTACCATGAATTTTATCATGGAGCTTGCTCTCTCTCAAGGTAATATAACCATTTGGGTCGTTATGGACTATTTCAGTAAGATGTCCCCTTTTGTTCAAATTCTACGTATCATTTTTAGACGTATTTGTCCTACGGTGGTTGTTCTTGTGTCAACGGTCAACACCCCAGAGCATGTTCCTTCTCCAGCCTGTCAGCACAGGATGAATCCACCATACAGAAATTTGCTTACCCAGTGTTTTTCATATAGCCTTGTTTAAACCTCTTCATTGGCATACTGCTCCTTCTGCTTGTCTTCCGATGGTAGTTATTAGACAGGAAATATTTGAAGTGTGGGGAAGACCTTTTGGCTCCTAACGGATAAGGAATTCATTACATTACTTGGCCCACTGGAAAGGATATGGATGGGAAGAGTGTCTGGGTACCAGTTGCCCACATACAAGTGGATACGCTGGCCAAAGCCTTTTATTGTTTACATCTGGCCAAACTTGCTCCTAAGGGTCTAGAGGCCCCTCCTTAAGTAAAAAAGAAACAAAAACAACAAACAGGATAGACCTCCACACACCTAAATGAGTTTATACTACAAATATTTAATAGCCTTTGTTAGGCAAATTGGATGAATAAAAACACATTGCTATAATACCCCAGGTTATAAGATACATATATCAAAACCCCTTGTATCCAACCACCAAATCATTGCAAATTTACACCATGCCAGAAGAAAAGCAAAGATCTGGTAGCTGGCAGACCCGTTCCCTCCCCCTGTGTGAAAGAACACCCCCTATATGAACCTAATATACCCCAAGAACGACCCTTACAGACAAAATTGTTCCCACATATATATTTCCTAAACTATAGTAGCGTGCACCTGTGACAGGTAGTTCTCGCTGCTACAGATTGAAAAAAACACAACCCGAAAAGATCAAGAAAATTAAATCCCGCAAGCCAGTCATAAGTCAGTCAGTCGCAGGGGGGAGTATCCAAAAAATACTGAAAGAAATGTTTTAGTAACCAATGAAAGTCCAAAAAGGAGATCAAAATTTAATTGGTAATAGGTGATATATAGAATAAAATTCCCGACTGGGGTGAAAAAATTGGCTCCAATCGTTGTAGGAAAATAGAGATGTGATGCTAAGCTGCCATGGTGATTAATACAGGAATTATATTATTTGAGAGATATACATATGTGAATAATCCCAAGATGTATGAGACGGTATCTATAGTGTTCCTGGATATATCTAACCAGATATTGGACTATAGTGGTTTGTATCACCAAGAGTACTTACTCTCAAACTTCACAGATGTACTCTCAATGCTTCCGTTATGGCCACAATAGGTATTCCTGCAAACTGCAGGTAAAAAACCTATGGTTTTGTAAGTCAAAATACAAGCGGCAGAGTTTTATTTTACTCACGGATCCTGTGGAGATCACCAATAGATGGTATTCAGGGATAGTCGACTCATCTATATTCCAATAGTATAGGTGGTTTCAAAGAGATCACCAAGTGGGATCGATCTGTGTGTAGAGACGTCCCCGATAATTTGGTCATTGGTCATCGGCAGTGCATCCGGTGAATGGTGTGGATTATAATAGCAGTCTCTATTTTCAAATCAAATGTAGATCCTTCCAAAGGTTTGCTTGCAGGATGTGTATAGGTCTCAAATTCATGTCAACTGTTGGGGTGAACACCCCCCTCCGATACCCACCTAAGTAACCTACATCCCTGAAAGATTACTTTCTAAAATTGTCCTGCGAAGCACTACCTGAACATATCATTTTGAACTTTTGAATTTGAGACCTGAAGTCTCCCCCTTCTCTCTCCTGCCTCTGAGTAAGTACACTAAGGTAAATAAGGGTTCTCAGAGCACCCCTTACATCAGAGTTCCCCTTTACACCAGAGGCCACAGTGTTCCTCCTTACATCAGAGTCCTCTCCGTACATCAGAGTTCTCAATGTTCTCCCTTAATTTAGGGTTCCCAGAGCATCCCTTATGTTAGAGGCCCCAAAGTTCTCCCTTACATCAGAGTCTGCAGTGTCCTCCCTTACAGTGTAAAGGGAACTCTGTGTGGATTCAGATGTAAAAGGGGAACCCTGTGGACTCTGATGTAAAGGGGGACTCTTGTTATTAACTTCAAATGATTTAAAATGTTATTTAATAGCAAAATATATGTATAGTTTATACTATTAAAAAAAAAATTGTTGTGTGCCGCTAAAGTGTTCGGGTTTGACTTGAAGAGAAGGTGGCAACCCTAACCACATCTCTTATCTCCCGCCTGGACCAACCCATGCCTGTTTACTGATCATGTCCATGCCTGCTGTCCCCATTGAAAATGTCAGATTGTGACGAAACGCGTCTGGTAGGGCACGTATTGACGTCACCTCGTCGCTTTAGAGGAGGACGGGCTCCTGTATTTTGCCGGCCGTCAACTTTTTATTTTCTTCTGTGTATATGTAAGTGCATTACTTTTAATTTAATAAATCAGTGAGACTGTTTTACGCTATGGTCCATCTCCTTTTTCCTTGAGTTTATCCTCACACATGGTTACGGACCTTATGAGACGTTGGAAGTTATCCAGTTGGTCAATCTGCTTCCTGGTCCGATCCACTCTGCACTGCAAGATAAAGGCCGCGGCTGGGTCATAGCCAAACGCCCTTTGTGCTTGCCATCTGGTAAGCGGCTATTTAATACGGTGGTGGGCACTTACCTTTGTGTGAGTCACTGTGGTGTCGCTCAATGAGAATTTGGTCTTCTATATGGACTACAGTTTGCCTTGCTTCTTGGTTCAGCCTATGGACTTCATAGTTTGCCTGCAAACACTTTGCGCAATTTATGATATGGGTCTATATTCATTTTGGTGCAGTATCTTTCTAAGGACTGATGTATGTGTATTTTTACCATTAATATTGGCGCAGTTTACAACTCTTTTGCTTATATCTGTTTATGTGTGTATCCCACTATAAGCTGCTGCCTAAATCCTGTTATTTGTCTAGCGCGGTTTTCTTTTTCCCATAACCTATTGCCCTGCTCTAGCCAAGACATCAGTCCCAGCCATCTTTTGCGTCCCATCCGTCTCTATCTTCTTGAACCACAGTACTCTTGTTCTACTTTTTTTCTGCCTCTACCTAGCCAGAGAGTATAGCATTGTGTAATATGCCCCGGGGCTTGTTTGTCTTAAGGAAAATGGTATTTGCTAAAGGTGAAGCTATACTAGGCATTACACTTAGCATTGGTAAAAGCTGTAACTGTCTCCTACAAACCTTGCCATCACTATAATTATGGTTGTCAATTGAAATCCAAATGTTAATTATGGAAAGCGTTTTTATATTTCACAGCAGGGCGCACCCTTCCTGAATGGTCACCAGATGTCGGAGAAGGAAAAATTACATAAAATGAAAAATAACATTGTTAATATTTGTGCAATATTTTTGTGTCTGTCTAAGAAATATGATTTTTTTTTGTGTGTGAGGAAACCTGTTGTTAAAGTATTATGTAATTTAAAAAATAAGGTTTTGTAAACTCCAGAAAGAAAATGGTTTCTGATTTGTGAAATTGTAAATGAATTTGCTAGGAGATTGCATACTGGAGATGCCTGCAGTTTTCTGTTGTAGCACACAGGAATCTAAAGATAAGGTTTCCTTTATGTTTAGTACACACATGCCTGTGGGTGGAATGAACAGTATTGCCGCGTACACACAACTGTTTTTCATGGCGTGAAAAATGCAATTTTTTAAATTGGTAATTAAAAACGATCATGTGTAGGCTCCAGAGCATTTTTAACGTTTTTCACGTCATTCTTTTTTTTTTTTTTCTTCCAATAAATTTTTATTATTAATAAGTCATAATATACATGAAATGAGGCATATAATGGCATGTCAAAGAGTATGTACTTATCAAGGCATGAAATAAATCAAGCAATATACATGCATCAGTACAACAAGATATGCCATATAACAATCAACCAAATATAACAATATATACTTCATTTTTTAATAAACCGAAAAGGGAGGGGGAGAAGAAAAAAAAAAAAGGGGAGAAGAAAATTCACCTTTACATCATCATTCTTTCCTTCCCTGTCCCTCCCCTCCCTTCCCACCCTCCCCCCCCCCCCAAGTCTATAAGAAAGTAAAATTCGTAATAATGTGTCCACCCAAAAGAGGGGAGAGAATGAAGAGCAGGGTGTAAGAGAAAGGTATTTCAAAACTTTTTTCAAAGAAGGCTAGGAGTAGGTCCCTGCAAGGCAGGGATAGTGTAAAATAAGTTAAACCATCTATATCACGCTCTTATGTGGAATCAGAAATAGAATGGAATTCCGCAGAATTTATGAAATGAAGCCAGCAAGCCCATAGTTCAGTAAACTTTTTTGGGGAGTCCCTGGATTGCTGGATCAGATCTTCCATTTCTGCAATTTTTCCAACCCTCAGAAGCCATTCGGAAATGCTGGGAGGTGAAGTGTCTTTCCAGTGGACCGGAATGCAAAGTTTAGCTGCATTGATGAGATGCAGGATTATAGTTTTTTTGTATGTGGACTGTGAGAGAGAAGTATGATGAAATAAAAATTGTGCTGCCGTAAAATCCAGTGTATAAGATGTGATAAGAGAAATGAGGCGGTGGACTTCCCTCCAAAAAGGTTGTAAACGGGGACAATCCCACCAAATGTGAAGTAGCGTTCCATGTTCGATCTCACACCGCCAACACACAGGAAGAACACTAGTTTTGTCTTCTTTCGGATCAAGATCTGCAAATAAAAGAGTATATATACTAGAGATTAAATGTCTTTGGGGTTCTAGTTTGATACATAAGTTTTCAAAGGCGTTTTTTTTTCTGTACCATAAGGAAGATGGGCTGGAGGAAAGTAAAATTGATTTAATATTATCAAAATCTAATGGAGAGATAACACAATTAGGGTATTTGAGAAGAAAAGCATTAAAAGTAATGAAATTCCCATCTTCAAAAAAAAAATCCGCTCTAATAGAGGGAAAGGGAGAGCCGCCAGGGGTATTATACATGGAGGCGATTTTAGGAAAGTCTGGGTTGTGATTAATAGGGATAATAGGACTAGGGGATGAAGAGATGTGAAATATGCCACAAAGTGATTTGAAAATTTGCAATGTAGGCCCAGTGAGAGGGTGTTGACTAACGTGACAAGGTATTTTACGAGAATTGATCCAGGGTAAGTGTTGTAATGGAAATTTTGAAGTAGTTCCGTCTAAGTCAATCCAGGCTTTTGCTTTGGTATGTACGTGCCAGTCAACTATGCGGGTTAGATGACAGGACCAGTAATATTTCCTTAGATCAGGTAAACCGATGCCCCCGAGCAATTTAGGAGTAAGAAGTTTGTCCCATTTTACTCTGGGTTGTTTAGATGCCCATAAGAATTTAGAACACATTGTTTTGTACGTGTTAAAAAAGGAAGCTGGCAATTTGATTGGGATGGTTTGCATTAGGTAATGGAGTCTGGGGAGGATATTCATTTTGATTATAGCCGCCCTCCCGAACCAGGAGAAGAGGCCCTTGTCCCACCGTAGGAGATCATTTTGTATAGTCTTAAAGATAGGGGGGAAATTTTCCGAATATAGGTTTTGAAGTTTCAGAGGAATACGAATACCCAAGTATGTCAGGGCTTGGTCTTCCCAACCAAAAGGGAAATTATGTTTGCATAGAGAAACAGTTTCGGGGGTAAGGGAGATATTAAGCGCTCTGGATTTTGAAAAGTTGATTTGTAAATTTGAGATTAGTTTAAAGAAAGAAAAATCTTTTAGTAGGTTGGGTATTGTGACAATAGGATCAGTGAGGAAAAGTAAAATGTCATCTGCGTACGCAGCCAATTTATAGTGTCTATTTTTAATGTCAATGCCTTTAATGTCTGGATTTTCCCTAATTCTACGAAGGATGGGTTCTAAAGTAAGTATAAAGATAATGGGGGAGAGGGGGCACCCCTGACGGGTGCCATTCGAGATGGAGAAGGCGTCCGACAGGCAACCATTTATTTTGATTCTCGCAGTCGGTGCGGAATAGAGTGTAAGGATAAATTGAAGCATCCGATCCTTGATTCCAATTGCTTTCAAAGCTTCTGACATATAGTCCCATGCCACCCTGTCGAACGCCTTCTCCGCGTCGAGAGAAAGAAAGAAACCCGGGGTGGAAGCATTAGACAACCAGTGGTGAATGTCAATGGCTTTTAAAGTGTTATCCCTAGCCTCCCTCCCAGGGACAAATCCAACCTGATCCAAAGAAATTAAGCTGGGGATAAAAGGAAGTAATCGGTTAGCAAGGATTTTTGCGTATAATTTTATATCAACATTGAGGAGCGAAATGGGTCTATAATTAGAGACTAGGGAGGTATCTTTACCCGGCTTCGGGATCATAGAGATATGTGCTTCAAGAAGGTCTCTATTATTTTGGGAAGGTGTGGGAATAGTATTGAAAGTTTTCAAAAAATACGGGATGATAGCATCTGTGAAGGATTTATAATAGCTCACAGATAAGCCATCAGGTCCAGGACATTTGCCTGTTTTCAATTGTTTAAGGGCCCTAAGTGTTTCATCCAATACTATTGGAGTTTCCAAATTGTCGGCGTCTGATTGGGAAATGGGGTTCGGGCTATATTGTGATAAGAAATTTTTTATTAACTCTTTTCTGTGATTGAAATGATCTATAGGGGTTGTTGTATTCAAATTGTATAATTAGTAGAAGTTTTTAAATTCTTTTGCAATATCAGACGATGTGCAAAGTTTATTACCTGAGGGATTTGATATGGAATGAATAGGTGATTCAGCCTTCTTAGATTGAAGAGCTCTAGCTAGTAATTTTCCTGATTTATTGCCGAATTCATAGAAGAGTTTGCTTGACAATGCAAATGACCGTCTGGTTCTTTTTCCTAATTCATCAAGTAGTGATTCTCTCGCTTTTTGAAGTTCTGTAAAGGTTCCAGTAGCCAGTGATTGTTTATGTTTAATCTCAAGAGAATGGATCTGGTCCGAAAGATTTTCTATACGTGCTTGTCTGGCTTTTTTCCTTTTGGAAGCCATGGAGATAAATTCCCCCCTGATCACACATTTATGTGCTGACCATAGGGTTAAAGGATGAATTTCAGGGGATTCATTCTCTTGAAAATAATGTTGCAAACAAGAATTTATTGATTTCACATTACTCTGGTCCGTAAGAAGGGAGTTATCAAGTCTCCAAATTGGGGATCTAGTGGGCATGGAAGAAAATGTAAGGGTGATTGAGATAGGGTGGTTATCTGAGAGGATCATGGGGTCTATAGTAGCCGTAACCAGAGAGTCAAGGTCCGCCTGTGTTAAAAAGAGATAGTCGATCCTTGAGTATCTGTTATGAGGCGGGGAGAAAAAAGTGAAATCTTTAACGTTAGGGTGTAAAGTGCGCCATGTGTTGTGAAGGGTCAGTCCATTAAGCATATTTTTAACCGCACGAAGTGCAGTGTAAGGTAATGAAGAAGAGCCTGAGGAAGTGTCAATTAAGGGAGAGAGAGCTAAATTAAAGTCCCCACCTAGGATAAGTAATCCAGATTAAAAGGAAGTGAGAAGTTGAGTGATGTTTCTTAAGAAGGGAATTTGTTGTGTGTTTGGAACGTAAATATTAGCTAACATAATTGGTTTATTGTATAATTGGTTTATTTATTAAGTGCCCTTCAAAAAAATGTATCGTCCATCATCGTCAATCAAGGTAGATAGTACTTTGATAGGGCAATTTTTCGAAATGAGTATTGAGACACCCTTTGATTTAGAATCAGGGTGGGTAGCGTGGTAAGTTATAGGGAACAATTTATTGTTTAGTTTTGGAATATTATTTGTTTTAAAATGGGTTTCTTGAAGAAAAACTATGTCAGTTTTGGCTTTACGCAAAAGTAGAAGTAATTTAGATCTTTTTTCGGGTACGTTCAGTCCTTTTATATTCAGAGAATAAATTTTGACCTGGGGAGGGGGAAGTGCGTTGTTCAGGGAAGGCATTCAGAAAGCAGTTACGCCTATAAACAATATATTAAAATTATATATATATAAAAAATAAAAATAAAAAACCTTCAAGGAGATAAAATCTCCTCAAGAAATGACCGAGAAGAACTGGGACCTGCCCTTTCTTCAATATATATATATATATAAAGGACGGTAAGGTATAGAGGAAAAACAGAGGTCAATCACCTAAAAGAGACTAACCACTATCTTTCACTACTATGAGGGGGTTGGAAAAAATCTCAACCGGAAGAAGGAAATGAGTGTCATAGCACCCTACAGACCGACTAATATAAATGAAGTAGCGGAATTTAAAGGAGAGTGTACCAAAATTCCCTATTTTCCTCTCTTTGTCCCTTTATTTCCCTTTTTCTCCTTCTTTATTCCCCTTTCCGTCCTTCTCTCCCTTTTCCCCTTTTTTCCTTTTTCCTTTTGCCTTTCTCCTTTTCACCCCTTTAAATGGGTGAAGGAGGGCTAAATTGGTCATGCATATATGAATGTTGGTGTTAAATAACTAAGATTATAATGATAAAGATATGTTAGTAGGCATGACCAGGAACGTTTAGTTCAGGTGGTAAGTTCTGAGTCTATTAGTAATCACTTCGGAATCTTCTAGAGCGATGGGCCTCCAATGGGCTCGATCCATCCTGAGATCCATTGGGTGCGGTATGTGATCTTTCCTCAGAAGAAGAACGCCGTCTGCGAAAGCTGGTCATTTGAGCTTCCATAGGTTCCTCAGATTCTTGTTGTCTTCTTCTAGTTGTGTGACGGAACTCTGCATACCAGTTCGGGGCCTCAACCACCAGTATGCCTAGGGTGTCACAGAACGGTTTAATGTCCTCCGGTACCCTCAGCAATGCTGAACGACCTTGAGTAGTGGCTAGGAGGCCGAAGGGGAATTTCCACCTGTAAATTATATTTTTATCCCGTAAGACATCTAACAAAGGCTTAAGATCTCTCCTATGTTGCATTGTTATGTTAGAGAGATCTTGATAAATATGAATATCAGAGCCTCCATGGGAAATGTTGATTCTGGTTCTGGCTTTTCTAATGATCTCTTCCTTTAATTTAAAATCAACTAAGCAACATATTACATCTCTAGGGGGATCAGTGGCTCTCCCCCTCGGTCTAAGAGCACGATGAATACGTTCCATTTCTATGACTGACTGTGCTGGTTTATCCAATAGATCATTGAATATGCCAGTAATGGCGGCAGTAAGCTGGTCCACATCCACTGATTCAGGTAGGCCTCTAACTCTAAGGTTGTGGCGGCGTCCTCTATTATCGAGTTCTTCTAAATGTCTATGTTGGTCTCTGAGTTGTAATGTGTGGGCATCTACCTTACGGGCCACTCGGCGGAGGACAGTTCCCTGTCGTTCAGTAATTTTCTCCACATCTTGTACCCTGTCAGCAATGGCGCGGACGCCTATGCGCAGTTCAGCAATAGCAGCTGACAGGGTGTCCTTAATGTCAGCTGCCACTGAACGGAGGTCATATAGGCTGGGGTGCTGTTGCCTCTGTGTCGAATTTCCCTCCGGTTCAGGCGTGGGTATGTGAGGGGTCGTCTCCGCCATGTTTAGCGTCGAATTCTGTGAGGGGCCTTGTCGTGACGCCGCCATATTGCGTCTCTGAGACCTAGATGCGCGGGGAGTGTACTGGTCACTACCGTTCGGGAATCTGCGCGGAGACCGGGAACGTGAGGCAGAAGAATGCCGTGATGCCGTCCCCATATTCTGTCGACCGTATAAGCGGTAAAGGGCTCTCCTTCAAGCTGAGAGGAACTGCAGCGGCGGGAGCTCTGGAGTTATGCTGCCATCTTCCAGCGAGGTCAGACCACGTCATTCTTTTTAACATCGCGAAAAACGGTAGTGTGTATGCTTTTATGAGGGGATGTCACCGCGCTTTGGACGGGCGGACTTTTGTCTGAGCGTGTGTAGGCAAGGCAGCCTGAGAGGAATTCTGTCGAGAAAACCGTCGGTTTTTTAACAGACGGAAAAACCGCACGTGTGTACTAGGCATTCTCTGAATGAGCAGAGTCAGTGATCACTAACTCTGTCCATTCATTACTGATGCATCGTAAACTGTGTTTCCTCTGCTTCAGTTTATGAATGAACAGGAGCCTCTGTCTCGGTTCATTCATCTTCAGTGCAGCTGAGGCTGCAGAAAAAAGGACTGGGGAATCTCTGTCCTCAGTCCTTCTCTGTACCAAAGCCCCCAAACAGGGATGATAAAAAAAAAAAAAAGAATTTGTAATAAACGTTAAAAATGTTAATTGTAATAAAAAAAATTCATAAAATAAACGACTAAACCGTCCACCCCCCCCCCCCCCCCAAAAAATGATGAACCCCCCCCCCAATTTTTTTTTTCTTTTTGTAAAAATAAAAAACTACTGATACTGTCCACTGCCCTACTGATATGATCCACTACCCCAACTCCCTCACCCTCAATTTTTTTGTGAAAAAAAGATACAATAATAAAATTGTAAAAATAAATAAATAAAATAATAAAAAAAAATTACACTGTCTATTGCTCTACTGACACCATCCACTGTCTCCCAAAAAGCATTTTGAAAACTGAAAAAAAAATAAAAAAAATTTAATTGTAAAAAAATAAATAATAATAAAAATAAACTTCTAAAACTATCCACTGCCCTACTGACACCACCATCCTATACATACTACCCACTGCCATACACTCTTCACTCTTCTCCTGCACATACTACCCACCTCTATACACTCCGCACTCCTCTCCTGTACATACTACCCACCTCTATACACTCCGCACTCCCCTCCTGCACATACTACCCACCGCCATGTACTCCGTACTCTTCTCCTGCACATACTACCCACCACCGTACACTCTGCACTCCTCTCCTGTACATACTACTCACCGCTTCACACTCTGCACTCCTCTCCTGCATATACCACCCACCGCCATACACTCCACACTCCTCTCCTGCACATAGTAACCACCGCCGTACACTTCCCACTGTACATTCTCTATTTACCATTATCACATTCTACACTATGCAAGTCATCTCGGAATCTATTTAACTACACCCCCTTTAAGCCATCCCCAATATTTAGTGTAAACTCAGCGTGCCGCATTATTGACTTTGTCACTGCCTAGGGCCCACTTTTGAATTTTCACATGGGCCCACTGATTTCATGATACACCCCTGACACTCATTATTTTTCCTGATGACCCTTGTCTCCGGTACAGAAAGAGATGGGAAATCCAAACTTTTAGGCTGCTATCACACCTTGACTTAAGGCAAAACTTTAGAGTGGACAGGTCTGAAGCCAGCCTTGGAGTTGTCACAGGAACAGGAGGTGGGCACACAATTAGTGACAACCAGTGACAACTGTCTGAAAGGGGATTTCCCTTTACTTTGGAGAGATTTACCTCTTACTTCCTGTTGTGCCTCTGGGACAGTAAGTGATTTAAAAACTTCCTAATAGGATATAGCAAAAAAAACTCTGGCCGGGGTCTAAACCACTCCCGGCTCTATCTAAAAAAGTTTTGCGTTATACATACACTTTAATAGCTTTTTTTCAATGTCTTAACTTTACAGTTTGGAGCTTACACAAGGCTAAGGACTCTCCACTCAGCTCCATAGGACAGTACTATAGGCCTGAAGATCCAACCACCAGCACTGTCATGTGGGAGGACAGGGAGTGAGTCACATCCTTTCCTTCACCTGGTACTTTCAGAGAGAGCAGAAGGGGACAGGGGAAAGCAGTGTGTTCAGCTAAGAAGAACAGTTAAAGTGGTTGTATACCCGCTGAACTTTTTTTTTTTTTAGAACCCTGTAAGGCAAAAGGCATAATGAGCTAGTATGCACCGCATACTAGCTCATTATGAAATACTTACCTTAGAACGAGGCGTCGGTAACTCACCTGGTCCACGCCGAGGTAGCTGACATGTTGCCTCGGCGTGTCTTCCGGGTATCGCGGCCCCAGCGCTGTGAGTGGCTGGAGCCGCGATGTTGGGAGACTTCTTTCCGGCAAGGTCCTGTGCCTTCAGCCGAGAATTCCCTTTGCGCATGCGCCGCTGCAGTCAGCGGCTCATTGCAAGGGGAATATCTCCTAAACCGTAAAGGTTTAGGAGATATTTTTTTTACCTACAGGTAAGCCTTGCTTACCTGTAGGCGAAAGTTAACAAAATGACTATAGCCAAGGACGCACAGTGAGATAAGTGACTAAACAGTGGAGAAAATATCAGAGAGCAAAAACATATGTGTTCAATAACACCAGCTAACTAATTAACTAGTGGTGATGGGTGTCCAAACTAATTGACAATATCAATGACACCTGGTGAGGGTAACAACCATGAAACATACAGTGTTAATTGAATAAACAAATGCAAATCTCATGAGTATGCCATAAACTAGCAAATTGAGAAGCATTAATATAAACTAAATATTCACTGAAAAATTATAAACATGGAAACACTGAATAATGATACAGTGAATAAACTAAAAACAAAAAGTCAATTTCTGATGAGAGAAAAATTCCAATTCCAAAAGTGCTGAGTGAAGATGGAAGGGGAGTGGAGGAAAAAACTAGGAAGAGAAGTGATAAAAATAAGTCATGTGTATACAATGTGAGCGCTAAATACAATCCAAATAAATAAAAGCAATAGCTATGTGAACGTGATACACAAGTGTTTCCACAGTGTTGTGTCACTGATGAGTGAAAAAATGATGAAAAAAGTTTTGAATCGACTGGTAGGTAAAAAGATGAAATACTCCACTGGTGAGTGTATGACCACAAACTCTATGTGAGTCCTCCAAATCTTAAGCGTGATCACTGAGTATCAATAACATGTGACCATAAAACACAAAACAAAACTAAAAATGTGATCACACTCAAATGAGCCACAGGGTGTATTGACCCCTATAGGTGAGAAATAAGCTGCAAGCAATAAAGATAACAACGTTGCTAATCATGAGATATGAATCAAAGGATGATCAGTAAAGTGCATATCTAACAAGAAAGCTATAGTGATATAGTCTATAACAAGTGTCCACAACATCAGATGTGTATCCAATGTCCCCCAAATAATGAGTGATAAATGGCAGTCATGTGGGACACTTGGAAACCCTGAAATTGGGTATAAAGTCCTCTTGGATATCAAATTCCTGGAATGTGGTATAAATTATTCCATTACTATTCTTCCAGGTGTGGATACATCGATGGTAGGAAGAGAGGGGACACTTTAAGGTTTTCAACTGATACAAGGTGATAGCATCATCATCTCAAGTATTAAAGAGAATTAAATACTCTTACCACAGGACTCGGACCCAAGTCACCGTACGATGCTGGGTCATAAAGGCTTATGTCCACTCAGGTCGTGGCAATCTGCTATTGTCCTTGTTCCTCCACTGCTGGAAGCCTGAACCGGATCAATCCCTTCAGCTCAGACCAAGACCAGATATCCAAGGAAAAAGTTGGTTCCAAGAAAAGAAAAAGAAATCCTCCGCATGGTGTAAATCTAGATAACTGGAAATTTTATTTTAAAATCTAGAAAAGGTTCCAATGACAAACCCACTACAAATCAAAATGTTTAAAAATAAAAATAAAATAAAATCCAAAAATTATTATTGAAAAAATAAAAACAGCAATACAACAAACAAGCGTGGGCTAGGTGGCTGTAACTAGCATGTGGTCCCGACGCGTTTCGTCTACTGCAGACATCAACTGATTTTTCCTGTGCTCCATTACCACCGGATGAACGTTCGGTTCCTGCAAAGGCCTGATGATTCCATCTTCCCAGGGACAGAGCAGCAGCATCAGAGGTAGAGGAGGTCTCTGAATATCGGAGCTGTAACACCCTAAGGACCATCTCAAGACCCCGCAGAGGGTTGTATCTGCAGGCGCCGTTGACCTCGCCATAGTGGAGGTCCACCTTATTTGGTAAAGTACCCATTTAACCCTTACGTTCATCACGGACACCTTACCTACGACATCTGTGGACTTATTCTTATCACTTCTCTTCCTATTTTTTTCCTCCACTCCCCCTCCATCTTCACTCAGCACTTTTGGAATTGAAATTTTTCTCTCATCAGAAATGGACACTTTTTTTTTAGTTTTTTCACTGTATCATTATTCAGTGTTTCCTTGTTTATAATTTTTCAGTGAATATTTAGTTTATATTAATGCTTCTCAATTTGCTAGTTTATGGCATACTCATGAGCTTTTCATTTGTTTATTCAATTAACACTGTATGTTTCATGGTTGTTACCCTCACCAGGTGTCATTGATATTGTCAATTAGTTTGGACACCCATCACCACTAGTTATTTAGTTAGCTGGTGTTATTGAACACATGTTTTTGCTCTGATATTTTTTCCACTGTTTAGTCACTTATCTCACTGTGTGTCCTTGGCTACTGTCATAGGGGCCTCTTCTATATATTTAGCGCGATTTTTCTTGTATTAAAATTTTGGCGGGCATGGTTTCACATGTTTTTGTTTGTGTCGCAGCTAGGCTTTAATTAGCATTTTTCTCATCTTTCACATTAGCGCAGTATTCCCTTACCATTTACAACAAAATGACTATACAACCGCTTTAAGTGAACCTGCATAGGCAGAGTATAAGTTCAAGTTAAAGCCTCCATAGACAAACAGAAAAGATAATGCAGCACCATTTATGAACTTTTTGTCGGCACAGTTTCTGCTGACTCTGGATCTGTACCCTGAAATTATTGCTGAAAGAGAAAGTTAGGGAGCTTGGCTGGCTAATGTGATGTTTACTGTTTAGGACCCCTGGCCTCTGGACGCCTTAAATATTATTCCTTATATTTTGCATCTGCCAACAAAATCTATACCCACGTGGAAACAATTTTTGTTTTGGGGTAGAACTGGGTACACCAAAGGTTTTGTGCCTATAGATTCCATTGTGTTAACCCTGCTCTGAAATGTTATTATGCCTTTCCTAACCATCTGCTCTCCTTACATTTTTTAGAATGAACAGAGCTCTCACTTCCGGATTTGAAGAAGATGTGGGCTTCAGAACCACTCATCATTTTATGTATCCAGAAAGTGCTATGCACATTTCAAAAGGGGTCCATCTAGTTCTGGTGCCATTTAAACTGCAAGACCTTAGGTGGATTAGCAGTGCCCTCTCCACAGGAGAGATCAAGTTGTACGTATCCAGTAATGAAATGATTGTTTGCTTATGGAGTTACATTGGGAATAAATGGACAGATTTCACAAGTCACCTTAGCATTATGCATACTTGGGTTTTGATAGGCCAGTCTTATTTTTCTGTCTACAATGGACAGAGCCTGGAAAAAAACAGCATGGCTTTATCCATATATGGGCATAGCTAAACAGATTTGGAATCAGGGAGAGACTTATATACTCTATATACTATTTTTTTCACACTACATGGCAAAAAGTTTCTGGATACCTCACCATCCATCATTACACTTTATAACCCAAAATATGTGGATACCCTTCCAAATTATTGCATTCAATGTCTCTGTTGGAAGGTACTATTAATGCTACAGAATACAGAGACAATTGTGCACTTCCAACTGGTGATGTAGTTTGCGAAGGCCTTTCACTGTACCAGCATGACTATACCCCTCAAAGCCAGCTTCATAAAGACATGTTGATGATCTCAAATGGCCTGCACAGAGCCCTGAGCTTAATACTTTTGAACACCATTGGCAGGAACTGAGATGCTAATTGTTAGCCAGGTCCCCTCGTCCAACTTCAGTTCCTGACCTCACAAATGTTCTTTTGGCTATATGGGCTCAAATGCTCAAAGGCACACTTCAGATGCTTGTAAAAATATTCAGCATATACTGTGTGTATGTATATAAATATATATACTGCGTATATACAGTGTGTGTGTGTGTATATATATTGTGACAGCAGGAAGGTAAAGTCACCTGGTTGCATCCAGGGGGGTAGATATATTTCGCCCAGATTCAGGCTTTACGCCGATTTGTACAACTAGGTGGAGAGTTGTATAAGGCTAGTGTGCTCATGGATGACTCATACCTCTAGGGAGAGGGCTGGGCGTCGTGCAGACAGGGAGTTGATGAGACCAGCTGAACCTTGTCAGCTCATTTAGGCCTCTATAAGAAAGCCCAGCTTCATTAGATGTTAGCTCATGCCTGGAACCAGACCTGTGTGGACTGTCTAGGGAGAGTGAACCCCTGTGCGGTGAGAGAAAGCCTGTGTGGCTATATTTTGCTTGGACATTTAAAACCAGGGACTTAGGGACTAGGACAGCACTAGGCTGATCCCAGTTGTTAGTTAGGAAACCTGTATGTTTAGTCAGAGGTCAAGTTGACCAGGACTTATTTTGTTTATGTTTTTTTTGCCTTGCTGTGTTTTTGTCACTGTAAATAGAAAATAAACCGCACCTTTTTGATTTTGAAAACCACAACCTCCGTCTGCTGGGCCTGTTTTTGGGTGGGGAGCCCATCCCGGGGGTCACACATACCCGCTGCCGAGCTAACCCCCTCACAGTTGGTGGAGAACCAGTGGCAGTTTTTTTTTAAGCCAGCATGGAGGAGATACTGAAACAGCTGGCTCTAGCAAATGCCAATCAACAGCAGACAAATGCAGGTTTGCAAAGGAGCCTTGCAGCCCAGCAGCAAGCTCATCAACAGAGCCTTGCAACTTTACAACAGAGTCTGGAGGCTCAGCAACAAGCCCAACAGCAATCTGAGGCCCGCTTCATAGACCTGTTGCAGAAGCAAGAGCAGAGACTACAACAACAGATGGAAGCAGTAATGCAGCAACGTCCGCAGACCAGTGAGGAAAGCCGTCCCACTAATACCGCGTCCTTTGGGGTGAGTCGTTTATTGACAAAAATGACTGGAGAGGATGATCCAGAGGTATTTTTGACCACATTTGAAAGGACCGCTGAAAGAGAAAAGTGGCCTGAGGAGCAGTGGGCTGGACTAGTGGCTCCTCTGTTAACTGGTGAATCGCAGAAAGCTTACTATGACCTAGAGCCTAACCAAGCAAAAGACTATGTGATGCTAAAAGCTGAAATATTGGCAAGGCTGGGTGTCACCCTGGCTGTCCGGGCTCAGCGTGTGCATAACTGGACTTTCCAGCTTGGAAAACCCCCCAGGTCTCAAATGTATGATCTCATTCACCTGAGCAGAAAGTGGCTACAGCCAGAGACTTTGTCCGCACCAAAGATTGTGGAACGTGTTGTAATGGATCGGTTTTTGAGAGCTCTTCCTACTGCCATCCAAAAGTGGGTAAGCCATGGAGACCCAGAGACGGCCGATGGTCTTGTGGATCGTGTGGAGAAATACTTGGCTACAGAGAACCTGACGGCCTCTTCCAGAGACACTCGGACTTTCCACCCTAAGACCAGACCATCCCCAGGGGCGGATAAGAGGATTCCAAGGGGTGAGGGTGGAGAGAGTGAGAGGGTGGGAGCTCTACCCCAAGTTTGGCGAGAACAGCCTGGGAAATCAGCGGCTCAAGAGGCCGCAAGAAGGATCGTTTGCTACCGCTGCCGGCAAGCGGGACATATTGCACCAAATTGCCCGGTTGTGGAGGAACCCATGCAGTGTGACTTTCTGACGGGCAGACGTCAGTCGCTGTGTGCGACAGTCGCATGCACTGCCATTCGGGGAACTGAGAAACATTTATGCAAAATGTGTATTAATGGTAGAAATGTTGTGGTATTGCTGGATTCAGGTAGCCTTGTGACCCTGATAAAGGCTGAGTTAGTTAAAACAGAGGTCTCTGGGAATAGCAAGGTAGCCGTTATTTGTGTGCATGGGGACACCCGAGAGTATCCAGTGACTACAGTGTGTTTCGAGACCCCCAAAGGTACCCTCTCTCATCCAGTGGGCTTAGTATCTCAGTTACCGCATGACGCCATTGTGGGAAGGGATTTTCCGAAGTTCTGGGAACTGTGGGATGATCCTGAGCCCCCCACTGGTGCCCCTATGTACCAGGAATGTGATAGCCAGAACTCCCCTGAGAGTGGTGAGGACTCTCCGGAATTTCCCTTGTCAGTATTGGCAGGGGAGACTCAAGAAACTGGAGAGGAGCCCACCTCCTCAGACGAAAACCTACCGTCTGTGGAGTTTTCTGATCTTGAGGTTCACAGGGAAAACTTTGCCACAGAACAGTTGAAAGACCCCGCCCTAATAAAGGCACGGGAAAACGTAGTGAAAATAGATGGCGAGTTAGTGAACCCAGATAATACCGGCACTTACCCATACTTCAGCGTAGAGAAGGACCTACTGTATCGGGTGGCAAAAAGGGCAGAAGAAACCGTTGAGCAGCTTGTGGTGCCCAAACCTTACAGGAAGTTGGTGTTGGAGTTGGCCCATGGGCACATTCTTGGAGGTCATCTGGGGACAGAGAAAACCCGAGAGAGGGTATTACAGAGATTCTATTGGCCTGGGGTGATGAAGGACATAGAAAATTATTGTTCCTCCTGCCCTGTGTGTCAGAGGTCGGCCCCGATGCCACATTTCCGTAGCCCGCTGGTCCCTCTACCCATCATTGAGGTCCCGTTTGAGAGAATCGCAATGGATTTGGTAGGTCCTATAATCAAGTCCGCTAGGGGGCACCAGTACATATTGGTTATAATGGACTATGCCACCCGTTATCCAGAAGCGATCCCTCTCAGAAATACCTCGGCCAAAACCATAGCCAAAGAGCTATCTCTTGTTTTTAGCCGGGTGGGTATTTGTAAAGAACTGCTTACGGACCAAGGTACACCCTTTATGTCCCGGGTTATGAAAGAGCTGTGTAAATTGTTCAAAGTGACGCAATTGCGTACATCTGTGTATCACCCCCAAACCGATGGGCTGGTTGAAAGATTCAACAAAACCCTAAAACAAATGTTGAAGAAAGTGGTGGATAGAGATGGAAGGGATTGGGACTGTCTACTTCCTTATTTGATGTTTGCTATTAGGGAGGTGCCCCAATCCTCTATGGGATTCTCCCCCTTTGAGTTACTGTATGGGAGACACCCAAGAGGGCTGTTGGATATTGCCAAGGAAACTTGGGAAAGTGAGAGTTCTCCCCACAGGAGTGTGATTGAGCATGTCGCCCTGATGCAAGATCGAATTGCACAGGTAATGCCCATCGTGAAGGAACATTTGGCCCAAGCGCAGTTGGCACAGCAGAGAGTGTACAACCGTGGAGCCAAGACCCGTACCTTTTCCCCGGGGGATAGGATATTGGTACTTGTCCCTACGGTTGAAAGTAAATTCCTTGCCAAATGGCAAGGCCCCTACGAGATAATGGAAAAAGTGAGCGAAGTGAATTACAAGGTCAGACAACCAGGAAGGCGAAAGCCCGAACAGATCTATCACGTTAATCTGTTGAAAGCCTGGAGGGATAGAGAGTCCCTAGTCGCAGACACTTGGTCACCAGCTCAAACTGGTTGCGTGATTCCTGAGGTTGGAATCGCAGCCACCTTGTCACAACCCCAACAACAGGAGGTTAAGGAGTTTGTGCTTCGCAACAAGGAGGTATTCTCTGAGCTGCCGGGACAAACATCTGGGGTAGAGCATGACATTATTACCCCGCCCGGTGAAAGGGTGAAGTTAAAACCCTATCGGATCCCAGAGGCCCGACGGGAGGCAATACGGGAGGAAGTACAGAAAATGCTGAACTTAGGGGTGATAGAGGAGTCCCAAAGTGATTGGTCTAGTCCCATCGTGTTGGTGCCTAAACCGGATGGGAGCTGGCGATTTTGTAACGATTTTCGTCAGTTGAACAAAGTTACAAAATTTGACACCTACCCCATGCCACGTATAGATGAGTTGATCGACCGGCTGGGAACAGCCCGATACATGACGACTCTTGACCTCACAAAAGGGTATTGGCAAATCCCCCTGGCCAAGTCGGCCAAAGAGAAAACCGCATTTGTAACCCCAGACGGGGCGTTCCAATATAAAAGAATGCCGTTCGGGTTACAGAATGCGCCGGCCACATTCCAGCGGAAAATGGACCAGATGCTGAGGCCCCATCGGAAGTATGCTGCGGCTTACCTGGATGACATAATTGTCCATAGCACAGATTGGGCCTCACATCTGCCAAAAGTGCAAGCAGTCCTGGACTCTGTTCGGGAAGCAGGGTTTACGGCTAACCCCAAGAAGTGTACCATTGGGCAGGAGGAGGCCAAATATCTTGGGTACACCATTGGGAGGGGAGTAATAAAACCCCAACTCAACAAAGTCGAGGCCATCCAGAGTTGGCCACGTCCCAACAGCAAGAAGCAGGTACGAGCCTTTCTGGGAATCGCTGGGTATTATCGGCGATTCATTCCCCACTTTGCTTCTAAGGCTGTGCCCCTAACCAACCTGACGAAGGGGAAAGGGTCGGTCATGATTAAATGGACCCCCGAGGCTGAGGCAGCATTCCAATTCTTGAAACAAGCCTTATGTAGCCAGCCAGTGTTGTACTCACCCGACTTCTCTAGAGACTTTGTCGTACAAAGTGATGCGTCAGATGTGGGGTTAGGAGCAGTATTGTCCCAGGTCTGGAACGGGGAAGAGCACCCAGTCATTTACCTCAGCAGGAAGTTGAAGTCCCATGAGGTAAATTACGCCACCGTTGAAAAGGAGTGTTTAGCGGTGAAGTGGGCTCTAGATTCCCTTCGGTACTACCTGCTAGGTAGGCACTTTGACATGGTTACGGATCACGCTCCGTTAAAGTGGATGGCTCAAAACAAGGAAACAAATAGAAGAGTGAATAGGTGGTTCCTGGCCCTCCAGGAATTCAACTTCACAGTAAAGCATCGCCCTGGCGTTCAAATGGGGAATGTGGATGCTTTGTCTCGAGTACATGAATGCCTGATTGCTGGTGTTCCAACCCCGAGGTTAAAACAAGAGGGGGGGGTATGTGACAGCAGGAAGGTAAAGTCACCTGGTTGCATCCAGGGGGGTAGATATATTTCGCCCAGATTCAGGCTTTACGCCGATTTGTACAACTAGGTGGAGAGTTGTATAAGGCTAGTGTGCTCATGGATGACTCATACCTCTAGGGAGAGGGCTGGGCGTCGTGCAGACAGGGAGTTGATGAGACCAGCTGAACCTTGTCAGCTCATTTAGGCCTCTATAAGAAAGCCCAGCTTCATTAGATGTTAGCTCATGCCTGGAACCAGACCTGTGTGGACTGTCTAGGGAGAGTGAACCCCTGTGCGGTGAGAGAAAGCCTGTGTGGCTATATTTTGCTTGGACATTTAAAACCAGGGACTTAGGGACTAGGACAGCACTAGGCTGATCCCAGTTGTTAGTTAGGAAACCTGTATGTTTAGTCAGAGGTCAAGTTGACCAGGACTTATTTTGTTTATGTTTTTTTTGCCTTGCTGTGTTTTTGTCACTGTAAATAGAAAATAAACCGCACCTTTTTGATTTTGAAAACCACAACCTCCGTCTGCTGGGCCTGTTTTTGGGTGGGGAGCCCATCCCGGGGGTCACACATACCCGCTGCCGAGCTAACCCCCTCACAATATATATATATACACAGTATATACAGTGGGTATAGAAAAAATCACATTTTGTTGCTTTGCAGCCTGAAATGAAAAGACTGACACAGTTTCCAGCTGTATTTAATAGTGCACCTTCAAATTTAACTGAACTTGAGCAGTTCTACAAAGAAGAGTGGGCAAATGCTGCAAAGTCTAAATGTGCAAAGTTAGTAGAGACATATCCCAACAGACTAAAGTCTTACATTAAAGCAAAAGGTGATCCAGCAAAATACTGACATAAGGAGGTGATCCTTTTTCCAACTCAGTGATTTTGTTTTTTAATTTTAAATCTGACATGTTGGTGCTATATCTTTCATTTGGATGTTATAAGTTGTACTAGTAAATACAGCTGGATAAAACAAAAATAGTGTCTGTCTTCATTTCAGACTGCAAAGCAACAACATGTGATTATTTTAAGGGGGGGGGGGTGGTGATTCTTTTCTATACCCACTGTATGTATATATACAGTATGTGTGTGTATATATTTATACACACACACATGTATATACACTGCTCAAAAAAATTTAAGGAACACTTTTGAATCAGAACTCCTGGGATATTGATCTGGTCAGTTAAGTAGCAGAGGGGGTTGTTAATCAGTTTCAGCTGATTTGCTGTTAATTGAAATGAACAACAGGTGCACTAGATGGGCAACAATGAGACGACCTCCAAAACAGGAATGTTTTTTTTCAGGTGGAGGTGTCTGACATTTTTTTCCCTACTCATCTTTTCTGGCTAGTTTTGCATTTGGCTAGGGTCAGTGTCACTACTGGTAGCACGAGGCGATACTTGGACCCTATAAAGGTTGCACAGGCAGTCCAACTCATCCAGGATGGCACATCAATACGTGTCATTGCCAGAAGGTTTGCCGTGTCTCCCAACACAGTCCCAAGAGGATGAAGGAGATTCCAGGAGACAGGCAGTTACTCTAGGAGAGCTGGACAGAGCCTTAGAAGGTCCTTAACCCATCAGCAGGACCGGTATCTGCTCCTTTGTGCAAGGAGGAACAGGATGAGCACTGCCAGAGACCTACAAAATGACCTCCAGCAGGCCACTGGTGTGAATGTCTCTGACCAAACAATCAGAAACAGACTTATGTTTCAGTCCATCCAGTGCTGCCAGGTTGCACCTCAGTCTGTTCAGGAGCTCAGTGATGCTCTGGTCCAGATCTGGGAGGAAATACCCCAGGACACCATCCGTCGTCTCATTAGGAGCATGCCCTGATGTTGTCAGGCATGCATACAAGCACTTGGGGACCATACAATCTACTGAGGACCATTTTGAGTTCACCAAAATGGACTAGCCTGCTGCATAATTTTTTCACTTTGATTTTCAGGGTGTCTTTGAATTCAGCCCTCTGTAGATGGATAATTTTAATTTCCATCAAATGATGTGCCATCCTTTCATTCCTAACACATTAGCCCGTCCATATCAGTATAGATATCCAGCATGAGATTTTGCCCCGTTGAGATCTGATGTGTTTTCAAAGTGTTCCTTTCATTTTTTTGAGCAGTGTGTGTATATATATATATATATGTAGCGGGGTCTTTAAATTTATGTGGGACACCCAGGTGTGGAAGTATAGGGATAGTGGACCACTTGTGTTCGTGGAGGATTGGATGGTGTAATAATCTCCTTGGCCTCTGGGTGGCGGGGGACCTGGAGGCTCAAGGTAGATTTGCCATTACAGTGCTAGCCTTTTTGTCCCTTTCCGGAGTAGTACGGCGAGGGCGGGGAACCCGCCGTGGTGTCGATGGGAAGAGATAAAAGGGGGAGACGCCCTAACCACGAGGTTCTTCCGGAGGATCTTCTTCACGCGCCCAGGCACCTTAGGCCTGGGTGCGGGCGGTTCTGGATTCCGGCTCAGGTGCCCTAGGCCTGACCGGAATGGAGTCGGAGTCCATCCCAGGCACCTTCAGCCTGGGGTGAGGTACTGTACTAGGAGGCCTGGGGTCCAGTGACTTCGACTGGATCCCACGAGGGTGGAGACGTCCGAGGGTCCCTGAGGTGGATGGGGCCCATCTCTGAGGTAAGGAGGCTGGGGAGGTTACCCGTCCGGAGAGTCTGGAGCAGCATCAACCCAGTGACGGATGGGCCTCTGGTAACTCCCTTGGAGGGACATCTTCCCCTGATAGGGGCCGCAACGCAGCAAAGGTACTCCTATCTACGTTCTCTTGAGTCGCTGGTAGAGACTCTCAGATTCTAAGTCCTTTCTAGCTGAATGCTATAGTAACCGCTGGCGAGATCGCAGTGGTTTAGTTGATAACCAGGATAGTGCCTCGACCTGCTCAAACCCGTATCAAAATGTTATCAAGTCGCAACCAGTTGGCTACTGAAGCACTGTTTATTGTGAGATGTACAATAAAGCAAGAGTTGGACTGTGATCGGTGTGTGGAACTCTGGTTAATGGGAGCAGAGGGAAGTGTGAACATGGCAGGACTGTATTCCAGAACAAAACACATAGGCCCGAGGAAATATCTAGTACTGGCCTTCACCTCACCCACAGGTATGGGGAGGACATGGGCCGTAGCGCATCTCACCCTGTCGTGTGACATACCCCTAGACAAAGGAGATGGGGTGAGGCCGCTACACGTGGGGGCTCGTGAGTCCAGGATGATATGTGTTTTAACTTTGGAAGAAGGAATGGCTGTGTCTGGACTTTGCTGCCCGGAGGAATTCCGAGCAGGTCGGCCATGTGATTGGCCAAAGTGCATCCCTGCTCAAAGTCGTGGAAATGACACTAGGATGGGAAAGGCCCATGCAGAGGAGCGAGAAGAGGGAGGAGTCCAGCCGTGTGAAGTACTACATGTGGGGGCTTTTATTGCAGCTTGAAGGAACCCCGCGAAAACGTGCAAGTCATGGGAGGAGTCTGGCCATGTGGAGGAACTCACGTGGAGACTTCGGCGCGTGGTCAGTGCGTGATGGAGCAGCAGATAGTCGGGATGGCCTCAAGCTCCCCGTGGATTCCGGTTCCCTACCCCACGAAGATGACTACGTTCGCTGCTCCCCTTACAGACACGGGGATAAGACTCAGGCCCCGAGGGCAGTTGGCTTTGTACTCATGCAGAGACACGGAGGCCCTTGGCGTGATCTGTCCCGGGTGCTCGGGACTGGTGGTCCACCTGAAGCCATTCGGGCATTGCGAGGCATGCAAAGAGTTCTTGTTCGAGGTGGAGCCATCCACAGTAAGGCCCCGGGCCCTTCGCCTCAACAGCCTCACAGGTCCCGCTTCTCTAGAAGGAGAGATCCAGGCCTTTGCGGAGGTTCCCGTACGCACTGACCAGGGCGATGTGACTGCCCAATCAGAGACTGAGAGAGAAAAATCAGAGGATGCTGCTTCGGTCACCACAGATTCTCTGCTCCCACCTCCGAAGAGGAAAGTTGGTCTGGTGCAGGCCTCCTGTGGTCGTGGTCGAGCTTCACCCCGTCGCTTGCCTGGCCTGGATGGATCCGGTTGGAAGAGTCCTGGACATCCCAGTTCTACAAAAGGTCAAGGTGAGCCAGGGGCTGGGACTGTGGTGGTGGTTGGAGGTGTCGGGGGTCCACAGCCGGTGGAGCCCGCAAGGGAGGGTAGTACCACATCTACCAGAGACTACCTTCCCGCCGAGATGTATGACACTTCCGACCTAGAGTCGCTGTCAGATTGTGGAGATGACGGGGAGATTGATGAACTATTTCATCGGAAGGGCTGGGACAAACACCCATTGCCTGTGTTACGTGTACCGCAGGATTCCCCTATCTCAATAGGAGACAGCACGCCCCGGGTACAAGCCCCGGAGTCTACGAGGAAGTCTAGTCCTCAGAGTGCCTTCCCACAATCTACAACATCGCCCGTCTTGGTGGCGGGGATGCAGCGAGCCTCACTACGAGCACCGAGAGAAAAGCCATCAGAGGTAGTGAAAGTACCTCGGCATCCGGAGGCAATCGTTCAACCCGGAGAAGGTGAGCGGGAAGCCATGCCTCCTTTGGCCAGATTGCAACGACTTTTCTCACAGAGAGTCGCCCGTGAGTATGGGTGGGAATATCCCTACTTGCCTCGGGACTTACTTTTCGAAGTTGAGGTCATACGCCAGAGATGGTATGACGAATTTGTTTGGGAAAAGCTCAAAGTACCCCATGCACGAAGATATTTGTCCTGTTCGCCACCCGTGTTGAAAAAGTTTCGGGACTGCAGAGCAGACTGGATGTGGGGCCGCCATATCCACGCAGATAGGGTGCGCATCTGCAGGAAAGATGGAGATGATGCTGACTATTCAATTGAGGTTTTTGATAAACATCTGAAGCCCTTGTTCTTGCCTGACCCGAAGTTTTACTTGTGAGAAGAGACTCACTTGTTGTTCTTTCCTACAATCTTCCAGAAGTGTTCCTGCTGGAGCATCCGAACTGTGCCCTAGTTTTTTATTTGGGCTTTTGTTTTCCACTCTTCAGGAGGAATGAGAGAAGTTTTTTTTTTGTTGTTGTTCTCTCTTCCTCACAGTTCAAAGACAGACTTTGGGGTAGAATTAGTGTAGGGATGCAGGAAGAATGAAGATTGCACCAAGTGTCATTACCGCAGCACTGTCACCAGGTGGCAGTGTTGTGCAACGGCTGTTTGTTTTTTTTTACACTGGCATCACTTTACTCATTGGAGCGAATGGGTCTATTGGTTGATGGACCCATTCATTCCAAATGAACATAGAAAAAGTGTCAGGATGTGGATTTCCTTGTGTGTTGTTTTTTTTTCCCTCTGCAGGAGATTTGTCCGTCAAGCCTGCTGAGTGTGGGGTGGTTCTTAGACAGTGATGGGAGGGATTGTATATGTGTACATGATAGATGTTTTTAGGGAAAAGTTTTTTTGTTTTATATTCCCTTTCCCCTTGAGCAGGTCTTGGTATGGTTGAGGTTCAAAATTTTAGGGATAGCCTCTGGGACTAAGCTTGTGTCCTCACTCCATGGGAGACATGGGTTCGCACCAGACGCTGGGGACCAGCGTCAAATCACAGGGGGAAGTATGTAGCGGGGTCTTTAAATTTATGTGGGACACCCAGGTGTGGAAGTATAGGGATAGTGGACCACTTGTGTTCGTGGAGGATTGGATGGTGTAATAATCTCCTTGGCCTCTGGGTGGCGGGGTACCTGGAGGCTCAAGGTAGATTTGCCATTACAGTGCTAGCCTTTTTGTCCCTTTCCGGAGATGGTACGGCGAGGGCGGGGAACCCGCCGTGGTGTCGATGGGAAGAGATAAAAGGGGGAGACGCCCTAACCACGAGGTTCTTCCGGAGGATCTTCTTCACGCGCCCAGGCACCTTAGGCCTGGGTGCGGGCGGTTCTGGATTCCGGCTCAGGTGCTCTAGGCCTGACCGGAATGGAGTCGGAGTCCATCCCAGGCACCTTCAGCCTGGGGTGAGGTACTGTACTAGGAGGCCTGGGGTCCAGTGACTTCGACTGGATCCCGCGAGGGTGGAGACGTCCGAGGGTCCCTGAGGTGGATGGGGCCCATTTCTGAGGTGAGGAGGCTGGGGAGGTTACCCGTCCGGAGAGTCTGGAGCAGCATCAACCCAGTGACGGATGGGCCTCTGGTAACTCCCTTGGAGGGACATCTTCCCCTGATAGGGGCCGCAACGCAGCGAAGGTACTCCTATCTACGTTCTCTTGAGTCGCTGGTAGAGACTCTCAGATTCTAAGTCCTTTCTAGCTGAATGCTATAGTAACCGCTGGCGAGATCGCAGTGGTTTAGTTGATAACCAGGATAGTGCCTCGACCTGCTCAACCCCGTATCAAAATGTTATCAAGTCGCAACCAGTTGGCTACTGAAGCACTGTTTATTGTGAGATGTACAATAAAGCAAGAGTTGGACTGTGATCGGTGTGTGGAACTCTGGTTAATGGGAGCAGAGGGAAGTGTGAACATGGCAGGACTGTATTCCAGAACATAACACATAGGCCCGAGGAAATATCTAGTACTGGCCTTCACCTCACCCACAGCTATGGGGAGGACATGGGCCGTAGCGCATCTCACCCTGTCGTGTGACATACCCCTAGACAAAGGAGATGGGGTGAGGCCGCTACATATATATATATATATTGTGAGGGGGTTAGCTCGGCAGCGGGTGTGTGTGACCCCCGGGATGGGCTCCCCACACAAAAACAGGCCCAGCAAACGGAGGTTGTGGTTTTTCAAAATCAAAAAAAAGGTGCGGTTTATTTTCTATTTACAGTGACAAAACACAGCAAAGCCAAAAGAAACATATAAACAAAATAAATCCTGGTCAACTTGACCTCTGACTAAACATACAGGTTTCCTAACTAACAACTGGGATCAGCCTAGTGCTGTCCTAGTCCCTAAGTCCCTGGTTTTAAATGTCCAAGCAAATAGCCACACAGGCTTTTTCTCACCGCACAGGGGTTCACTCTCCCTAGACAGTCCACACAGGTCTGGTTCCAGGCATGAGCTAACATCTAATGAAGCTGGGAGTTCTTATAGAGGCCTAAATGAGCTGACAAGCTTCAGCTGGCCTCATCAACTCCCTGCCTGCACGACGCCCAGCCCTCTCCCTAGAGGTATGAGTCATCCATGAGCCCACTAGCCTTAGCTGGGCTTATACAACTCTCCACCTAGTTGTATAAGTCGGCGTAAAGCCTGAATCTGGGCGAAATATATCTACCCCCCTGGATGCAACCAGGTGACTTTACCTTCCTGCTGTCACATACCCCCCCCTCTTGTTTTAACCTCGGGGTTGGAACACCAGCAATCAGGCATTCATGTACTCGAGACAAAGCATCCACATTCCCCATTTGAACGCCAGGGCGATGCTTTACTGTGAAGTTGAATTCCTGGAGGGCCAGGAACCACCTATTCACTCTTCTATTTGTTTCCTTGTTTTGAGCCATCCACTTTAACGGAGCGTGATCCGTAACCATGTCAAAGTGCCTACCTAGCAGGTAGTACCGAAGGGAATCTAGAGCCCACTTCACCGCTAAACACTCCTTTTCAACGGTGGCGTAATTTACCTCATGGGACTTCAACTTCCTGCTGAGGTAAATGACTGGGTGCTCTTCCCCGTTCCAGACCTGGGACAATACTGCTCCTAACCCCACATCTGACGCATCACTTTGTACGACAAAGTCTTTAGAGAAGTCGGGTGAGTACAACACTGGCTGGCTACATAAGGCTTGTTTCAAGAATTGGAATGCTGCCTCAGCCTCGGGGGTCCATTTAATCATGACCGACCCTTTCCCCTTCGTTAGGTTGGTTAGGGGCACAGCCTTAGAAGCAAAGTGGGGAATGAATCGCCGATAATACCCAGCGATTCCCAGAAAGGCTCGTACCTGCTTCTTGCTGTTGGGACGTGGCCAACTCTGGATGGCCTCGACTTTGTTGAGTTGGGGTTTTATTACTCCCCTCCCAATGGTGTACCCAAGATATTTGGCCTCCTCCTGCCCAATGGTACACTTCTTGGGGTTAGCCGTAAACCCCGCTTCCCGAACAGAGTCCAGGACTGCTTGCACTTTTGGCAGATGTGAGGCCCAATCTGTGCTATGGACAATTACGTCATCCAGGTAAGCCGCAGCATACTTCCGATGGGGCCTCAGCATCTGGTCCATTTTCCGCTGGAATGTGGCCGGCGCATTCTGTAACCCGAACGGCATTCTTTTATATTGGAACGCCCCGTCTGGGGTTACAAATGCGGTTTTCTCTTTGGCCAATTTGGCCAGGGGGATTTGCCAATACCCTTTTGTGAGGTCAAGAGTCGTCATGTATCGGGCTGTTCCCAGCCGGTCGATCAACTCATCTATACGTGGCATGGGGTAGGTGTCAAATTTTGTAACTTTGTTCAACTGACGAAAATCGTTACAAAATCGCCAGCTCCCATCCGGTTTAGGCACCAACACAATGGGACTAGACCAATCACTTTGGGACTCCTCTATCACCCCTAAGTTCAGCATTTTCTGTACTTCCTCCCGTATTGCCTCCCGTCGGGCCTCTGGGATCCGATAGGGTTTTAACTTCACCCTTTCACCGGGCGGGGTAATGATGTCATGCTCTACCCCAAATGTTTGTCCCGGCAGCTCAGAGAATACCTCCTTGTTGCGAAGCACAAACTCCTTAACCTCCTGTTGTTGGGGTTGTGACAAGGTGGCTGCTATTCCAACCTCAGGAATCACGCAACCAGTTTGAGCTGGTGACCAAGTGTCTGCGACTAGGGACTCTCTATCCCTCCAGGCTTTCAACAGATTAACGTGATAGATCTGTTCGGGCTTTCGCCTTCCTGGTTGTCTGACCTTGTAATTCACTTCACTCACTTTTTCCATTATCTCGTAGGGGCCTTGCCATTTGGCAAGGAATTTACTTTCAACCGTAGGGACAAGTACCAGTATCCTATCCCCCGGGGAAAAGGTACGGGTCTTGGCTCCACGGTTGTACACTCTCTGCTGTGCTAACTGCGCTTGGGCCAAATGTTCCTTCACGATGGGCATTACCTATGCAATTCGGTCTTGCATCAGGGCGACATGCTCAATCACACTCCTGTGGGGAGAACTCTCACTTTCCCAAGTTTCCTTGGCAATATCCAACAGCCCTCTTGGGTGTCTCCCATACAGTAACTCAAAGGGGGAGAATCCCGTAGAGGATTGGGGCACCTCCCTAATAGCAAACATCAGATAAGGAAGTAGACAGTCCCAATCCTTTCCATCTCTATCCACCACTTTCTTCAACATTTGTTTTAGGGTTTTGTTGAATCTTTCAACCAGCCCATCGGTTTGGGGGTGATACACAGATGTACGTAATTGCGTCACTTTGAACAATTTACACAGCTCCTTCATAACCCGGGACATAAAGGGTGTACCTTGGTCCGTAAGCAGTTCTTTACAAATACCCACCCGGCTAAACACAAGAGATAGCTCTTTGGCTATGGTTTTGGCCGAGGTATTTCGGAGAGGGATCGCTTCTGGATAACGGGTGGCATAGTCCATTATAACTAATATGTACTGGTGCCCCCTAGCGGACTTGATTATAGGACCTACCAAATCCATGGCGATCCTCTCAAACGGGACCTCAATGATGGGTAGAGGGACCAGCGGGCTACGGAAATGTGGCATCGGGGCCGACCTCTGACACACAGGGCAGGAGGAACAATAATTTTCTATGTCCTTCATCACCCCCGGCCAATAGAATCTCTGTAATACCCTCTCTCGGGTTTTCTCTGTCCCCAGATGACCTCCAAGAATGTGCCCATGGGCCAACTCCAACACCAACTTCCTGTAAGGTTTGGGCACCACAAGCTGCTCAACGGTTTCTTCTGCCCTTTTTGCCACCCGATACAGTAGGTCCTTCTCTACGCTGAAGTATGGGTAAGTGCAGGTATTATCTGGGTTCACTAACTCGCCATCTATTTTCACTACGTTTTCGCGTGCCTTTATTAGGGCGGGGTCTTTCAACTGTTCTGTGGCAAAGTTTTCCCTGTGAACCTCAAGATCAGAAAACTCCACAGACGGTAGGTTTTCGTCTGAGGAGGTGGGCTCCTCTCCAGTTTCTTGAGTCTCCCCTGCCAATACTGATAAGGGAAATTCCGGAGAGTCCTCACCACTCTCAGGGGAGTTCTGGCTATCACATTCCTGGTACATAGGGGCACCAGTGGGGGGCTCAGGATCATCCCACAGTTCCCAGAACTTCGGAAAATCCCTTCCCACAATGGCGTCATACGGTAACTGAGATACTAAGCCCACTGGATGAGAGAGGGTACCTTTGGGGGTCTCGAAACACACTGTAGTCACTGGATACTCTCGGGTGTCCCCATGCACACAAATAACAGCTACCTTGCTATTCCCAGAGACCTCTGTTTTAACTAACTCAGCCTTTATCAGGGTCACAAGGCTACCTGAATCCAGCAATACCACAACATTTCTACCATTAACACACATTTTGCATAAATGTTTCTCAATTCCTCGAATGGCAGTGCATGCGACTGTCGCACACAGCGACTGACGTCTGCCCGTCAGAAAGTCACACTGCATGGGTTCCTCCACAACCGGGCAATTGGCTGCAATATGTCCCGCTTGCCGGCAGCGGTAGCAAACGATCCTTCTTGCCGCCTCTTGAGCCGCTGATTTCCCAGGCTGTTCTCGCCAAACTTGGGGTAGAGCTCCCACCCTCTCACTCTCTCCACCCTTACCCCTTGGAATCCTCTTATCCGCCCCTGGGGATGGTCTGGTCTTAGGGTGGAAAGTCCGAGTGTCTCTGGAAGAGGCCGTCAGGTTCTCTGTAGCCAAGTATTTCTCCACACGATCCACAAGACCATCGGCCGTCTCTGGGTCTCCATGGCTTACCCAGTTTTGGATGGCAGTAGGAAGAGTTCTCAAAAACCGATCCATTACAACACGTTCCACAATCTTTGGTGCGGACAAAGTCTCTGGCTGTAGCCACTTTCTGCTCAGGTGAATGAGATCATACATTTGAGACCTGGGGGGTTTTCCAAGCTGGAAAGTCCAGTTATGCACACGCTGAGCCCGGACAGCCTGGGTGACACCCAGCCTTGCCAATATCTCAGCTTTTAGCATCACATAGTCTTTTGCTTGGTCAGGCTCTAGGTCATAGTAAGCCTTCTGCGATTCACCAGTTAACAGAGGAGCCACCAGTCCAGCCCACTGCTCCTCAGGCCACTTTTCTCTTTCAGCAGTCCTTTCAAATGTGGTCAAAAATACCTCTGGATCATCCTCTCCAGTCATTTTTGTCAATAAACGACTCACCCCAAAGGACGCGGTATTAGTGGGACGGCTTTCCTCACTGGTCTGCGGACGTTGCTGCATTACTGCTTCCATTTGTTGTAGTCTCTGCTCTTGCTTCTGTAACAGGTCTATGAAGCGGGCCTCAGATTGCTGCTGGGCTTGTTGCTGAGCTTCCAGACTCTGTTGGTGAGCTTGCTGCTGGGCTGCAAGGCTCTGTTGATGAGCTTGCTGCTGGGCTGCGAAGTTCTGTTGTTGAGCTGCAAGGCTCTTTTGCAAACCTGCATTTGTCTGCTGTTGATTGGCATTTGCTAGAGCCAGCTGCTTCAGTATCTCCTCCATGCTGGCTTAAAAAAAACTGCCACTGGTTCTCCACCAACTGTGAGGGGGTTAGCTCGGCAGCGGGTGTGTGTGACCCCCGGGATGGGCTCCCCACACAAAAACAGGCCCAGCAAACGGAGGTTGTGGTTTTTCAAAATCAAAAAAAAGGTGCGGTTTATTTTCTATTTACAGTGACAAAACACAGCAAAGCCAAAAGAAACATATAAACAAAATAAATCCTGGTCAACTTGACCTCTGACTAAACATACAGGTTTCCTAACTAACAACTGGGATCAGCCTAGTGCTGTCCTAGTCCCTAAGTCCCTGGTTTTAAATGTCCAAGCAAATAGCCACACAGGCTTTTTCTCACCGCACAGGGGTTCACTCTCCCTAGACAGTCCACACAGGTCTGGTTCCAGGCATGAGCTAACATCTAATGAAGCTGGGAGTTCTTATAGAGGCCTAAATGAGCTGACAAGCTTCAGCTGGCCTCATCAACTCCCTGCCTGCACGACGCCCAGCCCTCTCCCTAGAGGTATGAGTCATCCATGAGCCCACTAGCCTTAGCTGGGCTTATACAACTCTCCACCTAGTTGTATAAGTCGGCGTAAAGCCTGAATCTGGGCGAAATATATCTACCCCCCTGGATGCAACCAGGTGACTTTACCTTCCTGCTGTCACAATATATATATACCTAAAGTATTTCATACATAGCAACCATTTTGTGCTGTAATCAGAGAATCATAGAGGTTGCTATTGCTGGCCTCCTTTTGAAATGTATATTGCCAGGTTATTACATTGACTTTTTGGCTTATGTTTATGGTTCACTGTCCTGGAACAGATAGGCATATCAGGAAAGCCCTACAAATTTTTGCAGTTCTAATTTGCATGCTTGTAGGTTTGTAGCTCAAAGTATTGGAGACAGAGAGTCAGCAAGACAGCTATCAACTGCAGAGTTTCTTTGAGGAAAGGTTTCCTTTAATTAGCTAAGTCTCTCCAGTGTTTCTTATTAAAACTAAAACAACAAAATACAAATTATTGACTCTTTATGCTATTAAAGCTGTTGTAAACTCTTATGCCTCATACACACGATCGCGATTTCCGACAAGAAAACTGTGGGGTTTTTTTCAGCAGGAAAACGGCTGAAATTTGTATTGCATACACACGGTCACACTAATCTTGGCTGAAATTCCGACAGTCAAGAACGCGGTGATGTACAAAACATACGATGAGCCGAGATCAATGAAGTTCAATAAGCAGTTCGGCTCTTCTGCTTGATTTTGAGCATGCACGTTTTTTTGCGTGTCGTAATTGCATACAGACAAATGCGATTCGTGATAGGAATTTTTCCTGTCTCGAAAATTGAGATCCTGCGCAATCTTTTCTTGGCCGGAATTCTGACAGAAAAAGTGCGATGGAGCATACAGACGGTCAGAATTCACGACAAAAAGCTCACATCACAGTTTTCTCTTCGGGAATTGCGATCGTGTGTACGAGGCATGACATATACCCAGTGAAGTGACTGGCCTCAGGTGATACACAGAGATTAAACAAATCCTCCTACATAAATTGTGTCTGTTTATCTGCAGTCTTCTCTACAGCCTGAGGCTGTCAATCAGCTGGAGGTCCCTCCCCTGTCACTTTTTTTCTCTTGGTGTCAGGAAAACTTGTCAGAAGTAACTCATGCTGATAGCAGAGAAACTAAGCAGCAGACAGAAATGCCACTTGGTGCTCTGGATTGAGACAATTGTACACTATTGAAGGATATGCTTTGTTCATCTTTCATGTCTGAAGCCTCGTACACACGGGCGGGAATCCCGTAGAAAAAAAAAACGTCGGTTTTCTCGACCAGATTCCTGGCAAGCTTGTCTTGCCAAGCCCTGTTTACACACGCGCCATTCAAAAGAACCGCCGTTCTTTTGAATGGAAAGAACGCGGTGACGTCATCGACTACGACGAGCCGGCGCTCGTCACATTCGATGCCGTCGCCGCTATCTTGCTACACCCTACACTACCCTTGTATGCTACCGCGCATGCGTCGAAGTCTCATTGAGCATGCGCGGGTTTACCTGGACAGGTAAGCATACAGACGACCGGGTTTCTCGGCAGGAAACACTCTGCCGAGAATCCCGACGAGAAAAATAAGAGAGCAGGTTCGTTATTTTCTCGTCGAGATTCCCGGCAGTTTTCCTGCTGAGAAACCATACACACAAACGGTTTTCTCGGCAAAAGGCTCTCCCAGCAGTTTTCTTGCCGAGAAAAACGGTCGTGTGTACGGGGCTTGAGGTTTACAACCACCTTAAGGAATTTCTTATAGAAGTGCAGTATTTGTAAATGTATGTATATTGTACAATAGAACAGTCCGTTCACCTTTGAGATGTTATTGACTGGCATATAATTTACTGTTTTTCTTTCCAGTACATATACAAGGGTCAAGCAGTACATTCAAGCTGATAAGGACAAGGTGAGCCCTGAAGAACTAAAAAAAAAAAAAAAACACCATAACAGGGCTTTGGCCATAGGTATAAGTGGGGGGATTTCAGCAAAATTTATAGACTCTCTACTCCCAGTCAGTCCCCTTCCCCCACAGTTAGAAACACCTCCCTAGGGGACACTTAACCCCTTGATTGCCCCCTAGTGTTAACCCCTTCTCTGCCAGTGCCATTTATACAGTAATCAGTGGCTAGTTTTAGCTCTGATCGCTGTATAAATGTCACTGGTCCCAAAAAACTGTCAAAAGTGTCCGATCTGTCTGCCGCAATGTCGCAGTCCCACTAAAAATCGCTGATCACCGCCATTACTAGTAAAAAATAAATAAATAATAAAAATGCCATAAATCTATCCCCTATTTTGTAGACGCTGTAACTTTTGCGCAAACCAATCAATATATGCTTATTGAGAATTTACCAGAAATATGTAGACGAATACATATTGGCCTAAACTGATGAAGAATTTAGTTTTTTAAACTTTTGGGATATTTATTATAGCTAAAAGTCTTTTTTTTTTTTTTTTTAAACTGCAGAGGTGATCAAATACCCAAAAAAAAGCTCTATTTGTGGGGGAAAAAAGGACATCAATTTTGACCGTGCAATTGTCAGTTAAAGTGACCCAGTGCCGTATCGCAAAAATGTCCTGGTATTAAGGGGGTAAATCCTTCCGGGCTGAAGTGGTTAAAGCAGTAGTAAACCGCACCAATTATTATTTTTTTAAACCTTGCAAGGTAAAGACATAATGTGCTGATATGCACCGCATACCAGCACATTATTAAATACTTACCTTAGAACTAAGCATTCCACCACTGACAGGCCCTTCCATCTTCTCCCGGTCTTCCTTCTGGGTCTGCGTCCTCCAGCTGTCTGATTGACCACGCCACTATGACGTCACTCTTACGCAGGGGAGTCACAAGATGCGGCACGGAGCTCTGAAGGGACGGCACGGGTATACTGTCCCTTCAGAGCACATGCGCCGGTGACATCCCTGGCTGCATGTAATGTGAATATCTCCTAAACCGTGGAAGTTTAGGAGATATTCACTGTACCTTCAGGTAAGCCTTATTATTGGCTTACCTGTAGGTACAACTTTAAACAAAGGGTTTACTTCCACTTTGAAAACCTCCAGAAACAACCTAAGTTTCGCCTTTTCGTTGACTCCAAGAGGTTGCACCCAAACAATGAAATTTTACTGTAATCCTATGATTTTGACTAAATTTATTGTAAGAGATGCAGGAGGACACACAGATCAGCTGAATGTCAGGGGTCTTTCATATCAACTCTGAATTCAGAAATATAAAATGTAGCTGACTTGTTAATCTAGATCAGTGGTCTCCAAACTGCGGCCCTTTTGCCAGCCTTTATCCGACCCTTGAGGCAATATTCGTTCCACTGACACCAACGATGGTGGCATAATTCCTTCCACTGACAACAAAAATGGGGCACTATTCCTCCCAACGGCACCAGATCAGGCATTGTTTACTCCCACTGGGCACAGTCCAGCCCCCCTACTGGCCCTTTCTTTAGAAAGTTTGGAGACCCCTGATCCATACCTCCCAACATTTTGAGATGGGAATGAGGGACACCTACTAAACATATGCAGGCATAGGAAACGCCCCCCTGCCAAACACCCTTTTAGGAGAATTAACCCCCAAAAAAAGGTTTATTAAATCTACAAGGGCTTTTTTTTACCACTACTATTTCTTTATATTGGCTTTTAAAATTTACAGATACAGCAATCTAGAATTTGGGTGAAAGGTTTAGCATTGGGAAACACTTTTTGAAAGATAAAAAGTGCATTTTTTATACAAATATATGGATTAGACCAAAATGAGGGACAAACGAGGAGGAAAGAGGGACAGAGGGACATTGCTCCAGATCAGGGACAGTTCGGAGCTATGCTGATCTAGATATCAATGTAAACAAATGTCCAGAGTGAAACAATGTTTGTACATCTTTTATCTAGGGAAATATAGGAAAATATAATAGAAATTTTACATTTCAATGCATGCTTATATAGTAACTACTGTGTTAAAATCAGTGTTTATTTATTTTTTAGGTATTAATCTTTAATCCAGGTTTTTTCAAATACATCCACGATAATTGGACAAATCATCACGGGAGGTATCCATCTACTGGAATGCTGGCTGTCTTCTTTGCTCTACATATATGTGATGACGTGAGTATATCCAATGACAGCATAGCTACATAATTATTATTGAAGGTGTAAAAAAAATCTCCATAGATATTTTAGATCTTAAAGTGATTGTAAAGTCAGAAGGTTTTTTATCTTAATGCATAGAATGCATTAAGATAAAAAGCCTTCTGTGTGCATCAGCCCCCCTAATACTCACCTGAGCCCATCTCTATCCAGCGATGTTGTAGGAGTGTCTGGGCTGCCGGAGCTCTCCCTCCTGATTGCCTGAGACGGCAGTGTTGTGCCCTTGGCTCCCGCTGCTGTCAATCAAATTCAGTGAGCCAATCAAGAGAGAGAGAGGGGGCAGGGCCCGGGTGGCGGCTCAGTATCTGAATGGACACAGGGAGCTGCGGCTTGGCACAGGTGCCCCCATAGCAAGCTGCTTGCTGTGGGGGCACTCGCTAGGAGGGAGGGGCCAGGAGCTCCAAAGAGGGACCCGAGAAGAGGAGGATCTGGGCCACTCTGTGCAAAACCACTGTACAGAGCAGGTAAGTGTAACATGTTTGTTATTTTTAACCAAAAAAATAGACATCACTTTAATGCCTAATCCCTTTTAAGTTCTGTACCCCTGCATGATATTATCACAAGTGTCCACACACAGATATGTATTGCAGAAGGGGTGAGGCGTGTCTAAACAGGTCTAACAGTGCTGATTACTAAGAGCACTGGGACTAAAGCCGGCCATAGACGGTTCGAATCTCGGCCGGTTCAGCAGGATAGTTCAGTTTTAAACCACATATGGGCAGGCTGAATGTACCCAAGTTGATCGATGGGTCAACTTAGGTACAACCAGCCTGACAGATTTTACATGTGATTATTGCTAGCGGCTGTTATAGCTGCTAGCAATAATCACTGTATTCTCCCGTGGGGACGGCTTCCCCCACCAGAAGTATACAATGGCTTCGCGGGAGGGATTCCCCCATCAACACTGACTGTGGTTGCAGTAAAGAAAATCGCTCCGTCTATGGCTGGCCTAACACTGCTGACTACTGGAATGTCCAGTCATTGTCCTGTCTAAAATGTCACTTTAGGCAAAATACATACCACCTGAGACAGTATGGCAACTTGATGACTCAACAAGATCCGCAAGTGGTATCAACTCACCAAAAAGACTCAGATTAGAATCCAATGTAGTTTATTTTAGGCTGACATGTACAAAAGATGTTTTTATAGCATTTCTTGCAAGTATAAAGACATTCCATAAACACTTTCTAATTTTCTGAAAGTCCTTTACTTGACAAAAGTGAAACTAAAGCTGGCCATAGATGGATCGAATTTCAGCTGGTTCAGCAGGGACTGGCCCAGATTGGATCCATGTATGGGCAGGCTGGTTGTCCATCGGTCGACTTCAGTGCAACCAGCCTGTCGGATTTTTGGCATGTGATTACTGCCAGCGGCTAGTGGTAATCATTAAGTTCTCCCTGCTGGGAAGGCCCCTCGCCAGCAGAACACAATAGTGCTGCGGGAGGGATCCTCCCATTAACACTGACTGTGTTCTTGGGTAAATGAGCGATTTTCTTTCCTGCAACCCATGGTTGCAGGAAAGAAAATCAAATAATTTATGGCCTGCCTAACTGGAGAACAAGGGGAGGCTGGGAGTAGGGTTGCCACCTGTCCAGGATTCCCCCGGACAGTTTGGGTTTTGAATCATGTGTCCGGGTTTCAGTCCGTCTGAAACCCGGACACAATATTCAGACAGGAATGTGGCTCAGAACAGGGTCTGATAGGAGGGTGAGAGGGCACTATGCATGCCACATTACTATTCTTTTTGGAGCGCCCAAAGTTGTCCCAGTTCTGTTACAATCCTATAGTGTATATTAAAAACATGTTTTTGCTGTGTGTCGCTAAAGTGTTTGGATTTGGCTTGAAGAAAAAGTGGCAACCCTAGCTGGGAATGTCGAGCTAGGAGCTGATCCATGTAATACAAAATAGTGCTAGACAGGAAACCACACCAAATGCACAAAACATAAAATAATAAAGCTATGAAAATAGAAATTGCTCACTCAGTGTCTGTCTGACTGCATATCTATTCCTGTGACTTAAAGGGGTTGTTAAGATTCGAATATTTTTTTTTAAAATAACAAACATGTTATACTTACCTCCACTGTGCAGTTTGTTTTGGACAGAGTGGCCCCGATCCGCCTGTTCTGGGGTCCCTCGGCGGCTGTCTCGGCTCCTTCCCGGTTCTGATAACTTCCTCTGGGAAGCGCTCTCCCAAAGGGGGTTACTCCCAAGGGGGCGCGCTCCCGAGTCCTGTATACTGCGTCCATAGCCACCGACTACAGGACTCTGCCCCGCCCCCCGGGTCACTGGAGTTGATTGACAGCGGCGAGAGCCAATGGCTGCACTGCTTATCAATCTATCTAATGAAGAGCCGAGAAGACCGAGCAAAGAAGAGCGTGTTCGCGACGTGGGACTTTCCAGGGCTCAGGTTAGTAAAACGGGGTAAATGACAGATGCTTTTTCACCTTAATGCATAGGATGCAATAAGGTGAAAAAAAAAACCATGAACCTTTACAACCCCTTTAAACTTAGCTTTAATCGCTCTCAAGCCTCGTACACACGGCCGAGATTCTCGTCGAAAAAAACATGTCGTTTTTTTCGACGAGATTCTGGGACAAGAAACTTGTCCCGGCCGAGTGTACAGACGCTCGATTCAAAGAACCCGCGGTTCTTTGAATGGAGCGTACGCGGTGACGTCATCGACTACGACGAGCATGCGCTCGTCACATTCGATGCCGTCGCCGCCATCTTGGTATACCCTACCTATGCCTACGAAGCTACCGCGCATGCGTCGAATTCATTTCGAACATGCGCGGGCTTCCCGGAGGACAGGTAAGTGTAGACACACTCACTTTTCTTGTCGAGAAACATGCCGACGAGAATCTCGTTGAGAAAATAGAGAGCAGGTTCTCTATTTTCTCGTCGAGATTACTTGTCGGTTTTCTTGACGAGAAACCATACACACGAACGAGTTTCTCGGCAAGACATCTCTGCCAGCAAGTTTCTTGCTGGTTCTTGCCGAGAAACTCGGTCGTGTGTACGAGGCCTCACTGGAATCCTTCAAAACTGCAACTGATGTTCCCTGGTCCTTTGCTAATTTTTTTTTGGGTAAAAATGCTTGTATACTGACATTGGATATGTTTAAACACATTCACACGGGCGTACTTAAGTGTACATCCATGTGAAGGGCCGTCTTTGCCTGAACAGGATACACAGGTGTTTTGGCATGTTCACACACACACACAGTATCTGTATTCGGGGAAACGCACCCTCACCTCATTCATTTCTGACATGCTTTGCTGACTCCAAAAGATCTAGAGAAGGATGGTGGAGGGGAGCTCCAGCACACAGTTTGTGGTTGACAGCCTCATCTGTGCATGTTTCCCTATGAGATTGTGTTGAGGGGAGTGTGTCCCTTCGCTACACTCAGGTCTCAGATTCAGGGCCTGATTAAGAGCCTCATGGGCCTCGTGCTGAGGATTTTGGTGGGCCTTTTTATGGAAATAAATAAAATTACAATGCAAAAAATATGTATATTTTAACAAATTTAATTAAATATGGAGAGGGGGAGGAGAGAGAGAGAGGTGAAGATGAGAGAGAGAGGAAGGGAGTGAGAGAAATAGAGAGGGGTAAGAGAGAGAAGGAGGGGGTAAGAGAGAGAGAGAGAGAGGGAGGGGGTAAGAGAGAGAGAGGGAGGGAGTAAGAGAGAGAGGGAGGGAGTAAGAGAGAGAGAGAGAGGGGGTAAGAGAGAGAGAGAGAGGGAGGGGGTAAGAGAGAGAGAGGGAGGGAGTAAGAGAGAGAGAGAGAGAGGGGGGGTAAGAGAGAGGGAGGGGGTAAGAGAGAGAGAGGGAGGGGGTAAGAGAGAGAGAGAGAGGGAGGGGGTAAGAGAGAGAGAGAGAGGGAGGGGGTAAGAGAGAGGGAGGGGGTAAGAGAGAGAGAGGGAGGGGGTAAGAGAGAGAGAGAGGGAAGTGAAAGAGGGAGAGGTAAGAGAGAGAGGGAGGGGGGTGAGGGAGAGAGAGAAGGGTGCCTTTGCGTAGCCGTACTAGGGTAGCACTGTGGTGCACATGTTTGAACTGTGGGTGGACATTGTGGTAAGAGTGGGAGGGGCTGCCCTACACGCGATGCATTGGAATGTGTGCACTCTGTCACATCTGCCAACCATGTAATAGGGATATTTACTATGACAGACCCTTCTCTTCCTCTCTGCTAATCTCTGCATCTTTATCCATCTCCTCTCAGTACACCTGTGCATTCGAAATCCCCCTGCTAACCTCTGCACCCCAAACCCCCTCATCTCTGCTTAACTGCACATGCCTCTGCTCATCTTTGCACCCCAAAAAAAATAAAACAAAGTTTACTGACTCTTCAATCTTTGCTTATTTAAAGTTTATTGCATTCTTTGTTTAACCGAGAATCTGAGTCACTGGCACAGTATTGGTATCAATATCAAATTAATATAAAGATCACAATTTAAGGCAATTGGAAGCGAGGGTCACAATTGTTTGCAGTTGTTATTTGACAGAGTCTTGTGCTAATGGTGATCTTTCTTCCTTCTTCCTCCTTAGATATCAGTGTTTGGTTTTGGTGCAGACAGGAATGGAAACTGGCACCACTACTGGGAAAAGAACAAATTTCCGGGGGCCTTCCGCTGGACCGGGGTGCACAATGCTGAGTTTGAGTCTGAACTCCTATCTATGTTAGCCAAAGAAGGAAGGTTGAAATTTTACAAGTGATAGATGTATTTCTACAGCCATAAGAGAATACTGTGGGGTTTTTTTTTTGTACTTTGGTAATAAAAAAAATGCTGCTCATGATACATTTTGTGCTAATGTTGGTGTCTTATTTTACAACAGAGAAAAAAAGTAAAGTGGGGATGTTTTTTACAGTAGCATGTGAATGTGAGCCTCATAGAGTTTAAGATCCGGCAACAAAAGATACCTGCCATTACATTTATTAGCCAAAAAACACTTTTATGAGTTCATGGCTAAGCCTTGCCAACTACCACTTTCCTGTCCAATGGAACTGCCCTAGTGGTTAGTACGGGTGCTCTCATTGGACAAGAAAATGGCAGTTTGTAGGTCTTATCCATACTGCAAGGGCAAGCTGGGTTCCATCATTAACGGCTTCACCCCCGGAAGATTTTACCCCCCTTTCTGATCAGAGCACTTTTTACAATTTGGCACTGCGTCGCTTTAACTGACAATTGTGCGATCGTGCGACGCTGTACCCAAACAAAATTTGCGTCGTTTTTTTCCCACAAATAGAGCTTTCTTTTGGTGGTATTTGATCACCTCTGCGATTTTAGTTTTTTGCGCTATAAACAAAAAAACAGCGACAATTTTGAAAAAAACAATCTCTTTTACTTTTTGCTATAATAAATATCCCACATTTTTTTCTCATTCTTTTCTCTTGCGACATGGCAGACACATCGGACACTTTTGACACATTTTTGGGACCATTGACAATTTTACAGCGATCAGTGCTATAAAAATGCACTAATTACTGTAAAAATGTCACTGGCAAAGAAGGGGTTAACACTAGGGGGTGATCAAGGGGTTAACTGTGGTCCCTCTCTGTGTTCTAACTGAAGGGGAGATGGGACTTACTAGAGGAAATGACAGATCGCTGTTCATACTTAGACCCCTTTCACACTGAGTCGCTTTGCAGGCGCTATAACGCTAAAAATAGTGCCTGCAAAGCGCCCTGAAAGAGCCGCTCTTCACACTCCAGTGTGAAAGCCCGAGGGCTTTCACACTGGAGCTGTGCGCTAGCAGGGCGCTAAAAAAAAGTCCTTCTAGCAGCATCTTTGGAGCGGTGAAGGAGCAGTGTGTATACAACTCCTCCACCGTTCCTGCCCATTGAAATAAATGGGCACCGCGGCTATACCGCCACTGGAGCGGCGCTTTGCGGGTTTTACCCTTTCTCGGGCCGCTAGCAGGGGGTAAAAGCGCCCCGCTAGCGGCTGAATAGCGCCACAAAATTAACGGTAAAGCACCGCTAAAAATAGCGGCGGACCCACTGCCCCAGTGTAAAAGGGGCCTTAGTATGAACACACGATCAGTCATTTATCCCCTGAAAGAACTGGGATCTGTGTGTTTACAGACACAGATTCCGGTTCTCGCTGTGTCACGAGCAATCGCGGGTGACCGGCGGTCATCGCGCCTGCCGGGCACTTGCATCGGCTCCGGGGGCGAGCAGCCGGCACGCGCCGTTGGCGACGTGCACACGCCCCTAGTGGCCACAGGGCGAAGCGACGTAACATAACGTTGTTTAGCCCGGCCGTGCCATGCTGCCGGCACAATTTAACTGTTTCCCAGAACAGTTACAATCAAGGCCTGCTGTAAATGATAACTTGTGCTCTTAACTGAACTGTCAAGCCATCAAATGGCTGGTGTCATAACTGATCATTTGTGCAGCACCATGGCGACTGCAAATCAGAAACTAAGATGGCAGCTTTATTGGCTTTAAAGGATAGCATAACATGTAATTAAACCAGAGAGGTGCACAAGAGGGTTTTCTGGTCTACAAAGGTAACAGCAAGCATCTTAAGGTGTGTGTTCTTAGAAAGCACTAGGAGTCGCAAGCTTACTGCTACAGTCTCCATAAAGAGAACCCATCACATATGGGCTAGCACAAAAATCTGAATTTTTTGTCATAAATTACTGTATAGATTTAGGTCCATGTCTAGTATATCGGTTGATGGTGGAAACTCACCAGCCAAAAAAATTGCAAAGATATCACTTACCTGCTTCTACAGGTTGTTTCCTCACTGTCTGGACCAGCAAATCTCCACTTTAACTCCTCAAAAGGAGAATCGATCTACACCCCTTCATCAACAGGTACTCAGAGGAGAGCGATCTATTCTGAGAATGTCTGAGAACTCAGCAGCAGTGCTTGATAAACAGACACCTAAATTACAGAGCCCTGTTAAAATTAAAAAAATATATATAAAAAAAAAATTACAGAGCCCTGCAGTTTAAAGTAATGAGGGGAACTGAAGCACTCTGTAATTTTAATATTTCATTCACACCTAGAAGCTGAAGATTACCCTGAATCTAGAGAATACAGTTTAAAGCATAATAGGCAGCTGAATGGCCAACTGCAGAAGAGCAGGCCGGCAACAGGCCGTCACTTACGAGGCAATGGCTTGGCGTTGTCAGCCTGCAACAGGAAGTACTGCTACTGACAGGATCTCCAGGTAAGAAACTTTGTAACAATAAAAAAAGTTTGCTTAAAGAAGTAAACTTCCCTAGTTTGTTTGTACCTATAGGTAAGTCTATAGTAAGGCTTACCTATAGGTACTGTAAATATCTCCTAAACTTGCACTGTTTAGGAGATATTTACTGTATAGACATAGATGATGTCATCGGTGCATCATGCGCTTTGAAGGAACGGCTGCCCTAGGGTTGCCACCTCATACCTTTAAACCCGAACACATATGAATTACACAGGTTCTGTGGCTGATTAAGGTGGTAATTAAACTCACTTGTTGCCTTATCTGCATTAAATTAGCCTCAGAACCTGTGTAATTCATGTGTTTAGGTTTAAAGGGATGAGGTGGCAACCCTAGGCTGCCCGTGCCGTTTCTTCAGAGCCCTGTGCCGCGATCGGTGGTTCCCGAGCGCATGCGCGGGAGTGACGTCACGCAGCTCCTGCCAGTCATGCGAAGATTCATGCAGCCCACCAGCTTGACAACTAGAGCTTTGTTTGAAGGTAAGTGTAACGGCACCCCTAATACAAAAGGGGGTAACGCCGTTTAGATCCCTTCCCTCTCCTGGACACAAATTCACTGTCGATCCCCCACAGCCAGACGACCACTTCCCATAGGAATTAATCCTTCTGGAAGAACGAGACGCACTCTGTATCTTCCTAGCATCGAATGACTTTATTGAGAAAAACATTGTAACTTTTATAACCATCCAATACTGCATTAACCTAAAATGAACAATGGTCCAGCTCCACCCACAACATAACAGACCCAATACACACAAGTATGCAGGTGATTCATCAACATCTCTTCAATTAACCCGTCTGCTGCTAGTTCCACAACCTATAATTATAGGCTTAATTCCCCCAAACCACAATGGACCATAGAATGTAAATCACCACAAACAATGAACAGGTCTTTTAGAAGCTGGGATTAGCATTACACTAGGCAGACAGATGATTGAGGCTGAACACCTCAGTATCTCTCAATTAACCTGTTGAGTTCAGAAACAGTAAATAGTCCTTTACAGAAATCCTTGGGGATATGGTGGATAAATATTACAGACCCATTTTAGGTAGCCCAAGATATGTTTCTTAATGTCCATTATTTCCTGGCTCACCCTGTGTCCAAAGTGACCCTCCTGTCACACATCTCCCCTTTCGGCAGGAGACTAACAAAGGAGGTGACCCCAGACGGGTTGACTCTGAAGTTAGTCCATAGGTCCATTCTTCTAATGCCGGTATCCACACAGTACCCCAAATAAATTGCTCCAAACAGAGCATTACTTACCCAGCCAACCTCTGCCTCTCTCAGAGAACATACCCGCCGCTGGGGAGAAGACAGGGTGACTGGGCTCAGTCCGTCATGCTGTTGGGGATCTGAGCCGACTGCCCAGCATCCCTGAGGTATACAAGTGGAGACTGAAGTCCCATCCCCTTGTGGTAGGTGAAAATCCCCCAGTGCTTGCAAAGCAAGGCTGACATCCTCCTGTGCCAGTGTCACACCATTTTCTGGGGTTGTGTCAGTGAGGACCGAAGTCCCATCCAGTACCACAGGAACTCCCTCTTCTGTTAGTTGAGAGCAGAGGCCCGCGGCACTCTGCTCTGTTGCCAGCTCTTCCGCTGGGTTGCTGTGAGTGGAGACCGTAGTCCCATCCACCGATATCCACTCAAGTGGCAGTTGTGTGCAGTGGCCAGTAGCATTCTGCCCTGCTGCCAGTGATTCAGCTGGGGGTAAAAGCTTTACCACCTCAGCTTGTTGCGCGAGAGATGGGCCAACTGCCCGGCTCCCTGAAACTCCACAGTTGTTTCCGGTGCTGGGCAGAGGTTGCTAGCACTCTGCCCTGTTGCCAGCACTTCTGCTGCGGACTCCACCCCATCTGCTCTGGCTAACTGTTGGGGAGGGAAAAGGGCTGCTTCTCCCCCCTGCATCTCTGAAATCCCCTGGGAAAGAGGAACCATCACCTTCTCATCTCGGGCCTCCAAAACTGCCATGGGTGTAGAGCAGGGGTCTGCAGTACTCTGTCCTGCTGCCAGTACTTGGGCAGGCTATGCATAATTCATAACATCCTCTGAACAGTCCCTTAAGTCCATACCTTCTGTAATCTGTAGCTGGGAAGATGAGCCAACTGCCCTAGCTCCCTGGAACTCCATATCATCCACTTCAGCTTTAGGGATGGCAATCTTCAGATTTTCCACTGCCGATTCTTCAGCCAGGCTAGCTCCCTGGAACTCCATATCATCCACTTCGGCTTTAGGGATGGCAATCTTCAGATTTTCCACTGCCGATTCTTCAGCCAGGATTTCATAGTTGTCAACTGGTATTTCCTGATAGTCCCAGGCAAAGGGAGCCCCACCCTGCTGCTGAGCAGAGTCTAGCAGCTGTTTGTAGGCAATCTCCAGCTCCCATTCCTGAACGGCCAGAAACTCCAAATCTTCCTGTGCCCAGTGCCCTTCCGAGACATTCAGTCTTTGCTCTCTGTGCTCCATTATTTCCTCCAAACGCCACTCCCGATCACTCCCAAAGTCAGAGTCCTCGGACAGCCTCCAATACAACAATCCCAGGCCATTATAGTCAAAGCCTTCCGTGGGGCTGTCATCCGCTGACCACTGGCACTCTTGGGCTACATACCACCGGAGGGCTCTGTAGCTCTCGTCCAACCGCATCTCTGCCCGAATCAGCCTGCTTAACTCAGATGTCCACTCCTGCTTCGGTTGTTCCCCCAATAACAGCATTCGTACTTCATACTGCGACCAGTACCTTACATGGATGGAGGGGAGAACTTTTCCCTGGTGTTGCTGCTCGAGAGCTAGCGTTCTCTTCCAGAGTTCGCAGCGGATTGAATCAGACCATCCCAGCAGGACCTCCTCTGATACTGGTCCTCTATGCTGTATCTGCATCTCTCGCAACCTCCTTCTGAATTCCTTTTCCATGTTGGCTGGTACTGTATCTGTATCTCTCCTCTCCTTTCAGTCGGTGCTGCTTCTTTAGGTGTTGTCTCCGATTGCCGTATTTCCGCCATTCTCTGCTCATGTTGCCACTCATCCTGCCGCTCTATTTCTCTAATGGCTTCCTGTATGGCGGTCTCTGATGGGCTAGCACCGTACAATGCCAACCGCTGTCGAACTCGTTGCTGAAACAAGTCTTCAACTGACCGGGGTCCTGCCTCACCATTCCTCTGATCCATCTCGGCCAGCTCCCTGATCAAGGTGGCCCCGTTCTTTGTCCCACTGGTCCCTCCACGGCTCTCAAGTAGGTCCTTCAGTGTGGCTTTCCTGCAGGCTGCATAGCTGGTCATTCACTGTGGTGGCTTGGAGTGTCCAAGGAACTGGAGGGAAAATCCCGCTGCTGCCAACCAATGTAACGGCACCCCAAATACGAAAGGGGGTAACGCCGTTTAGATCCCTTCCCTCTCCTGGACACAAATTCACTGTAGATCCTCCACAGCCAGACGACCACTTCCCATAGGAATTAATCCTTCTGGAAGAACGAGACGCACTCTGTATCTTCCTAGCATCGAATGACTTTATTGAGAAAAACATTGTAACTTTTATAACCATCCAATACTGCATTAACCTAAAATGAACAATGGTCCAGCTCCACCCACAACATAACAGACCCAATACACACAAGTATGCAGGTGATTCATCAACATCTCTTCAATTACCCCGTCTGCTGCTAGTTCCACAACCTATAATTATAGGCTTAATTCCCCCAAACCACAATGGACCATAGAATGTAAATCACCACAAACAATGAACAGGTCTTTTAGAAGCTGGGATTAGCATTACACTAGGCAGACAGATGATTGAGGCTGAACACCTCAGTATCTCTCAATTAACCTGTTGAGTTCAGAAACAGTAAATAGTCCTTTACAGAAATCCTTGGGGATATGGTGGATAAATATTACAGACCCATTTTAGGTAGCCCAAGATATATTTCTTAATGTCCATTATTTCCTGGCTCACCCTGTGTCCAAAGTGACCCTCCTGTCACAGTAAGTTTCACATTATGTGTTAGTATGCGATTGCAGGTCAGCAAAATGAAAAAAAAAAACTAGCACACAGACCCTTTTTCCTGCTTACCTTTACTTGCAGGGTAAGGCACACCATGCCACATGCCCGTATCCTCCTGGTATAAGAGGTTGAGCGGTGTTCATACTATTTTTAGGTCCTGCAGCGAGTTACCTCCCTCCATTGGTTCTTGTCCCTAGAGTGTAGGGAAAAGTCTATTCTTTCTCCCCAAAGAAGGCCAATGTCCAGACTGTGTTTAAACTCCAACAGATGAGTTTATTTTTCTTGCTTGGAACAGATTGGGAAAAGGTTGAAGACAGAGATGGAGTTGGGTAGGGGGATAGGTTCAGGCACGTGGCTCCCAGTTACCCTATTCTCCACTCAAGCCTGAGTGGGTATTGCTCACCCGGATAGATCCCTCTCACAGTTCTAGCAGCCAGAGTGGAGCACGAACAGTTACTTCAGATTTAGTCCCCTTCAAAGACAAGTTCAGGAGATCCTCTGCCACAGAATCCTTTAGTTCCTGAATCTAGAACTCGTTAACGCCTGCAACCTTTAGAGACCATAAGTGCCAATGGGGCACATGACAGGCGCTACTGTGCAACTCACGGAATCCTTCCCTCTGATAGGCAACCAGGCCTCTCCTGAGACATTGACTTCCTTCACCGATCCTCCGGACAGGTCCTCCCCTGGTTTCCTCTCTTTCAGAGCGGGCCACCCTCCCTCAGGTTCCCTGGGACTACAGTGGTTTAGCTGTAGACCCAGTTGAAGGTACTGGGCCTACCTGGAACACTACAGCCTCGGGCTGAAGGTGCCCGAGACTTCTCAACCAATTCACGCACCCCTGACCAGCAGGGCCAACGGGCGCGACTCTCGCCACCAGGGGTCCCTACTGGGAATCCCCCAGCAAAAACTCCCCCAGACACATGGGGTCTTCCCCTTATGTACCCTCTCGGGGCATACACAGCGGGGAGACCACGCCCACTGTATGGCTGCCGAGAGAGGACACCCAATCATGCCACAATGCCACCTGTGGTTCAACCCAAGACCTGAGCGACAGCGCCACCCGCAGGTCAAGGGGAACTATACACCCAGGTAACACCACAGCAGAGCAGAGTCCAGTGCTAAGAATACAGAAAACCTGAGCCAAACTATTGCTCAGGCTGCCCTTAAATTTAAGGCATAGTAATTTCTACACCGGATTTACCTTACCCCTGCTAGGCTTTCAGTAATTTACCCGTCTGTCTCCTCGGAGTGCTGGAGATGCTCCTTTTCCCCGGCTGATGCTACACACATCTTCTGGGGATGCCCTCAGATTAAGGTATTTTGGGAGAGGGTGGTTTCCTGCATAGAGGGCATTTTGAAGGTGCCTGTTCCTTTGTCAGTCCGGGTATGTCTTTTGGGTCTGGTAGAGGAGGTGGTCCCCTCCAGAGCCCTCAGGATGTTACTGAACATTTTATTTTTTATGGGAGGAAGGCCATTTTGCTCAAATGGAGATCGCCTGCTCCCCGGAGATTGTTTTCTGGAAGGAGCTTGTGAACTCCATGCTGCCATATTACAAGGCAACGTATCTCTCCAGGGGATGTGGGAAAAAGTTTGACAAAGTTTGGCAGGCATGGTTCAATTCTGACACTACTGTTGGCTAGTCCAGATAGTTGTTTTGGCTGCTTTGAGTAGTCGGACCCCTGGGCCTGATATTGAGGGTTTGCTGGTCAGTCCTATGGTAATGATATAATTCTGCTGATGATGGGAGTGTATTGTCATGTATCTGCTGTTTTATTTTATAACTCTTGAATGAAGACCTGCGGTTGGTGGAACTGTGTATCCCCCTATTATTAGGTACTTGTCTCCTGAGAAATGTGGTAAACTGAGTTTTTTGGGTGGTTGGGGGGTGGGGAGGGTGGGGTTAGTTGGTAGTGGGGGTGTTTTTCTTAGTTAATGCACGTAGTCAGCTGCCTATGTTAGGTAGAATGCACTATATGTGGTTTGTCGATTTTGTGGGGTCTGCTACATATACCCCGCTCTTGAAAAACCACTGTCCCCAGTGGCTGGAATAGGTCAGAAAACCCTCTTCAATCCTGAGTGGGTTCTGATCTATTCACAACTATGTACAGTATCATTATTCTAGAATGGTGCCTGAACCAAACAATTTGGGAATAGCAGAGGAAAAGAAAAGAAGAAGAGCATGTAAAAATATACATTACAGTTGTATAAAACCACACAATATTACAAGTAACAATCCCACCCCTCCTAACATATCTACCCCACCCATTCTCCGGTAGAGTTGACAGCAGATCACCTGCAGAGGGAGAGAAAAGAAAAACACAGCACACAGTAAACCATCCTATATCTAAAGGATACAGAAGAAAACCATCTCTCTCCGAAAAGAGATGATTACCCTCTAGATTTCTTTTTTCATTGCTAAGCCTAGCTTCAGTAAAACATTTCTGCAAAACACTACCACCTAGTGGCAACTCAAGTCAATACACTCTAATATTGCGCGTGGGCATGAATTTACTTCACACGAGTCTTCCATTTTGACCACGACGGTTGCTCGCTTTGGCCCTGACTAGGGATGGGCTCCGCGTTCGAGTCGAACATACGTTCGACTCGAACATCGTGTGTTCGATCATTCGACGAAGATCGAACGTTTTGGGTCTTTCGCGCCAAATTCGAGTGACGCGAACGGCCCAAAATCCCAGCGCTGTGATTGGCCAAGCATGCACTGTGACCCCGCATGCTTGGCCAATCACAGCGCCGGCAGCGAGGAGAGCCATAATTGGCCACAGGCAGGATGCCTGTGGCCAATTATAGCTCAGGGGGGGTTAGTACACACCCCACACTATAAAAGGCCGCCAGCGCGGCGGCCTTGTGTAGTGTGTTGGCGTGCAGGGAAAGACGTACATAGTCAGGGACAGTGTTAGAGAAATTTTGTGTAGGGAGAGAGAAGGATAGGTAGGGACAGTGTCAGTGATATTGTGTGTAGGGAGAGAGAAGGATAGGTAGGGACAGTGTCAGTGATATTGTGTGTAGGGAGAGAATAGGATAGGTAGGGACAGTGTCAGTGATATTGTGTGTAGGGAGAGAGAAGGATAGGTAGGGACAGTGTCAGTGATATTCTGCTAAACCTTGTGTGCAGGGAGAGAGAAGGATAGGTAGGGACAGTGTCAGTGATATTTTTGCTAAGCCTCCTGCACAGTATACAACCAAAGCTAGCCCTTATTGCTGTGTTTTCCTGTTGCGTAACACAGGCAGGCATCTGCAGCACTTAAAGCAGGCGTAGTGTGATTCCTGCAAAATATACACCTGAAGCTAGCCCTTATTGCTGTGTTTTCCTGTTGCGTAACACAGGCAGGCATCTGCAGCACTTAAAGCAGGCGTAGTGTGATTCCTGCAAAATATACACCTGAAGCTAGCCCTTATTGCTGTGTTTTCCTGTTGCGTAACACAGGCAGGCATCTGCAGCACTTAAAGCAGGCGTAGTGTGATTCCTACAAAATATACACCTGAAGCTAGCCCTTATTGCTGGTAGTTTTTTTCTTTTGTGCTACACTAACAGGCATCTGCAGCACTTAAAGCAGGCGTAGTGTGATTCCTGCAAAATATACACCTGAAGCTAGCCCTTATTGCTGGTAGTTTTTTTTCTTTTGTGCTACACTAACAGGCATCTGCAGCACTTAAAGCAGGCGTAGTGTGATTCCTGCAAAATATACACCTGAAGCTAGCCCTTATTGCTGTGTTTTCCTGTTGCGTAACACAGGCAGGCATCTGCAGCACTTAAAGCAGGCGTAGTGTGATTCCTGCAAAATATACACCTGAAGCTAGCCCTTATTGCTGTGTTTTCCTGTTGCGTAACACAGGCAGGCATCTGCAGCACTTAAAGCAGGCGTAGTGTGATTCCTGCAAAATATACACCTGAAGCTAGCCCTTATTGCTGTGTTTTCCTGTTGCGTAACACAGGCAGGCATCTGCAGCACTTAAAGCAGGCGTAGTGTGATTCCTACAAAATATACACCTGAAGCTAGCCCTTATTGCTGGTAGTTTTTTTTCTTTTGTGCTACACTAACAGGCATCTGCAGCACTTAAAGCAGGCGTAGTGTGATTCCTGCAAAATATACACCTGAAGCTAGCCCTTATTGCTGGTAGTTTTTTTTCTTTTGTGCTACACTAACAGGCATCTGCAGCACTTAAAGCAGGCGTAGTGTGATTCCTGCAAAATATACACCTGAAGCTAGCCCTTATTGCTGTGTTTTCCTGTTGCGTAACACAGGCAGGCATCTGCAGCACTTAAAGCAGGCGTAGTGTGATTCCTGCAAAATATACACCTGAAGCTAGCCCTTATTGCTGTGTTTTCCTGTTGCGTAACACAGGCAGGCATCTGCAGCACTTAAAGCAGGCGTAGTGTGATTCCTGCAAAATATACACCTGAAGCTAGCCCTTATTGCTGTGTTTTCCTGTTGCGTAACACAGGCAGGCATCTGCAGCACTTAAAGCAGGCGTAGTGTGATTCCTACAAAATATACACCTGAAGCTAGCCCTTATTGCTGGTAGTTTTTTTTCTTTTGTGCTACACTAACAGGCATCTGCAGCACTTAAAGCAGGCGTAGTGTGATTCCTACAAAATATACACCTGAAGCTAGCCCTTATTGCTGGTAGTTTTTTTTCTTTTGTGCTACACTAACAGGCATCTGCAGCACTTAAAGCAGGCGTAGTGTGATTCCTGCAAAATATACACCTGAAGCTAGCCCTTATTGCTGGTAGTTTTTTTTCTTTTGTGCTACACTAACAGGCATCTGCAGCACTTAAAGCAGGCGTAGTGTGATTCCTGCAAAATATACACCTGAAGCTAGCCCTTATTGCTGTGTTTTCCTGTTGCGTAACACAGGCAGGCATCTGCAGCACTTAAAGCAGGCGTAGTGTGATTCCTGCAAAATATACACCTGAAGCTAGCCCTTATTGCTGTGTTTTCCTGTTGCGTAACACAGGCAGGCATCTGCAGCACTTAAAGCAGGCGTAGTGTGATTCCTGCAAAATATACACCTGAAGCTAGCCCTTATTGCTGTGTTTTCCTGTTGCGTAACACAGGCAGGCATCTGCAGCACTTAAAGCAGGCGTAGTGTGATTCCTACAAAATATACACCTGAAGCTAGCCCTTATTGCTGGTAGTTTTTTTTCTTTTGTGCTACACTAACAGGCATCTGCAGCACTTAAAGCAGGCGTAGTGTGATTCCTGCAAAATATACACCTGAAGCTAGCCCTTATTGCTGGTAGTTTTTTTTCTTTTGTGCTACACTAACAGGCATCTGCAGCACTTAAAGCAGGCGTAGTGTGATTCCTGCAAAATATACACCTGAAGCTAGCCCTTATTGCTGTGTTTTCCTGTTGCGTAACACAGGCAGGCATCTGCAGCACTTAAAGCAGGCGTAGTGTGATTCCTGCAAAATATACACCTGAAGCTAGCCCTTATTGCTGTGTTTTCCTGTTGCGTAACACAGGCAGGCATCTGCAGCACTTAAAGCAGGCGTAGTGTGATTCCTGCAAAATATACACCTGAAGCTAGCCCTTATTGCTGTGTTTTCCTGTTGCGTAACACAGGCAGGCATCTGCAGCACTTAAAGCAGGCGTAGTGTGATTCCTACAAAATATACACCTGAAGCTAGCCCTTATTGCTGGTAGTTTTTTTTCTTTTGTGCTACACTAACAGGCATCTGCAGCACTTAAAGCAGGCGTAGTGTGATTCCTGCAAAATATACACCTGAAGCTAGCCCTTATTGCTGGTAGTTTTTTTTCTTTTGTGCTACACTAACAGGCATCTGCAGCACTTAAAGCAGGCGTAGTGTGATTCCTGCAAAATATACACCTGAAGCTAGCCCTTATTGCTGTGTTTTCCTGTTGCGTAACACAGGCAGGCATCTGCAGCACTTAAAGCAGGCGTAGTGTGATTCCTGCAAAATATACACCTGAAGCTAGCCCTTATTGCTGTGTTTTCCTGTTGCGTAACACAGGCAGGCATCTGCAGCACTTAAAGCAGGCGTAGTGTGATTCCTGCAAAATATACACCTGAAGCTAGCCCTTATTGCTGTGTTTTCCTGTTGCGTAACACAGGCAGGCATCTGCAGCACTTAAAGCAGGCGTAGTGTGATTCCTACAAAATATACACCTGAAGCTAGCCCTTATTGCTGGTAGTTTTTTTTCTTTTGTGCTACACTAACAGGCATCTGCAGCACTTAAAGCAGGCGTAGTGTGATTCCTACAAAATATACACCTGAAGCTAGCCCTTATTGCTGGTAGTTTTTTTTCTTTTGTGCTACACTAACAGGCATCTGCAGCACTTAAAGCAGGCGTAGTGTGATTCCTGCAAAATATACACCTGAAGCTAGCCCTTATTGCTGGTAGTTTTTTTTCTTTTGTGCTACACTAACAGGCATCTGCAGCACTTAAAGCAGGCGTAGTGTGATTCCTGCAAAATATACACCTGAAGCTAGCCCTTATTGCTGTGTTTTCCTGTTGCGTAACACAGGCAGGCATCTGCAGCACTTAAAGCAGGCGTAGTGTGATTCCTGCAAAATATACACCTGAAGCTAGCCCTTATTGCTGTGTTTTCCTGTTGCGTAACACAGGCAGGCATCTGCAGCACTTAAAGCAGGCGTAGTGTGATTCCTGCAAAATATACACCTGAAGCTAGCCCTTATTGCTGTGTTTTCCTGTTGCGTAACACAGGCAGGCATCTGCAGCACTTAAAGCAGGCGTAGTGTGATTCCTACAAAATATACACCTGAAGCTAGCCCTTATTGCTGGTAGTTTTTTTTCTTTTGTGCTACACTAACAGGCATCTGCAGCACTTAAAGCAGGCGTAGTGTGATTCCTGCAAAATATACACCTGAAGCTAGCCCTTATTGCTGGTAGTTTTTTTTATTTTGTGCTACACTAACAGGCATCTGCAGCACTTAAAGCAGGCGTAGTGTGATTCCTGCAAAATATACACCTGAAGCTAGCCCTTATTGCTGTGTTTTCCTGTTGCGTAACACAGGCAGGCATCTGCAGCACTTAAAGCAGGCGTAGTGTGATTCCTGCAAAATATACACCTGAAGCTAGCCCTTATTGCTGTGTTTTCCTGTTGCGTAACACAGGCAGGCATCTGCAGCACTTAAAGCAGGCGTAGTGTGATTCCTGCAAAATATACACCTGAAGCTAGCCCTTATTGCTGTGTTTTCCTGTTGCATAACACAGGCAGGCATCTGCAGCACTTAAAGCAGGCGTAGTGTGATTCCTACAAAATATACACCTGAAGCTAGCCCTTATTGCTGGTAGTTTTTTTTCTTTTGTGCTACACTAACAGGCATCTGCAGCACTTAAAGCAGGCGTAGTGTGATTCCTGCAAAATATACACCTGAAGCTAGCCCTTATTGCTGGTAGTTTTTTTTCTTTTGTGCTACACTAACAGGCATCTGCAGCACTTAAAGCAGGCGTAGTGTGATTCCTGCAAAATATACACCTGAAGCTAGCCCTTATTGCTGTGTTTTCCTGTTGCGTAACACAGGCAGGCATCTGCAGCACTTAAAGCAGGCGTAGTGTGATTCCTGCAAAATATACACCTGAAGCTAGCCCTTATTGCTCGTAGTTTTTTTTCTTTTGTGTTACACTAACAGGCATCTGCAGCACTTAAAGCAGGCGTAGTGTGATTCCTGCAAAATATACACCTGAAGCTAGCCCTTATTGCTGTGTTTTCCTGTTGCGTAACACAGGCAGGCATCTGCAGCACTTAAAGCAGGCGTAGTGTGATTCCTGCAAAATATACACCTGAAGCTAGCCCTTATTGCTGTGTTTTCCTGTTGCGTAACACAGGCAGGCATCTGCAGCACTTAAAGCAGGCGTAGTGTGATTCCTGCAAAATATACACCTGAAGCTAGCCCTTATTGCTGGTAGTTTTTTTTCTTTTGTGCTACACTAACAGGCATCTGCAGCACTTAAAGCAGGAGTAGTGTGATTCCTGCAAAATATATACCTGAAGCTAGCCCTTATTGCTGTGTTTTCCTGTTGCGTAACACAGGCAGGCATCTGCAGCACTTAAAGCAGGCGTAGTGTGATTCCTGCAAAATATACACCTGAAGCTAGCCCTTATTGCTCGTAGTTTTTTTTCTTTTGTGTTACACTAACAGGCATCTGCAGCACTTAAAGCAGGCGTAGTGTGATTCCTGCAAAATATACACCTGAAGCTAGCCCTTATTGCTGTGTTTTCCTGTTGCGTAACACAGGCAGGCATCTGCAGCACTTAAAGCAGGCGTAGTGTGATTCCTGCAAAATATACACCTGAAGCTAGCCCTTATTGCTCGTAGTTTTTTTTTCTTTTGTGTTACACTAACAGGCATCTGCAGCACTTAAAGCAGGCGTAGTGTGATTCCTGAAAAATATACACCTGAAGCTAGCCCTTATTGCTGTGTTTTCCTGTTGTGTAACACAGGCAGGCATCTGCAGCACTTACAGCGGGCGTAGTGTGCCTCCTGCACAATATACACCTGAAGCTACCCCTTATTGCTGGTTTTACCATCTCCCTGCAGGCCATTAGAATGTCTGGAAGGCCAACAAGGAGAGGCAGACAGTCAGGAGCCAATAAAAGAGGGCAAGCAGGCTCTGTGTCTAGAGACAACAGTGCTGGTCGTGGACGCGGTGCATCGTCATCAGCACGTGGCCATGGGACACGCTTGTCCTTATTTTCGGCAGCTGGACGCGTTGAGCCGCATCATGCCGAAGACTTGGTAGAGTGGATGACCAAGCCCTCCTCATCCTCCTCATCGTCTCTCACCCAGACTCAGGGTACTGGCAAAGCAGAAGGAGAGAGTTACCGCTCAGATGTGACTGGTGACTCATTCACAAGATCCAGAGCCGTGGGTGCAGGCAATGCATATGACAATGCAAAAAATCTGAGGAAAACGCTTGGACAGCCGCACTCCAAAAAAGGTTCTTTTATTTAAAACAAAAGCACAAACAACATGCCACAGCAAAAAACAGCGAGTATGAGCTGACGTTTCGCACTGCGATTCAGTGCTTAATCATAGCTTATGATTAAGCACTGAATCGCAAAAGCGTCCTCAATGTCATCATCAGTCACTCCTTCCCTAGACCCACTGTGTCCTCCTGAGGAGTCCCCCGAACTGTTTGAGCACAGTGTTGGGTACATGCTCCAAGAGGATGCCCAGCGGTTCGAAGGGTCTGAAGATGATACCCAGCTAGAGGAAGGTAGTAGCGTGAGAGCAGAGAGAGGGGATGCTCAAGAAGGACACCAATCTGGCAGTCATGTTCCAGCAGCTGCAGCATACTGCCAGATTGGTTCCAGTGATGAGGAGGGAGGGGATGATGAGGTCACTAACTCCACGTGGGTGCCTGATAGGAGAGAGGAGGAGGAGGAGGAGGAGGAGGCACATCTCCAACGAGGCAGGATGCCCTCCGGGAGCCAGCGTAAGGGCAGCACACCGACTGAATCACACCGCAGAGCTCCGCCTGTGCAGGGCGCTGCCTCTGCCCGTTATTCCAAAAGTTCTTTGGTGTGGGCCTTTATTGAGTCGAGTGCATCAGATCGCACCGCTGCTCTTTGCAACATATGTCTGAAGCGTATCTCGCGTGGCCAAAACAGCAGCCGCTTGGGCACCACATGCTTGACCAGACATATGTTGACCTGCCATGCAGCTCGTTGGCAAGCCTACCTTAAAGACCCACACCAAAGAACAAAGCGGACCTCTCCTTGCTCCGCATCAGCTGGGATCTCCAACCCCACTATACCTTCAGTCCTCTCTGAAACCTGCACTGAGAGGAATGAAGGTGTAGAATTAGGTGTGTCACAGCCAAGTACTTGCGGGCACTCTGCAAGCAGTACACGACGTCCGATTCTGAATGCTAGCTTGGCTAAATTGCTAGCACTTCAACTGCTGCCTTTTCAGTTGGTAGACTCGGCCCCCTTCCGTGAGTTTGTGCAATGTGCGGTTCCTCAGTGGCAGGTTTCCAAACGCCACTTTTTCTCACGGAGGGCGATTCCGGCTCTCTACCGGCATGTGGAAGGCAATGTCCATGCCTCACTGGACATGGCGGTCAGCGGTAAGGTGCATATTACCGCTGACTCATGGTCCAGCAGGCATGGACAGGGACGTTACCTTTCTTTCACGGCCCATTGAGTCACTATTTTGGCAGCTGGGAAGGATGCAGGACAAGGTGCAGTAGTGTTGGAGGTTGTTCCGCCGCCACGCCTCCAAAATGCTACTACTGGTTATGACACACCTCTCTCCTCCACCCCCTCCTCTTCTTCTTCCTCCATGGCCTCTTCCTGTGCTTTGTCCTCGGAACCAGCGGTGCTCCGTAGGCGTTCAAGGGGCTACGCAAGTACGCAGGCAAAAAGATGCCATGCCGTGCTTGCGCTGGTGTGTTTGGGGGACAGGAGCCACACTGGGGCAGAGGTTCTGTCAGCTCTTCAGGGGCAGGCCGAGAGGTGGTTGACGCCACGCCAGCTTAAGGCAGGAATGGTGGTTTGCGACAATGGCACCAACCTCCTCTCCGCCCTCCGACAGGGACAACTGACCCATGTGCCCTGTGTGGCTCACGTCCTTAACCTGGTGGTGCAGCGGTTCTTGGGCAGCTACCCGGGCTTACAGGATGTCCTGAGGCAGGCCAGGAAAGTCTGTGTGCATTTCCGCAGATCATATAATGCCAGTGCTCGGCTGGCTGAGCTGCAAAAGGAGTTGAACCTGCCCAAGAACCGCCTTATATGTGACATGCCCACCAGGTGGAACTCAACGTTGGCCATGCTGCAGCGGCTGCACACGCAGCAGAGGGCCATCAATGAGTACCTGTGCGACTACGGCACCAGGACAGGGTCAGGGGAGCTCGGTTTTTTTTCACCACGCCAGTGGGGCATGATCAGGGATGCATGCACTGTCCTGGCACCATTTGAGGAGGCCACGAGTATGGTGAGCAGTGACAGTGCATGCATCAGTGACACTGTACCTCTTGTCCACCTGTTGGAGCATACGCTGCGTGGAATAATGGACAGGGCACTTGAGGCAGAACAGAGGCAGGAAGAGGAGGACTTCCTTGCCTCTCAAGGCCCCCTTTACCCAGACAGTGTTCCTTCTGTCCCACCCATCCCACAGGAGGAGGAGGAGGAGGAGGAGGATTGTGTCAGCATGGAGGTGGAGCCTGGCACTCAGCATCAACAGCAGTAGTCTTTTAGGGATGATTTACAGTCCCAAGAAACACGTGGACTTGTACGTGGCTGGGAGGAGGTGGCTGCGGATCATGTTGTCCTTAGTGACCCAGAGGACTCCAGACCGAATGCCTCAGCTAACCTACGCTGCAAGGCCTCCTTGATCCTGCAAAGTCTGCAGAAGGATCCTCGTATTCTTCGGATCAAGGAGAGGGACCATTACTGGCTGGCCACTCTCCTTGATCCACGGTACAAGGCTAAGGTTGCGGACCTTATCTTACCGTCGCAGAGGGAGCAGAGGATGAGACAACTCCAGGAGGCCTTGCAGAAAGGTTTGTGCAACGCGTTCCCAGAGACTGGGAGGTTACAAACTCCTGGTCCGGGACAACGAGTTGCTGAGGCTTCGTCAGTCAAAGAAGGAGCGGTGGGGAAGGTGGCCGTCTGACCAATGCGTTCAGACAATTCTTGACGCAGTTCAATTTTCCCAAATGGCTGACTTTCACAGATCCACATACACGGGGAAAAAATAGTCCAACTTCCAGGGGGTAGCTGCAAAAATCCCAGACTCGAGCCCCCACGTGTAGCACACAGACCCTTTTTCCTGCTTACCTTCACTCGCAGGGTAAGGCACACCATGCCACATGCCCGTATCCTCCTGGTATAAGAGGTTGAGTGGTGTTCATACTATTTTTGGGTCCTGCAGCGAGTTAACTCCCTCCATTGGTTCTCGTCCCTAGAGTGTAGGGAAAAGTCTATTCTTTCTCCCCAAAGAAGGCCAATGTCCAGACTGTATTTAAACTCCAACAGACAAGTTTATTTTTCTTGCTTGGAACAGATTGGGAAAAGGTTGAAGACAGAGATAGAGTTGGGTAGGGAGATAGGTTCAGGCACGTGGCTCCCAGTTACCCTATTCTCCACTCAAGCCTTTGTGGGTATTGCTCACCTGGATAGATCCCTCTCACAGTTCTAGCAACCAGAGTGGAGCACGAACAGTTACTTCAGATTTAGTCCCCTTCAAAGACAAGTTCAGGAGATCCTCTACCACAGAATCCTTTAGTTCCTGAATCTAGAACTCGTTAACCCCTGCAACCTTTAGAGACCATAAGTGCCAATTGGGCACATCACAGGCGCTAATGTGCAACTCACGGAATTCTTCCCTCTGATAGGCAACCAGGCCTCTCCTGAGACAGTGACTTCCTTCACCGATCCTCCGGACAGGTCCTCCCCTGGTTTCCTCTCTATCAGAGCGGGCCACCCTCCCTCGGGTTCCCTGGGACTCCAGTGGTTTAGCTGTAGACCCAGTTGAAGGTACTGGGCCTACCTGGAACACTACAGCCTCGGGCTGAAGGTGCCCGAGACTTCTCGACCAATTCACGCACCCCTGGCCAGCAGGGTCAATGGGCGCAACTCTTGCCACCAGGGGTCCCTCCTGAGAATCCCCCGGCAAAAACTCCCCCAGACACATGGGGTCTTCCCCTTATGTACCCTCTCCCGGCATGCACAGCGGGGAGACCACGCCCACTGTATGGCTGCCGAGAGAGGGCACCCAATCATGCCACAACGCCACCTGTGATTCAACCCAAGACCTGAACGACAGCGCCACCCGCAGGTCAAGGGGAACTATACACCCAGGTAACACCACAGTAGAGCAGAGTCCAATGCTAAGAATACAGAAAACCTGAGCCAAACTATTGCTCAGGCTGCCCTTAAATTTAAGGCATAGTGACCCCAATTTTGGGGGTCCGCTACACAACGTTTACTTCCTCTTTAGGAAAACTGCATACAGATACACATAATACCAAACATACATAAAACTAGTTTTAGGTTTACATGCACTGTATTCTTTTTGCTGCCGCCAGAGACATTTTCGTTATTTCTCCCTTACATACTAAAAGGAACAACATTTTTACATTAAAACGCTTAAAACCCCAAAACATTATGTTTCCTGAAAGCAGAAACCCTGTGGAATAAAATGGGGGCATCTGCTGTTAACATGTAACGTGTAGGCCTACTCACACTTGTCTGTTTTGCTGCATAAAAAATGCATTTTAAGAAGAAAGTACATTCTGTGGGTCACAGGTTGCAGTTTACTGAAAGAAAAAGTGAAACTAAATGGGTCCAGTCACACCTACAATGTGTGTGTATTACCATGTATGCTGGAACACACATGGAACATTATAGCCTGGTACACACGATCGGATTTTCTGCGGACAAAGCGTAGGACTTTTGTCCGAAGGGCAAACTTGTATTTGTATTGCACTTGTATTGCATACAAATGGCAAAGAATTGTCAGCCAACAAACACGAAACTACGTGGTTTTTCAGCTCTTTAGCGCCACCCTTTGGGCAACTTCTGCTAATGTTGTGTTATGGTGAGCATTGCTTCTGAGCATGCGTGTTTGCAGTTTGGTGTTTTGTCTGAAGGACTTCTGTACAAACGATCGGATAATCCGACAACACACATTTGTTGTCGGAAAATTTTAAAGCATGCTATCAACATTTGTTGGCGGAAAATCCAACAACATTTGTCCGATGGAGCATACAAACAGATGGATTTTCCGACAACAGCCTGCCATCACACAATTCCCGTCGGAAAATCTGATTGTGTGTACGGGCCTTTTGAATCTAAAAAAAAACCTATAGGCTGCCAACGCACCACAACACACTAAAATCAGACATGCGCTTTTAACTCAGTACACCACAACGCACAAATGGTTTGCATCTGTGTTCGCTGTTTTTTTTATGCATTGAAGTACTGAAACACTCCAATGTGAACAGGGTCTGAATAGTGTTCCTATTTCTGCAGCATGCTGTATTGCATATGAAAAAATTAACAATTTACAAATAGAAATGCATTTGAAAATACGTGTCATGTGTTACAAGCTCGGCTTACTCTCATTAATAATTTATAAATACAATATTCAGGCCTCTGCAGCCTTCATTAAATTATAATACGGCTGCCACCCAGTGTCTGACTGTACCGCTTATACCATAAACAAATACAAACTCAAGAACTGAGAATTACAGGGAGCCCATTGGAAAGAAATAAGGAATCGTTTTCCCATCAATCAAATGTTCATTTAAAGTGTTACTAAACCCAGTAATATGAAAATAGTTCCTCTGCCCCCCCCCCCCCCCCACAGTGCCCACAGCTTATAAATCTTTTTACATTAAAATATTGCCACTATATACCTTTTTGGCTGATCTGTATAACACGGTCAGTGATAAACTGCACAGTTTCTCCAGTGCTGAGAGTTCAGGAAGGGGGAGATTTCCAGTGCGGCCTGTATACACGCCCACATGTGTGATGTCAATATCATGTGACCTGGCTAGCTCTGATCAACAAGGAAATGTTCTCTCCAGCATAAAAGACACAACTGAGCATGTGCAGGTCGGCTACTCTGCCTGTGTTAGCTGGCCTACCCCAGATAGACAGTGCAGGAGGGGGAGGATCTGTACATACAGGATAAAACAGCCTTTTTACACAATGCAGAGGATTAACCCCTTAAGTTCCACAGTGAGTAGAACAAGCTATGCTGCATATACAGACCAATTTTACTGTTGTAGGTTTAGTAACACTTTAAAGGGGAGTTCCAGCCTTTATAGGTTTATTAAAAGTCAGCAGCTACAAAAATTGTAGCTACTGACTTTTAATAAACAGACACTTACCTGCTCCACGGTCCGGCGGTGCGGCCGCCCGGAGCGTCGCTCCTCTTCTCCCCTCTCCGCCGGTGCCTCCATTCACATTGTGGGCACCCGGCCGTGACAGCTTTTGGCTTCACAGCCGGGCACGCACTGCACATGCGCGAGCGGCTCTGCGCTCCCTGAGTGGACAGGCGATCTCCTGGGATCTGTCACGTGTCCCAGGAGATCGCCTAAAGGGAGGGGCTGCCTAAGGTGAGAGGAGGAGTCGCCGAGGCGGTCCCTGGGCGGAAGGAGGAAGTGGACAGGAAGTCCCACTCCTACCGAAGCCCCCACTCCCCCCTAAAAAAAAATTACAGGCCAAATGTGGCATGTAAGGGGGCGAGGAGTGCTTAAAGCGGAAGTTCCACTTCAGTTTCACCTTTAAGAAAGTGTCCGAAGTGTGGTCACCTCAAGCCCAGTCTGGTTCTATATTATATAGGTAGTATCACCGGATATAATGTACCCCGGGTCCCCTTATTGCTATTATTTAGTCAAACTTGTTCTCTATCTTCATGGGAGAAGTCAGCTGGAGGTGCAGAGTGACTTCTAAGACCTCTTGCACATGATACTCATCTACTATTTCTACATTGTAAAGTGCTGCGCAAACTGTTGGCCATATATAAATCCTATGTAGCGCCCATCCCAAAAGGTTGGGACGCTATTTAAATTTAGAGGGATGTCTGAGCCAGTAGTTAGGCTCAGACGGTTGAATTGCATTTAATTTTACCTCTGCTCTAGCTGTGGTTTGCCCGATAGCATTTTCCCTTATTGCCTGTAGGTGGCGTTACCACCTTAGGCACCTGTTGGAACTCGGGAGAACCATGGTGCATTGAGTGTCCCTTCTCGGCGGCGGTACAGTGGAAGTGGTCGACCCGCTGTGCCTGCTGGAAGGGGATACTTAAGGGGCAGACGCCATTGATTGGGGTCCGTTCTCGCCCCGCAGCCCTCCAGGCGCAAGGCATGTGTGTGTGTGGTCCTGGTCTCGGGGGCACGTTGGCCTGAGGCTGCATCGCTACTTAGTAGGCCCAGCTAGTCTGGCTGGGGCCTACATCCAGAGAGGGGATCCCAAGCTGTCTGTCCAAATGGGGAGGAAGTTATCTTGGTGAAGGAGACCCGAGGAGGACCTGCCCTGGAGAAGACCGGCAAAGTGCTGCTGTCTCGGCTGAGGCCTGGTGACTTTGTCAAGGAGGGATCCACTATATTACAAGCCCTGCAGTTCGCCGGATTGGCTTAAAGGCCCTTTAACTGCATACCTCCCAACCCGCACGGATTCTGCGGGTTTTCCCCGCAGTGACATCAGTTTCCCGCGGTCCCGCGATACCATGGGAGTTCCCGCACAGCAGGAGACAGAGGAGGTGGCAGAGGAAGGAGGAGGAGGAGGTAAGATGTCCCTGTGTAGTGAAGTCCGGCCCCCCCGCGTCCGTCCCGTGGCACACCCCCCCCCCCCTGCTCAACAACTTTAATGGTAGGGAAAAAAAATATGAATGAATGTCCCGCAGTGGACATTTGAAAAGTTGGGAGGTATGTAACTGTACGGCTGGAGGTTTGGGACTTTGAAATCCTGGGGTAGAGGATTCCTGGACTATCCATTTACTAAACTTCAAAAGGTCTGGGGCAGAGACCTACTTCATCTTGGGCAGTCTGTGGCAGACTGTCCCGTTGCTGGTTCATGTGTCATCCCGGCTTCTAGGCCATGTGAGAGGGGACTATCCGGGTGACCAATACCCACTCTAACATTGAGAGTGGTGAGTGACTTTATACCTTTGTCAAATTAAGTGGCGAGTGCCTGAACCTTCCCCCTACTCTTCTATGCCTTCTACTTCTCAACGTTTACTGCATAAGAAAAATAAAGCCTAAAGCCCTGTACACACGATCGGATTTCCTATGGTTTTTTAACCAATGGATTTTCTCATCGGAAAACCGATGAAGCTGACTTCCATCAGTCTTGCCTACACACCATCAGTCAAAAAACCGACCGTTCCAAACGCGGTGATGTAAAACACTCCGATGAGCCGAGAAAAATGAAGTTCAATGCTTCTGAGCATGCGTCGACTTGATTCTGAGCATGCGTGGGTTTTTTATCCGATGGAGTTCCCCACAGACGATAGTAATTTGCTATCGTTTTTTTTAACCATCGGATAAATTTAAAACATGTTCTATTTTTAAACACTGATGGAAAAAAGACCGATGGGGCCCATACACGATCGGTTTGTCCGATGAAAAAAGTCCATCGGACTGTTTTCATCGGTTAAACCTATCGTGTGTACAGGGCTTAACTGTTTGAGGTTTTACATCCGTGTGGACATTGCGTTACTGCAGACTTTCCTACCCGGACAACGCAGCTGAAGAGGTAACGTGCAAAACCCAAAACTAACCAGCGGCCCTGAAGAGGGTATTGCTACACCTGTATAATAATAATATTTCAGACGTAATTTTAGGTGTTTTTTTTGTAAGTATTTGCGGGTATTTTCGCGTATATGCGTTCCCGCATTTTCGCACACGCAAATATGCAAATGGTAATTTGTGCGCGTATTTGTGCGCACTTGCTCGTATTTGCATGCATAAGGCATAAATTACTGACCAAAAATGCAGATTTTTCTAATTTTAGAAAGTGCATAGGTACATTACAATTAATGGGCTGGATTTTAGCTCAGTAAAAAAAAAAGCTTTAGCCCTGGTTCATACTGGTGCGATTTGACATGCGATTTGGCAATGGCACTGTCCTAATCAGTGCGACGCCGCATCTGCGGCGCTGCACCGATTTCAAAAAGTAGTTTCCGTACTACTTTTTGCGATTTCGGCCGCGATTTACATTGACATATGTGTCAGATGTCTTTATAATCGCGGCTGAAATCGGGACTGGCAGCGAGAGTGAAATCGTGCGAGTTCAGCTGAACTCGCACGGCTTCACTCCCGCAGCCCAGTCTGAACCTGGGTTTACTGAGCTTTTTTAAGCTGCAGTGTGCAAGAGGCCTAATTTGTCTCCTAATGGCAAGCAGATACATCATGGGGGACTGGATTTCCCCCATACCCCCGGCATTGCGGGAGGTAATAAGCGACCATACTATAAGGGATCTGATCTAGAGAAGGACTGCACTAGACCATGTCCAGAGGAAGCTGGAAAGTGGCAGCTGTCCTGGGAACTTGTGAGTAAAGACCCTAAATTGATCCCTGTGACTGTACGGTGTTCTGGAAAACACTTCAGGTTATCATTAGTTGTGCAGTGGTGCAAGGTAACCAGATGCCAAAAATACTTTTCTCGTGGTCTTCAGCTCTAAGGCCCTAGACTGTCAATTATTTACAATTACCTAAGGAGAAGATTGTCCTCACATATGTAGCGGTACCCCCGTAGGAGCTGCTGGTTTAGTTTTGGGTCTGCACGTTACCTTACTGTTCCAAATGTTCGGCTCAGGGGTTCTCCTTGAAGAGTTTCTCCGGAAGAAATGTCTGCACCAACACAAAGTCTCTTTCAAGGGTTTTATTGAATAAACTTTCCAACAGAGGGGTAGAGGAATGGGGAGGACTCAGGTATCTTACTTGTCAATCATGGAACTTTCCTAGGTCCAGAGGAGCGACTGTCTCCACGCTGGACTCAGCAACCACCGGATAGGCCCACTCTCACCGGCCTAGCAACCGGCGCGAAGCTCGATCAAAGATAGTCTCTGCCACAGACTTGGTATTAGAATTTGTTCAATAGTCTCTGCCACAGACTCGTATAACTCCTCACTGGGTTAGCTCCCTCAGAAAGAACACAGCTCTCAGTGCCAGGATCTTTCAGCCGCTCCGGCAGCACTGTGAGGTAGATTTTTGGGATCCGGATACATCCTCCAATTGAGTCCTCAATTGCTCGGTCCCTTCTATCAGGCAAGGCGACACAGGATCATCCCTGGATCAGTAGGCCCCCAGTAACTCCTGGGCCTAAATCTCAGTTGCGAGGCCTCGGGCCAACGTGGCCCCGAAGCGGAAACTGCCAACACATCCCTGAGGCCAGGAGGGCCCTCAGGTGAGGATCAAAGAACGACCCCCGGCTATTCACCCCGATAGCGCCGTCTCTGCCTCTTAAGTACCCCTTCCCAGAATGCACAGTGGGTTCACCATGCCCCCTGGGCTGCTTCTGGGAAAGAGGTACCCAACGCGTCCAGCCTGCTGCCTTTCCAACCTTGACCAGCGGTGACAGCGACACCCACTGCTGGGGGGGAAAATTATGCAACCAGCTGAACTGAAACAGCGTAGCAATTTGAATACAATCTCTCTGGGCTAAACTAATGCCCAGACAACTATAATTTCAACATATAGCGCCCACTCATTGGGAGCAGGGCGCTACACATAGTTAGCTGTTGATCTTTTTGGAGCATATCATGTCTTGATCCCTGACCGGTTTATGGTTCTTCAAGCAATAAATCTTTAAAAAATGTACCCTAGATTGAGTTATTAGAACCAGTTGTGTATGGACTGCTGCTTGTGGTGGTGGGCAACCTCTTTAGTGTAGCACCCTCTAGTGTGCTAGAAGAATAGTACAGATTTTTCAGAGTAGGTACATTTCCAGGCTTGGTTGGCAGCCGTGTTTTGGTGATCTGGGTTGTGAGTGACCTAGAATAAGGCTGGGTGACTCACAGGTGGTGTCACAAGGACCTTCCACTTCTTTCCAGAATCTTCTGGTACTTTTTGTTCATAGAGGTGGAGAGGGGAGATGGAGCCACCTGGGGTATTTTGAGGAGCCCTGACCAATCCCCAATCTGGATTGGCAGGGGGCAGACCTCCTTAAATACCCAGGGTCAGCCCAGCTGGGGAGGAGTTGATCGAGTGGAAGATGGAGTGTTAGGCTGTTGGGGCCTTTGAGGTAGCTCCCCAGGCTGGAGGGGGTGTGATCTTGGGCTCGGGTGCAGACCGGACCCTCTTACAACCGACAGAGGTGTCCTGACCAGGAGGCACAGGAGGAGCAAGAGAGGACAGCTGGAGGACACTGCCAGGCAAGTCTCCAGGAGTTCCAAAGAGGCAGCCAAGAGGCCTGGTGAGTGTTCACACTGTCGGGAGGACTGGGAGGCACGCCTGAGAGGACTGAGATTCAGCAGTCTGAAAGGGGTGCAGAGCCAGTCTGGAGGATGGTGGTGGCACGGGCAGTGGAAAGAGGCAGCTGCAGCCAGGAGGGCTGGCAGTGCCTGAAGAGGTGGTGCTGGGAGCAGTAGCCACAGGGACAGCTAGCACTGGAACTTTCTATTTTGCCACACTTTGGGGCCCGCGGTCCCTGCCTGTAAAGGGTATCTGATTTAGGCCTGGCTGCGCCAGTGTCAGGCCTACAGTGCTAGCTGGTCCAGGAAATGCAGCAAGTGATGTGCTGGAGGAGTGAGGAGTGATAATCTGCAAGCAAGGAAGTGCAGGAGGAGAAGAGGAGATTGTATATACTGTGGTGTATACAGTAGTCCCAACTTTGACTGTTGATTGCCTTGGACATCTCCTAAGTATCCTATTCCTCTCAATAAAACATAAAAACAAGTGCAAGGACTGCTTTCATGTCTCTGAGCGAGTGAGGAGTGTGTGCCTGGCTGGGCAGGGTGACAGACGGACCACTACATTCAGTAGCACCTTACAGGGGGTACCGCTAAAGTACTATTAGGGAAGAACCAGCCATTACCACGCGACCTCTGTGGGGGTAGCGCTTAAGAATCAAATATATTTCAGTTTATCAGACCAATCATTTTAGTTATTTTTTACTGATCCGTATAATAAAATCTTTATAAAAAAACACTATGTTAACTGTATAGTTTAGCAAATAATACACAATAATGAGAAAATATTGGCCTGTAGGATGCTTTAAAAGTGTGGAAACTTTTTGAAGACCCCTCATACTTATGTAGCAAAACTACTTTTTTTTAATAGACACAAAACAAACAATATTGGTGCACTTGAGCTCAGGCTGAATGGAGTATAACCATATACTTATGTCATATTTTCGTATTAGGGTGTGCACCCCAGAGCACAAACACACGTGTGTATATCAGCAGAGCAGTGGACAGCGTCAGTAGAGCAGAAATTGGTGTCAGTAGGGCAATGGACTGTGTCAGTAGTTTTTTTTTATTACTTTTTTATTTTATTTTTTTACAATATTATTATTTTTTTATTATTTTTTACATTTTTTTTCTAGCAGCCCTTGTATGGGGTTTTGGTGAAATATCAAGAGTCTAAACAGACCCCTGATGTCTGGGAAGTGTTGTGCTGAGTGGCTTCCTGTTCATTCACAAACAGAAGCCAAGTAAACACAGTTTACTATGCTTCAGTTAAGAATGAACACAGGACCGATTAGTATAGATTACTCACTGTGTTTATTCAGAAAAGGAAGGGGCCGATAAATGAAATATTTACCGCCCCCCGCCCAGCCGGCAAGAAGACAGGGGGCACCAAGAAGCAGGGGCAATCGGCACTGCACAGGGTGATTAGGGTGTGCCCAGGCACAGTGGCACACCCTGTGCACATGTCTGACTTGTGCATATATAACAGAGTCCATGTGGTTGATTTACTAAAGGCAAATCCACTCTGCACTAGAAGTGCACTCACTTTAAATCTGAGGGGAAGATCTGTAATGAGGGGAAGCTCTGCTGATTTTATCACCCAATACTGTAAAAGCAAAAATGCTGTTTTTTTTTTCCTTGCATGTCCCCCTCAGATCTACAGCAACTGCACTTTCAAGTGGATTTGCCATACCTCCCAACCCGCACGGATTCTGCGGGTTTTTCCCGCAGTGACACAACTTTCCTGCGGTCCCGCGATACCATCTGTATTCCCGCACAGCCACAGCAGGACACAGGAGGCAGAGGAAGGAGGGGGAGGTAAGATCTGACGGACGTCCCTGTGTAGTGTGTAGTGAAGTCGTCCCCCCCCCCCCCCCGCTCATTAACAAATGACTGCTGTGCAGTTTAAGTAAAAAAAACGTCCGTCACGCCGCCCCCCCGCTCAACAACTGCAGTCTGTGAGTAAAAAAAAAACGTCCGTCCCGTGGCACCCCCCCCCCCCGCTCAACAACTTTAATGATAGGGAAAATCTGAATGAATGTCCCGCAGAGGACATTTGAAAAGTTGGGAGGTATGGATTTGCCTTTAGTAAATCAACCCCCATATAGTTCATCAATAAATTGCTAACCTAGTGGTTGCTGTCTCTTAGTGGCTCTAGAAGGGACTCTGGAGTAGTGATGAGCCGAACACCCCCGGGTTCGGTTCGCACCAGAACCCGCGAACGGACCGAAAGTTCGTACGAACATTAGAACCCTATTAAATACAATGGATGCGAACGTTCGAATTCTAAAGTGCTAATTATAACAACTATTATGCATGTTATTGTCCTAAAAAGGGTTTGGGAACCCGGGTTCTGCACCAGGGGACATGTATCAATGCAAAAAGAAGTTTTAAAAACGGTCGTTTTTCGGGAGCAGTCATTTTAATGATGCATAAAGTGAAAAAAAAAAAGTCAAATATTCCTTTAAATATCGTACCTGGGGGGTGTCTAAAGTATGCCTGTGAAGTGCCACGTGTTTCCCGTGTTTAGAACTGTCCCTGCACAAAATGACACTTCTAAAGGAAAAAAAAGCCATTTAAAACTGCTTGCGGCTTTAATGTAATGTCTGGTCCCGGTAATATGGATGAAAATCTTTAAGAAAAATGGCATAGCTACCCCATGACCCCCCCCCCCCTACCCCAGCCCATTACCAGCCCCTTTGGGTCTTGTATGGATATTAAGGGGAACCCCGCACATAAAATAAAAAAGGCCCTATATACTCTGAACAGCCGTATACAGGCGGTGCATACAAGACAGGGACTGTAGGTTTGTTCTTATGTAGAATGTGTTTGTAATTTTGAACAGGTACATTGTTGAAGTGTAGCTCCAGCCCAAAAATCTATTTTTAAACTTTTTGGAAAACATAGGTAAGGGTTATCACCCCTGTAACATTTGTTTTGCTGTCTGTGCCCCTGTTCAGAACATTTCACCTCACTTTCCGTCCCAATGACAACTGTTTTTGAAATGTGGTGTTTTTCTTGAAACAAGGATTGCTGATAAAGCATCAGTACAGAGGAGACACCTTTCTCCCATATTTATTCTTACAGGAGAGAATTTTCCTTCCTAGTGGTAGATTTCCTCTCACTTCCTGTTGTCTTCTTGCGTTTGCAAGTAGGAGTCGTTTGTAAGTTGGATGTTTGAAAGTAGGGACCTGCCGTATATACTCTGCAGAAATAGGCCCCTTAGTTGTTGGTGTTGGCACAACACTGTAAGCACTCACAGTTACTCTTGGTTGGTGCTGGAACGCCCTGCTGTCAACTATTATATCAGGAATTTTAATTACATATAATTGTTGAACAGTGGTAGTAAAAATTGGGCCTTTGATGGTGGTGCTGGTGCCACAACACTGTAAGCCCTGACAGTTACTCTTGGTGGGTGCAGCAATGGGCCCTGCTGTGAATTATTAGATCAAGAATTGTAATTGCATGCCCCTGTTGAACAGGGGCTGAAAAATTGGGCCTTTCGTGGTGGTGGTGGTGGTGGTGGTGTTGCCACAACACTGTAAGCCCTCAGAGTTACTCTTGGTGGGTGCAGGAATGGGCCCTGCTGTTAATTATTAGATCAAGAATTGTAATTACATGCCCCTTTTGAACAGGGGCTGAAAAATTGGGCCTTTCGTGGTGGTGGTGGTGGTGGCGTTGCCACAACACTGTAAGCCCTCAGAGTTACTCTTGGTGGGTGCAGCATTGGGCCCTGCTGTGAATTATTAGATCAAGAATTGTAATTGCATGCCCCTGTTGAACAGGGGCTGAAAAATTGGGCCTTAGGCACTGGTGGCACAACACTACAACCCCTCACAGATACTGTACTTGGAGCACAGCAATGAGCCCTGTTGCAAAGTATTGCTTCAAAAATTGTAATAACACGCCCCTGTTAAACAGGGGCTGAAAAATTGGGCCTTAGGCACTGGTGGCACAACACTACAACCCCTCACAGATACTGTACTTGGAGCACAGCAATGAGCCCTGTTGCAAAGTATTGCTTCAAAAATTGTAATGACACGCCCCTGTTAAACAGGGGCTGAAAAATTGGGCCTTAGGCACTGGTGGCACAACACTACAACCCCTCACAGATACTGTACTTGGAGCACAGCAATGAGCCCTGTTACAAAGTATTGCTTCAAAAATTGTAATGACACGCCCCTGTTAAACAGGGGCTGAAAAATTGGGCCTTAGGCACTGGTGCCACAACACTCCAACCCCTCACAGATACTGTACTTGGAGCACAGCAATGAGCCCTATGGCAAATTATTGCTAAAAAAATTGTAATTACACGCCCCTGTAAAACAGGGGCTGAAAAATTGGGCCTTAGCCACTGGTGGCGGCACCCATAAACAAAAATGATCTTCCAAGCTATCATCATCAATCGTATCATTGAGGACTCGGAGGAGGAGGATAGCCAGTCAACATAACAGCACAGGCACTCAGCATCAGCATCAGTCTTGAAGGGATGTGACATGTTAAAATCAATTAGTCTGTTATATCAGCATCAGGTGTGTGGTAGCTGGTGGTGATCCAAGACTGGTTCATCTTGATGAAAGTCAGTCGATCAACCGAGTCGGTGGACAGGCGCACCCTGTGATCCGTGACAAATCCTCCAGCAGCACTGAATGTGCGTTCCGAAAGAACGCTGGATGCAGGACAGGCCAGTAGCTCAATTGCATACTGTGCAAGCTCTGGCCAGTGATCCATCCTCAAGACCCAGTAAGCCAGAGGATTTTCGGTGGGGAAGGTGTCCAAGTCTGACCTTGCCCCTAGATATTCCTGCACCATGTTTATCAGACGCTGGCGATGGTTGCTGGAACCGATCATACTTTGGGGCTGCGGACTAAAGAATTGTCTGAACGCATCGGTCAGACGGCCACCTTCCCCACCGCTCCTTCTTTGACTGGCCGAAGCCTCAGCAACTCGTTGTCCAGGACCAGGAGTTTGTAACCTCCCAGTCTCTGGGAACGCGTTGCACAGACCTTTCTGCAAGGCCTCCCGGAGTTGTCTCATCCTCTGCTCCCTCTGCAAAGGTAACATAAGGTCCGCAACCTTACCCTTGTACCGTGGATCAAGGAGAGTGGCCAGCCAGTAATGGTCCCTCTCCTTGATCCGAAGAATACGAGGATCCTTCCGCAGACTTTGCAGGATCAGGGAGGCCATGCAGCGTAGGTTTGCTGAGGCATTCGCTCCGGAGTCCTCTGGGTCACTAAGGACGACATGATCCGCAGCCACCTCCTCCCAGCCACGTACAAGTCCACTGGTTTCTTGGGACTGTAAATCATCCCTAAAAGACTGCTGCTGATGATGCTGAGTGCCAGCCTCCACCTCCATGCTGACACAATCCTCCTCCTCCTCCTCCTCCTCCTCCTCTTCCTCTTCCTGTGCGATGGGTGGGACAGAAGGAACACTGTCTGGGTAAAGGGGGCCTTGAGAGGCAAGGAAGTCCTCCTCTTCCTGCCTCTGTTCTGCCTCAAGTGCCCTGTCCATTATTCCACGCAGCGTGTGCTCCAACAGGTGGACAAGAGGTACAGTGTCACTGATGCATGCACTGTCACTGCTCACCATCCTCGTGGCGTCCTCAAATGGTGCCAGGACAGTGCATGCATCCCTGATCATGCCCCACTGGCGTGGAGAAAAAAAACCAAGCTCCCCTGACCCTGTCCTGGTGCCGTAGTCGCACAGGTACTCATTGATGGCCCTCTGCTGCGTGTGCAGCCGCTGCAGCATGGCCAACGTTGAGTTCCACCTGGTGGGCATGTCACATATAAGGCGGTTCTTGGGCAGGTTCAACTCCTTTTGCAGCTCAGCCAGGCGAGCACTGGCATTATAAGATCTGCGGAAATGCACACAGACTTTCCTGGCCTGCCTCAGGACATCCTGTAAGCCCGGGTACCTGCCCAAGAACCGCTGCACCACCAGGTTAAGGACGAGAGCCACACAGGGCACATGGGTCGGTTGTCCCTGTCGGAGGGCGGAGAGGAGGTTGGTGCCATTGTCGCAAACCACCATTCCTGGCTTAAGCTGGCGTGGCGTCAACCACCTCTCGGCCTGGCCCTGCAGAGCAGACAGGACCTCTGCCCCAGTGTGGCTTCTGTCCCCCAAACACACCAGCGCAAGCACGGCATGGCATCTTTTTGCCTGCGTACTTGCGTAGCCCCGTGAACGGCTACGGAGCACCGCTGGTTCATAGGACAAACCACAGGAAGAGGCCATGGAGGAAGAAGAAGAGGAGGGGGTGGAGGAGAGAGGTGTGTCACAACCAGTAGTAGCATTTTGGAGGCGTGGCGGTGGAACAACCTCCAACACTACTGCACCTTGTCCTGCATCCTTCCCAGCTGCCAAAAGAGTGACCCAATGGGCCGTGAAAGAAAGGTAACGTCCCTGTCCATGCCTGCTGGACCATGAGTCAGCGGTAATATGCACCTTACCACTGACCGCCCTGTCCAGCGAGGCCAAGACATTGCCTTCCACATGCCGGTAGAGAGCCGGAATAGCCTTCCGTGAGAAAAAGTGGCGTTTGGGAACCTGCCACTGAGGAACCGCACATTGCACAAACTCACGGAAGGGGGCCGAGTCTACCAACTGAAAAGGCAGCAGTTGAAGCGCTAGCAATTTAGCCAAGCTAGCATTCAACCGCTGGGCATGTGGATGGCTGGGAGTGAACTTCTTTCGATGGTCCAGCAGCTGGGGCAGGGAAATTTGCCTGCTAGAATCGGACGTCGGTGTACTGCTAGCAGAGTGACCGCAAGTACTTGGCTGTGACACACCTAATTCTACACCTTCATTCCTCTCAGTGCATGTTTCAGAGAGGACTGAAGTTATAGTGGGGTTGGAGATCCCAGCTGATGCTGTGCAAGGAGAGGTCCGCTTTGTTCTTTGGTGTGGGTCTTTGAGGTAGGCTTGCCAACGAGCTGCATGGCAGGTCAACATATGTCTGGTCAGGCATGTGGTACCCAAGCGGCTGATGTTTTGGCCACGCGATATACGCTTGAGACATATGTTGCAAACAGCAGCTGTGCGATCTGATGCACTAGCCTCAAAAAAGGCCCACACCAAGGAACTTTTTGAATGACGGGCAGAGGCAGCGCCCTGCACAGGCGGAGCTCTGCGGTGTGATTCCGTCGGTGTACTGCCCTTACGCTGGCCACCAAAGGGCATCCTGCCTCGTTGGAGATGTGCCTCCTCCTCATCCTCCTCCTCCTCCTCTCTCCTATTAGGCACCCACGTGGAGTCAGTGACCTCATCATCCCCTCCCTCCTCATCACTGGAGCCAATCTGGCAGTATGCTGCAGCTGCTGGAACATGACTGCCAGATTGGTGTCCTTCTTGAGCATCCCCTCTGTCTGCTCTCACGCTACTGCCTTCCTGTAGCTGGGTTTCATCATCAGACCCTTCGAAACGCTGGGCATCCTCCTGGAGCATGTACCCAACACTGTGCTCAAACAGTTCGGGGGACTCCTCAGGAGGAGGACATGGTGGGTCTAGGGAAGGAGTGACTGATGATGAGTCTGACATTGATACCAGGGAAGAGGACGCTTTGGCAGCTGCTTTGCCAGTACCCTGAGCCTGGGTGAGAGAGGATGAGGAGGAGGAGGAGGGCTTGGTCATCCACTCTACCAAGTCTTCGGCATGATGTGGCTCAACATGTCCAGCTGCCGAAAAGAAGGACAAGCGTGTCCCATGGCCATGTGCTGATGACAATGCACCGCGTCCACGACCAGCACTGTTGCCCCCAGACACAGAGCCTGCTTGCCCTCTTTTATTGCCTCCTGACTGTCTGCCTCTCCTTGTTTGCCTTCCAGACATTCTAATAGATGGCCTGCAGGGAGATGGGAAAAAAGCAATAAGGGCTACCTTCAGGTGTCCTTCTCTGTCCCTTTACTTAAGGATTTCTAAATATGGTTGAGGATTATTGCTTTTGCACAGAATAGCACAACGACAATTTCCCTGACTGTCCAAAAAACAAGGATTTCAAAGATGGTTGATGAGGAATGCTTTGGCACACTATAGCACAAGGAGAATTCCCCTCACTTTCCTTCTTTGTCCCTAGAAACAAGGACTGGCACAGTGAAAGAAACTGACACTCTCCCTACCTACAGTTTTCTGTCCCTAGAAAAAATGTTTTTTTAAAGCACACTATAGCACAAGGAGAATTCCCCTCACTTTCCTTCTTTGTCCCTAGAAACAAGGACTGGCACAGTGAAAGAAACTGACACTCTCCCTACCTACAGTTTTCTGTCCCTAGAAAAAATGTTTTTTTAAAGCACACTATAGCACAAGGAGAAATCCCCTCACTTTCCTTCTTTGTCCCTAGAAACAAGGACTGGCACAGTGAAAGAAACTGACACTCTCCCTACCTACAGTTTTCTGTCCCTAGAAAAAATGTTTTTTTAAAGCACACTATAGCACAAGGAGAATTCCCCTCACTTTCCTTCTTTGTCCCTAGAAACAAGGACTGGCACAGTGAAAGAAACTGACACTCTCCCTACCTACAGTTTTCTGTCCCTAGAAAAAATGTTTTTTTAAAGCACACTATAGCACAAGGAGAAATCCCCTCACTTTCCTTCTTTGTCCCTAGAAACAAGGACTGGCACAGTGAAAGAAACTGACACTCTCCCTACCTACAGTTTTCTGTCCCTAGAAAAAATGTTTTTTTAAAGCACACTATAGCACAAGGAGAATTCCCCTCACTTTCCTTCTTTGTCCCTAGAAACAAGGACTGGCACAGTGAAAGAAACTGACACTCTCCCTACCTACAGTTTTCTGTCCCTAGAAAAAATGTTTTTTTAAAGCACACTATAGCACAAGGAGAAATCCCCTCACTTTCCTTCTTTGTCCCTAGAAACAAGGACTGGCACAGTGAAAGAAACTGACACTCTCCCTACCTACAGTTTTCTGTCCCTAGAAAAAATGTTTTTTTAAAGCACACTATAGCACAAGGAGAATTCCCCTCACTTTCCTTCTTTGTCCCTAGAAACAAGGACTGGCACAGTGAAAGAAACTGACACTCTCCCTACCTACAGTTTTCTGTCCCTAGAAAAAACTGTTTTTTTAAAGCACACTATAGCACAAGGAGAAATCCCCTCACTTTCCTTCTTTGTCCCTAGAAACAAGGACTGGCACAGTGAAAGAAACTGACACTCTCCCTACCTACAGTTTTCTGTCCCTAGAAAAAATGTTTTTTTAAAGCACACTATAGCACAAGGAGAAATCCCCTCACTTTCCTTCTTTGTCCCTAGAAACAAGGACTGGCACAGTGAAAGAAACTGACACTCTCCCTACCTACAGTTTTCTGTCCCTAGAAAAAATGTTTTTTTAAAGCACACTATAGCACAAGGAGAAATCCCCTCACTTTCCTTCTTTGTCCCTAGAAACAAGGACTGGCACAGTGAAAGAAACTGACACTCTCCCTACCTACAGTTTTCTGTCCCTAGAAAAAATGTTTTTTTAAAGCACACTATAGCACAAGGAGAAATCCCCTCACTTTCCTTCTTTGTCCCTAGAAACAAGGACTGGCACAGTGAAAGAAACTGACACTCTCCCTACCTACAGTTTTCTGTCCCTAGAAAAAATGTTTTTTTAAAGCACACTATAGCACAAGGAGAAATCCCCTCACTTTCCTTCTTTGTCCCTAGAAACAAGGACTGGCACAGTGAAAGAAACTGACACTCTCCCTACCTACAGTTTTCTGTCCCTAGAAAAAATGTTTTTTTAAAGCACACTATAGCACAAGGAGAAATCCCCTCACTTTCCTTCTTTGTCCCTAGAAACAAGGACTGGCACAGTGAAAGAAACTGACACTCTCCCTACCTACAGTTTTCTGTCCCTAGAAAAAATGTTTTTTTAAAGCACACTATAGCACAAGGAGAAATCCCCTCACTTTCCTTCTTTGTCCCTAGAAACAAGGACTGGCACAGTGAAAGAAACTGACACTCTCCCTACCTACAGTTTTCTGTCCCTAGAAAAAATGTTTTTTTAAAGCACACTATAGCACAAGGAGAAATCCCCTCACTTTCCTTCTTTGTCCCTAGAAACAAGGACTGGCACAGTGAAAGAAACTGACACTCTCCCTACCTACAGTTTTCTGTCCCTAGAAAAAATGTTTTTTTAAAGCACACTATAGCACAAGGAGAATTCCCCTCACTTTCCTTCTTTGTCCCTAGAAACAAGGACTGGCACAGTGAAAGAAACTGACACTCTCCCTACCTACAGTTTTCTGTCCCTAGAAAAAATGTTTTTTTAAAGCACACTATAGCACAAGGAGAAATCCCCTCACTTTCCTTCTTTGTCCCTAGAAACAAGGACTGGCACAGTGAAAGAAACTGACACTCTCCCTACCTACAGTTTTCTGTCCCTAGAAAAAATGTTTTTTTAAAGCACACTATAGCACAAGGAGAATTCCCCTCACTTTCCTTCTTTGTCCCTAGAAACAAGGACTGGCACAGTGAAAGAAACTGACACTCTCCCTACCTACAGTTTTCTGTCCCTAGAAAAAATGTTTTTTTAAAGCACACTATAGCACAAGGAGAAATCCCCTCACTTTCCTTCTTTGTCCCTAGAAACAAGGACTGGCACAGTGAAAGAAACTGACACTCTCCCTACCTACAGTTTTCTGTCCCTAGAAAAAATGTTTTTTTAAAGCACACTATAGCACAAGGAGAAATCCCCTCACTTTCCTTCTTTGTCCCTAGAAACAAGGACTGGCACAGTGAAAGAAACTGACACTCTCCCTACCTACAGTTTTCTGTCCCTAGAAAAAATGTTTTTTTAAAGCACACTATAGCACAAGGAGAAATCCCCTCACTTTCCTTCTTTGTCCCTAGAAACAAGGACTGGCACAGTGAAAGAAACTGACACTCTCCCTACCTACAGTTTTCTGTCCCTAGAAAAAATGTTTTTTTAAAGCACACTATAGCACAAGGAGAAATCCCCTCACTTTCCTTCTTTGTCCCTAGAAACAAGGACTCGCACAGTAAAACACACTGACACTCTCCCTACCTATCCTTCTCTTTCCCTAAACTAAAGGAATCCAGGTTAAGCAAGAAAGAAATAAATGTCACTGTCCCTGCCTATGCTTGTCTTTCCCTGCTCCGGAACACACTACACTAGGCCGCCGTGCTGGCGGCCTTTTATAGTGTGGGGCGTGTACTAAACACCCTCAGCAATAATTGGCCACAGGCATCCTGCCTGTGGCCAATCATTGCTCTCCTCGCTGCCGGCGCTGTGATTGGCCAAGCATGCGGGGTCACAGTGCATGCTTGGCCAATCACAGCGCCTGGATGACACTGCGATGGCGTAGTGCATTGTGGGCCGTTCGCGTCACTCGAATTTGGCGCGAACGGCCCAAATCGTTCGATCTTCGTCGAACGATCGAACAGCCGATGTTTGAGTCGAACGTATTGTGAGGGGGTTAGCTCGGCAGCGGGTGTGTGTGACCCCCGAGATGGGCTCCCCACACAAAAACAGGCCCAGCAAACGGAGGTTGTGGTTTTCAAAATCAAAAAGGTGCGGTTTATTTTCTATTTACAGTGACAAAACACAGCAAAGCAAAAGAAACATAAACAAAATAAATCCTGGTCAACTTGACCTCTGACTAAACATACAGGTTTCCTAACTAACAACTGGGATCAGCCTAGTGCTGTCCTAGTCCCTAAGTCCCTGGTTTTAAATGTCCAAGCAAATAGCCACACAGGCTTTGTCTCACCGCACAGGGGTTCACTCTCCCTAGACAGTCCACACAGGTCTGGTTCCAGGCATGAGCTAACATCTAATGAAGCTGGGAGTTCTTATAGAGGCCTAAATGAGCTGACAAGGTTCAGCTGGTCTCCTCATCTCTGTCTGCACGACGCCCCACACTCTCCCTAGAGGTATGAGTCATCCATGAGCCCACTAGCCTTATACAACTCTCCACCTAGTTGTATAAGTCGGCGTAAAGCCTGAATCTGGGCGAAATATATCTACCCCCCTGGATGCAACCAGGTGACTTTACCTTCCTGCTGTCACATACCCCCCCCCTCTTGTTTTAACCTCGGGGTTGGAACACCAGCAATCAGGCATTCATGTACTCGAGACAAAGCATCCACATTCCCCATTTGAACGCCAGGGCGATGCTTTACTGTGAAGTTGAATTCCTGGAGGGCCAGGAACCACCTATTCACTCTTCTATTTGTTTCCTTGTTTTGAGCCATCCACTTTAACGGAGCGTGATCCGTAACCATGTCAAAGTGCCTACCTAGCAGGTAGTACCGAAGGGAATCTAGAGCCCACTTCACCGCTAAACACTCCTTTTCAACGGTGGCGTAATTTACCTCATGGGACTTCAACTTCCTGCTGAGGTAAATGACTGGGTGCTCTTCCCCGTTCCAGACCTGGGACAATACTGCTCCTAACCCCACATCTGACGCATCACTTTGTACGACAAAGTCTTTAGAGAAGTCGGGTGAGTACAACACTGGCTGGCTACATAAGGCTTGTTTCAAGAATTGGAATGCTGCCTCAGCCTCGGGGGTCCATTTAATCATGACCGACCCTTTCCCCTTCGTCAGGTTGGTTAGGGGCACAGCCTTAGAAGCAAAGTGGGGAATGAATCGCCGATAATACCCCGCGATTCCCAGAAAGGCTCGTACCTGCTTCTTGCTGTTGGGACGTGGCCAACTCTGGATGGCCTCGACTTTGTTGAGTTGGGGTTTTATTACTCCCCTCCCAATGGTGTACCCAAGATATTTGGCCTCCTCCTGCCCAATGGTACACTTCTTGGGGTTAGCCGTAAACCCCGCTTCCCGAACAGAGTCCAGGACTGCTTGCACTTTTGGCAGATGTGAGGCCCAATCTGTGCTATGGACAATTATGTCATCCAGGTAAGCCGCAGCATACTTCCGATGGGGCCTCAGCATCTGGTCCATTTTCCGCTGGAATGTGGCCGGCGCATTCTGTAACCCGAACGGCATTCTTTTATATTGGAACGCCCCGTCTGGGGTTACAAATGCGGTTTTCTCTTTGGCCGACTTGGCCAGGGGGATTTGCCAATACCCTTTTGTGAGGTCAAGAGTCGTCATGTATCGGGCTGTTCCCAGCCGGTCGATCAACTCATCTATACGTGGCATGGGGTAGGTGTCAAATTTTGTAACTTTGTTCAACTGACGAAAATCGTTACAAAATCGCCAGCTCCCATCCGGTTTAGGCACCAACACAATGGGACTAGACCAATCACTTTGGGACTCCTCTATCACCCCTAAGTTCAGCATTTTCTGTACTTCCTCCCGTATTGCCTCCCGTCGGGCCTCTGGGATCCGATAGGGTTTTAACTTCACCCTTTCACCGGGCGGGGTAATGATGTCATGCTCTACCCCAGATGTTTGTCCCGGCAGCTCAGAGAATACCTCCTTGTTGCGAAGCACAAACTCCTTAACCTCCTGTTGTTGGGGTTGTGACAAGGTGGCTGCTATTCCAACCTCAGGAATCACGCAACCAGTTTGAGCTGGTGACCAAGTGTCTGCGACTAGGGACTCTCTATCCCTCCAGGCTTTCAACAGATTAACGTGATAGATCTGTTCGGGCTTTCGCCTTCCTGGTTGTCTGACCTTGTAATTCACTTCGCTCACTTTTTCCATTATCTCGTAGGGGCCTTGCCATTTGGCAAGGAATTTACTTTCAACCGTAGGGACAAGTACCAGTATCCTATCCCCCGGGGAAAAGGTACGGGTCTTGGCTCCACGGTTGTACACTCTCTGCTGTGCTAACTGCGCTTGGGCCAAATGTTCCTTCACGATGGGCATTACCTGTGCAATTCGGTCTTGCATCAGGGCGACATGCTCAATCACACTCCTGTGGGGAGAACTCTCACTTTCCCAAGTTTCCTTGGCAATATCCAACAGCCCTCTTGGGTGTCTCCCATACAGTAACTCAAAGGGGGAGAATCCCGTAGAGGATTGGGGCACCTCCCTAATAGCAAACATCAGATAAGGAAGTAGACAGTCCCAATCCTTTCCATCTCTATCCACCACTTTCTTCAACATTTGTTTTAGGGTTTTGTTGAACCTTTCAACCAGCCCATCGGTTTGGGGGTGATACACAGATGTACGTAATTGCGTCACTTTGAACAATTTACACAGCTCCTTCATAACCCGGGACATAAAGGGTGTACCTTGGTCCGTAAGCAGTTCTTTACAAATACCCACCCGGCTAAACACAAGAGATAGCTCTTTGGCTATGGTTTTGGCCGAGGTATTTCGGAGAGGGATCGCTTCTGGATAACGGGTGGCATAGTCCATTATAACTAATATGTACTGGTGCCCCCTAGCGGACTTGATTATAGGACCTACCAAATCCATGGCGATCCTCTCAAACGGGACCTCAATGATGGGTAGAGGGACCAGCGGGCTACGGAAATGTGGCATTGGGGCCGACCTCTGACACACAGGGCAGGAGGAACAATAATTTTCTATGTCCTTCATCACCCCCGGCCAATAGAATCTCTGTAATACCCTCTCTCGGGTTTTCTCTGTCCCCAGATGACCTCCAAGAATGTGCCCATGGGCCAACTCCAACACCAACTTCCTGTAAGGTTTGGGCACCACAAGCTGCTCAACGGTTTCTTCTGCCCTTTTTGCCACCCGATACAGTAGGTCCTTCTCTACGCTGAAGTATGGGTAAGTGCAGGTATTATCTGGGTTCACTAACTCGCCATCTATTTTCACTACGTTTTCCCGTGCCTTTATTAGGGCGGGGTCTTTCAACTGTTCTGTGGCAAAGTTTTCCCTGTGAACCTCAAGATCAGAAAACTCCACAGACGGTAGGTTTTCGTCTGAGGAGGTGGGCTCCTCTCCAGTTTCTTGAGTCTCCCCTGCCAATACTGATAAGGGAAATTCCGGAGAGTCCTCACCACTCTCAGGGGAGTTCTGGCTATCACATTCCTGGTACATAGGGGCACCAGTGGGGGGCTCAGGATCATCCCACAGTTCCCAGAACTTCGGAAAATCCCTTCCCACAATGGCGTCATGCGGTAACTGAGATACTAAGCCCACTGGATGAGAGAGGGTACCTTTGGGGGTCTCGAAACACACTGTAGTCACTGGATACTCTCGGGTGTCCCCATGCACACAAATAACAGCTACCTTGCTATTCCCAGAGACCTCTGTTTTAACTAACTCAGCCTTTATCAGGGTCACAAGGCTACCTGAATCCAACAATACCACAACATTTCTACCATTAACACACATTTTGCATAAATGTTTCTCAGTTCCTCGAATGGCAGTGCATGCGACTGTCGCACACAGCGACTGACGTCTGCCCGTCAGAAAGTCACACTGCATGGGTTCCTCCACAACCGGGCAATTGGCTGCAATATGTCCCGCTTGCCGGCAGCGGTAGCAAACGATCCTTCTTGCGGCCTCTTGAGCCGCTGATTTCCCAGGCTGTTCTCGCCAAACTTGGGGTAGAGCTCCCACCCTCTCACTCTCTCCACCCTCACCCCTTGGAATCCTCTTATCCGCCCCTGGGGATGGTCTGGTCTTAGGGTGGAAAGTCCGAGTGTCTCTGGAAGAGGCCGTCAGGTTCTCTGTAGCCAAGTATTTCTCCACACGATCCACAAGACCATCGGCCGTCTCTGGGTCTCCATGGCTTACCCACTTTTGGATGGCAGTAGGAAGAGCTCTCAAAAACCGATCCATTACAACACGTTCCACAATCTTTGGTGCGGACAAAGTCTCTGGCTGTAGCCACTTTCTGCTCAGGTGAATGAGATCATACATTTGAGACCTGGGGGGTTTTCCAAGCTGGAAAGTCCAGTTATGCACACGCTGAGCCCGGACAGCCTGGGTGACACCCAGCCTTGCCAATATTTCAGCTTTTAGCATCACATAGTCTTTTGCTTGGTTAGGCTCTAGGTCATAGTAAGCTTTCTGCGATTCACCAGTTAACAGAGGAGCCACCAGTCCAGCCCACTGCTCCTCAGGCCACTTTTCTCTTTCAGCGGTCCTTTCAAATGTGGTCAAAAATACCTCTGGATCATCCTCTCCAGTCATTTTTGTCAATAAACGACTCACCCCAAAGGACGCGGTATTAGTGGGACGGCTTTCCTCACTGGTCTGCGGACGTTGCTGCATTACTGCTTCCATCTGTTGTTGTAGTCTCTGCTCTTGCTTCTGCAACAGGTCTATGAAGCGGGCCTCAGATTGCTGCTGGGCTTGTTGCTGAGCCTCCAGACTCTGTTGCAAAGTTGCGTTTGTCTGCTGCTGGGCTGCAAGGCTCTGTTGATGAGCTTGCTGCTGGGCTGCGAAGTTCTTTTGCAAACCTGCATTTGTCTGCTGTTGATTGGCATTTGCTAGAGCCAGCTGCTTCAGTATCTCCTCCATGCTGGCTTAAAAAAAAAAACTGCCCGCATTCTCCACCAACTGTGAGGGGGTTAGCTCGGCAGCGGGTGTGTGTGACCCCCGAGATGGGCTCCCCACACAAAAACAGGCCCATCAAACGGAGGTTGTGGTTTTCAAAATCAAAAAGGTGCGGTTTATTTTCTATTTACAGTGACAAAACACAGCAAAGCAAAAGAAACATAAACAAAATAAATCCTGGTCAACTTGACCTCTGACTAAACATACAGGTTTCCTAACTAACAACTGGGATCAGCCTAGTGCTGTCCTAGTCCCTAAGTCCCTGGTTTTAAATGTCCAAGCAAATAGCCACACAGGCTTTGTCTCACCGCACAGGGGTTCACTCTCCCTAGACAGTCCACACAGGTCTGGTTCCAGGCATGAGCTAACATCTAATGAAGCTGGGAGTTCTTATAGAGGCCTAAATGAGCTGACAAGGTTCAGCTGGTCTCCTCATCTCTGTCTGCACGACGCCCCACACTCTCCCTAGAGGTATGAGTCATCCATGAGCCCACTAGCCTTATACAACTCTCCACCTAGTTGTATAAGTCGGCGTAAAGCCTGAATCTGGGCGAAATATATCTACCCCCCTGGATGCAACCAGGTGACTTTACCTTCCTGCTGTCACATTATGTTCGACTCGAACACGAAGCTCATCCCTACTCTGGAGATAAAAGGGAAGAAGAGGAGCAGCGCCATCTAAGTGTAGCAATAACATGCCTTAATACAGGTAACAGAAGAGACAGTCACAAGATGAGGTCTCTGAGATACATGGATGCGCTGGGAGCCACCAGCACCGCCGGAGCCATCAACACCACTCCAGAAACAACATAACACCCGATACAGAGTGGAAGACCACTAATATACAGCGCGCTTTTTCACTTCAGTCGCCATGTACTGGTGCTAAAAAAAAATGTGGGGGGGCGGCAAACAAACCCCTCCAGGTCCGCACTCACCCCACAAACGGAACCCTCCAGCGGTCACAGCTCCCCTGATACCCTGCACCGTGGCTTCTCCGGCTTCCACTAGGCTAACCCAGGCTTCATTAGATCATCCTCCTGTCCTGATTGGCTGGGACGAGAAGCCGGAAACAGATGGCGATTATTGATTCGCTAATATCACAAGTGGAAGGATTTGGGGTGCACTGCTCTGTGTTCGAGGACAACCTTTTACAAGCCAATTAGAGCCTCACGCTCTAATCACGTTTGTAAAAAATAAATAAAAAATTACAGACCTCATAGAAAGCTATTAGTCTGGTGGGCCGCATGCAAACTAGGGGGAGGCGGCTCCCCTGCGCCCCTTATGGACTGGCCGCCACTGCTTGTGAGTGTCTTTTCTTTTACCTATATTCCAGTATTTTATTGCTACACTTAGATGGCGCTGCTCCTTGTCTTCCTTCTTACTTTTTTTTACTAAGGGCCAGTTCACACCATAGAAACGCAGTCCAGATGCGTTCCACATGCTTTTCTGCACGTGTGTTTTTACGCGTTTTTGATGCAGTCCAGTGCATTTTTCCCCCCCTCTTTTTCTTAAACTTAAATAAGGACATGTGTGTTCCAGTGCGTTTCTGATGCAGTCCAGTGCGTTTGTGATGCTTTTTACAGCGTTCCGCACAGTCCAGTGCAAGAAAAATGCAGCATGTTTTTTTCTGGAACTGCAAGCACTGATGTGAACTATGTCAATAACCGGTTTCCGACTGGCTCACGTCTTTTTACAGGGGCAGAATTGCACCCCTGCGCGAAACCCCGTATATATAAGGGGCTCCCTTTAAGAGCCGCCAGAGGGCGTGCCCGCTGTATTGCGGGGGACCCGATGTGTGTGCGGCCGCCGGCCGCGATCGCCGCTGGCCATGCCCGATAGCGTGTATGGGAGCCAGCGCGGGGATTTGTGTGTGTAAACACACAAATCCCTGTCCTGTCAGGAGAGAGGAGACATATTGTTTGTTCCTAGGAAGTAGGAACAATGATATGTCTCCTCCCCTAGTCACTCCCATCCCCACACAGTTAGAACACACTGAGGGAACACATTTAACCCCTTTTTCACCCCCTAGTGTTAACCCCTTCCCTACCCATGACATTTACACAGTAATCAGTGCATTTTTATAGCACTGATCGCTGTATAATTGTCAATGTGTCAGATCTGTCCGTCGCAATGTCGCAGTACTGCTAAAAATTGCAGATCAACGCCATTTTTTTTCTTCAAAATTTACGCTTTTTTTTGTCTATAGCGCAAAAAATAAAAACCGCAGAGGTGATCAAATACCGCCTATTTGTGGGGAAAAAATTACTTAAATTTTGTTTTGGGTACAGCGTAGCACGACCGCGCAATTACCAGTAAGGCCCCTTTCACACTGGGGCGGGAGGTGCGTCGGTGGTAAAGCACCGCTATTTTTAGCGGCACTTTACCGCCAATTTCGCGGCGCCCGCTAGCGGCCGAAAAAGGGGTAAAAACCATGGCAAAGCGCCTCTGCAGAGGCACATTGCCGGCGGTATAGCCGCGGTGTCCCATTGATTTCAATGGGCAGAAGCGGTGGAGCAGCGGTATACACAACGCTCCTTCACCGCTCCAAAGATGCAGGACTTTTTTAACTGTCCTACTAGCGCACCGCTCCAGTGTGAAAGCCCTCGGGGCTTTCACACTGGAGACACAGCAGCGGCTGTTTCTGGTCGGTTTGCAGGCACTATTATTAGCGCAATAGCGCCTGCAAAGCGTCCCAGTGTGAAAGGGGTCTTAAAGCGATGCAGTGCCAAATTGTAAAAAGTGCTCTGGTCAGGAAGGGGGTAAAACCTTCCGGGGCTGAAGTGGTTAAAGACCATATAACGTAGTTTCCATGCGGTTTTGAAGCAGAAAAAAAAACGCACTGGACTGCATGTGGTGTGAACTGGAACTAAATCAGCACTGGTAAAAATAGAATATTTTTTTTTTTTTTAATTACCTTTTTATAGCGGCCACCCAAGTACTATCTTCAACAGCCAAAATAATAGTCTCAACTGAACAAGTCTTTACAGCAAGTTTGTGGCAGGTGTAGCGTAACGCTTGGCCACAAGGTGGGGCGCTGACACAATTCGCTCTTCACGAAGCAGGTCTCAGTGCTAGATCACGCATGCGCAAGCTCTGAGGGCCGTAGCAAGCCCCTATTCGCTCTTCACTCAGCCAATGAGATGAGGACGTATCGCAGATGGACCCGGAAGTGCTGAGGTGACTGACTGGACTTCCGGTTAGGGAAGATGGAGACTTTGCACCGGCTTCGGCAGTTTGATGCCTATCCCAAGACTCTGGAGGACTTCCGAGTGAAGACATGCGGCGGGGCTATAGGTGAGGAGGGGGGACCGTGCGCTGACCGGTGTGACCGACACGTTACCCACAATTGTTAGGGCTGCCAGGTGTCCTCCCTTCCCAGGGACAGGCATGGCTCCTGAGTGTGTACTGCACTGTACATGGGGGAGGGGTATAGAGCACTCTACATGACAACCCGACCACCTACCGTCACTACTTACCTGTGTGTACTCTACACCTGACACCCTGTGTGTGTGTGGTCATATATATATATATATGTGTGTGTGTGTATGTATATGTATATATATATGTAGCACACGGACCCTTTTCCCCCACCTTTTGGCTCACTTGCAGGAAAAGGGCACACCGTACTATATGCCCGTACACTCCTGGATGAAGAGGTTAAGCGGTGTCATGTATTTGGGTCCCACAGCTACGTTCTCCATCAGTTGGTTCTCATCTCCTAGGGTATAGGGACAAGTCTCTGTTTTCCCCCCCAAGTAATTCCAATGTCCACCCCACGCTAAACTCCAATGTTGAGTTTATTTTTCTCCAATGTTCAGCAGATAGGAAAGGGTGAATAAGATACAGGACAGCAAGGTTTTGGGAGGTAGGTCCAGACACAAAATGTTACAATCACCACTCAATCCCTGAGTGGGTTCAGCTCACCCGGATAGTCTCCTGTAAAAGTGGATCCTAGCAGCCGAAGTGATGCTCGGACGCTCAATTAGGTTCTTTTCTTAGATACGATCGGGAGATCCTCTGCCACAGAATCTATCAGATCCCGAACTTCTTAGCTTCTGGTACACAAGGACAGGTGCCAGCAGCAACACATTACTAGGCCCTTGGTGGATAGATGAATCCCTCCAGAAAGTTACCGGGCCCCTTCCTTCACCGTGAACTCTCACCGGTCCCTCAGAAAGGTCCTCCCCCGGCCTCCTTCTTAGAAGCGGGCTCCCTCGCAAGGGACACCCTGGTATTCCTCTTCCCAGAAGTGGACTCCAGCTAAAGGTACTGGGCCCAGTGTTGGATTTGCAGCCACAGGGCTAAAGGTGCCTGGGACTGATGCGCATGCGGCCCCATGACCTGGAGGGCCGCGCACCTGGGCTCGGACTCCCGACTCCTCTCCTCTCCAACTCTGACCTCTGTCTCAGGCAGCGTCTGCTGCTTATGTATCCTCTCCCAGCATGCACAGCAGGCCAACCACGCCCTCTGTACCGCTGCCGAGAGAGGACACCCTAAGGCACAACACTTTTACTAGTGGTTTAACCCTGACCTGTCATGGCAGCGCCACCTACAGTAAGGTGACCAGATTTTTTAAATGAAATCCGGGGACATATTTTATTTTTTTACTAGTAATGGCGGCAATCAGCGACTCTCTGCCCGTCGCCACTGCCGTCCGCCTCACAGCCTGTCAAGGCTTACTCTCTGGGCCCCGGCTACTACTGGGTGGGGAGCGGAGGAAGATCACTCCGCCAGGGAAGGCAAGGAGATAAGCAGGCATGTGGCTGGCCGGGACTTAAGCCGAGGCAGAAGAACATGCGAGCGGAGCTGATTGGACATGCACCCGAAACTGAAGAAATATTCCCTCTGCTCCGACCAGCACATGATCATCAGAAAGGGGCACAGATAATGGAAAAAAATACCCCCCCCCCCCTAAGCTAGGGTGACCAGACATGCCCAGTTTCAGGGGACAGTCCCCTGATTGAGGACACTGTCCCCGGACCAAGTCTGTCCCCGGTTTTGTCCCCGGATTTGATTTGAACAGGAGCAGGGGCAATTTTAAAGACAGTCAGTGCAGAATAAAAAAAAAAAAAAGGATTCTGAATTACACACCCCCGCTCCGCCGCTCCTACTAGCTTAGGAGGGTGTATTTTTTCCATTATCTGTGCCCCTTTCTGATGATCATGTGCTGAGCGGAGGGAATATTTCTTCAGTTTCGGGTGCATGCCCATTCAGCTCCGCACGCATGTTCTTCTGCCTTGGCTCAAGTCCCAGCCAGCCGCCTGCCTGCTTATCTTCTTGCCTTCCCTGCCGGAGTGATCTTCCTCCGCTTCCCACCCAGTAGTAGCCGGGGCCCGGAGAGTAAGACTTGACAGGCTGTGAGGCGAGTGGCGGCGGCGACGGGCAGAGAGTCGCCGATTGCCGCCATTTCTAGTAAAAAAAAAAAAAAATGTGTCCCCGGATTTCATTTTAAAAATCTGGTCACCTTACCCTAAGCTAGTAGGTGCGGTGGAGCGGAGGTGTGCAAGTCAGATTTTTTTTTTTTATTCTGCACTGACTGTCTTTGAACTTGCCCCAGCCCCTGTTCAAATCCAATCCGGGGACAGACTTGGTCCGGGGACAGTGTCTTCAATCCGGGGGACTGTCCCCTGAAACCGGGGATGTCTGGTCACCCTAACCTACAGGCCACAGGGAACTGCACACCAGTATACCACCTGCGGAAACAAAGTAGCACAACCTATCAATGAGAACGGTCTGAGCTTAACTAACTCAAACCAGCCCCCTAAATTTGGGTATATAGCACCCCTAAAAGGGGTGGGCGCTATATATATAGATATATATATATATCTATCTCCCTGACACCGTATGTGTGTGTGTGTGTGTGTGTGTGTGTGTGTGTGTGTACACACACACACACACACACACACACACACACACAGTGTGGGGTGAGCTGCACTGTGAAGGCAGTTTTCATTGTTTTCAAGTGAACCTGAGGAAGAGAAGAACAGAAAATAAGACAATATTTATGTTTTGTCTTATCTTCATTTTCTTATGTTTCAGTAGCTAGTGCGTGACAAATATAAATCTCCTGAAGAAGCTACCACTAGTGAATGAATGAATGAGTGACTTGTATAGCGCTCACATGCGAACTGAATCGCCTCTAGGCGCTTTTGCAGCCAGTGTCTGCTTGGCTGGTGCGGTCATTTTACCCTGTAGGATCTTGACACGCTTGGGACACACAGTCGTACACACATATATACTGGGTCAATTTGGACAAGATCCAATTAACCTACCAGCATGTCTTTGGAGTGAAACATGTTGAGAGTTTTGTCCGTCTGCACATTCTGAAACTGTATGCCTATGTAGCGGGTATGTACTTTTTTAAACTGGTGAGGACACCAGTGATGCATAGTTCTCTGCGGCCCAGCAGGTGGCGCTGTCACTTTGGGCCGGGGTTGAACCATCGCTGCAGTGCTGTACCCTTTGTGACCTCTCGCAGCGGTTGTACGGCGGGGCGGGGAGCCCGCCGTGCATCCTGGGAGAGGGTATAAAGGGGGCGGACATCTTCACCACGAGGTTCGAGTCCCGGGCACCTTCAGCCTGAGGGCTGTGGTTGCGGTCGGTGTCCAGGCGGCCTAGGCCTGGACACTTGGAGTTCGTGTTCCATCCCAGACACCTTCAGTCTGGGGTGAGGTACTCAGCCGGAGGCCTGGGGCCCAGTACCTTCCGCTGGGTCCCGCGAGGGAGGGATCGATCATCCTAGGGGGCCCCGGGAGTGGGGCACCCGAATCCAGAGGCGTAAGGGACCGGAGGAGGGACTCACCCGAAGACCTGGTGCAGCAGATTGCCAGTGCCGGGTGAACCTCAGGAGACCGCCCGGAGGAATATCTTTCCCGAACAGGGGCCAAGTTCAGAGAAGAAGTTCAGTCCACGTACAATGACCGGTGGCAGCGGTCTAGCTATTTCAATCAGGTCAGTGGCAGAGGCCTGCAATTAGGCCTGTGGCAGGGGCCTCAACAGTTCATCCGGTCGGTGGCAGAGACCAAAACTCACGGTCGGTGGCAGAGACCGTGCGCCAGGCCTATTCGCTAGAAAAGGAATAGGAGAGTTCAGCTGTGCCTGGGCCTACTCGTTCCCACACCCCCATGTTCGTCTGTTATTGGAAGTTCAACTGAGTGTCTTCACCGTACTGTATGAGAAATAAAGGAGTGTTGGACTTTCGATTGGTCTGGGGCTCTATTATTGGCAGACACATTTCCATGGAACAACTGAGGCTTCGTATGCAGTGGACAGACCCGGGAGGTAAATCAACTAACTTTGCTCAACCCTCTTATACACACACACGAGGGGAGAGCTTGGCGTAGTGTTCCTGCACTCTCCTCTCCCAGATACCCCTAGACACAAGCCATTCACAATAGGGGAATAGGAGAGTGAGGCTTCGCTACACCTATTTTTTTGATGGATGTTATTCTATCAATTTTAACTTTTATATAAATACAATTATTTTTCAATATATTTATTTGTGTTATAATTGCACCTTTAAAATCCCAATTTCCTCTTCATACTTGCCTATCTAAACGGGATGTGGTGCCAATGATTTATAGATGACAAGTTGTTCAAATTTCACCTGTATTAGACAGGTATCTGCTCCCCTCTCCCCCCTGAAAGGTGCCAAATGTGACACCGGAGGGGGGGGGGATCCGAAAAGCGGAAGTTCAATTTTTGGGTGGAACTCCGCTTTAAACGCCAAAAACCTGTGTTACACCACAGTTTTGAAAAAGTGACATTGTGTGATACATCAGCTCAGTGCACAGGAAGGAACAAGGACACTGTAATTCCGGCAAGATAAACAGGTATTTTCTGTATTTGCAGGAAATATTCTTAGCTTGAAAACAAAAAATTCAGCCACCATATCTAAGGGCTGCTAATCTGCAATATTTTTGTTCTTAGATGTCTTTTACAGGGGCCATTTTTTTAGGACAGGCACTTTTGCCCATACAATTCTGGTGGGTTCTGATGCCTGTGGCAATGCAGTGAACAGCCCCCTTCCAGCAGCCCTGTCATAATCATTCACAGGATGACATGCGCAGCAGCTACCCGTATTCAGGGACACGTGTCCTGAATGCAGAAATTTCACATTCCGGGAATACGTTCTTCTGCACATGAGTACAGCTCAGAACAGCATACAGTTGCTGTATTTTTCAGCAGGTCATTTATTTTTATTTTTTTTGGGCTTCTGCTGTGTGTGTGCCTCCTGGCCGCCAGTATATGCCCAGTTTATATGCTATACAAGCAGTAGTGCCCACGTGTGCATAGACCCTTAGAGAGATTTTTATTTTTCTTCTTTTGTTTTCAGCTCTTCCATAAATCGCATCAATAGCTAGATCTGCTCTTGCACAATGTGCCAGCTCACAAAGCTCCTCAAGTGAGGATAACTTTTTCCAGAGCTGCTTTAGGACACAGAGAGGTGAGATGACAAGGCACTGTTGTTACACAAACAGAAGTTGGTGAACCGTAAATCTTTAAACAATGATGTGACTGTGTAGGTGGAAGTTAAACTTTTTCTGTCCATAAGCCACAATAGGCAGACAGGTTGGGCAGAAAAAGAACTAGGTTTAAAGGAAAACCCTCAAGTTTTTTTTTCCTTGGAGCCCAGAAAGAATTGCACTGACATTCAGGAAAGGGACCTTCCAGCTTGTTATAGGCATTCTGTTTGAATGCTTGGATCTTTGATGGTATGGGGGCGCATTAGTGCATAAGAAATGGGCAAAATGGCACCATCAATGCTGAAAGATATATCCAGGTTTTATAGCAGCATATGCTCAGGAAAGAATTGAACAACATTCCTCTCCTGAAACTCCAGCAACCAGTCTCCTCAGTTTCCAGACATTTACAGAAAAGGGCATATTACACTTCACAGTGGTAAACCTGGCCCTGCCCACTACTTTTTTGGAATTGGGGTTGTGCTTTGTCTTTTTTTTTGCCCTGTCCTGACTTTTTTGAGAGGTGTTGCAGAGAGACAATGACGGCTTGTGTGCAGAAGACCCTGTAGGTTTCCTGTTGGAGCGCTGGATGTATAGCAAAAGCTTTACTATTGGCCGTCAATAGTAGTGCAAATAATAAAGAAAGCGCCACAATCCAGGAGGTGGCATACACCTTATTACACCCAACTATTTATAACCCAGCATATTTTAAGTCTAAAGAGCATTGGTGAAGCACAAGGTTTAGAAACCTTGCCATTTACCTGAAGTTTGTGGATTTATAAGAAAGAGGAATGCCGCACACCAACATGCAAAATTATATTCTTTATTAAAGTGGTTGTAAACCCTTACAACACACTTTTTGCTACAGTTAAGCCTACCTGTAGCTACCCTGGATATCTCCTAAACCTGAATGGTTTAGGAGATATCCCCTGTTCCCTGCATGTGCTGATGTCATTGGCACATGCGCACTGAAGCAATGGCACGTATGTGCCGTTGCTTCAGTGAGTGTGCCGTTACCGGCGGCTCCCGCGCGCATGCGCGGGAGTGACGCCATCGCGGCTCCTGCCAATCGCAGCACTGGAGCCACGATACCCGAGGGTAAATCCCTGTGAGAGATGTTACCTCCTGGAGGGGGGTACGAGGACCACTGTGGGGGTTTTGATGTAAGAAAAGTAATTCATAATGAGCTAGTATGCTATGCATACTAGCTCATTATGCCTTTGCCAGTTTATTTATTTATTTTGCTAAGGTTTACAACCACTTTAAAATAATAGGAACGGATTCTATTCTGACATGTTTCATGCTAGGCACAGCGCCTTTTCAAAGAGAATGTACTGTGCCTAGGGTTCAACATGTCAGAAGAGAACCTGTTCCCGCTGGCAGGTATAATTTTGCATCTCAGAGTGAGGCATTCATGTTGCTGGTACAATTTATTGAGTCAGTACTTGAGATATGATTGTGGAGACTGATCTTTCTTGGAGCAGCATGTGATATATTTGACTTTCTGTGTATAGTCAGAACGAGAAGGGAAAGCCAAAAGATTTCTTAAGGCAGAAGTGAAGAGAGAACGCGCCCTTGGGGACACAAACCGGATCAGTTTGGGCAGTAGATATCATTTGTGCGGTTTTGGTAATGATGCCAATTGGATAGAATACAAAAGTTTCAGTCTTATGGTTTTTTATTTGCAAGTTTAAGTGCGTTGCCCAAGTCATAAGTTTCCATTAGCCTTGAGTCTGAATGTTGGTATTGTATCATACATGTGCACTAATTTGTCATTCTTATCCAAATTTTCATTTTTCTTTCCAGTTACCGTGATTAGTGGTCTTATAATGCTGATTTTGTTTTTCTCTGAGCTCCAGTATTTTCTTACTAAAGAGGTAAGTCCTCTTTCATTTTTGTTTTTTGCTGTTTAATTTGATTTATATTTCTGATGTCTTAAAGCGGAATTTTACCCATAACCACTTGATAAAAAATGTTCTTTAGCAAGGAACATACATTACACATTAATAATTGTGCTACCAAAATTAGTGTGCTGTAAAATGTCTCCAGCATTGCTCCTGGTTTTACTTGCTGTAGACAGCCATTTTGCGGAAGCCTAGAACCACGTGAGCAGCAGTAATTCATAAAGCTGAGCTAAACCCATCAATTTAGCACCCCCCCCCCAAAAAAAAAATCAACCTGCAAGACAAAGGCATAATGAGTGCCTTAGATCAAAGCCCAGGCAGTGGTCCCGGCACGCTGCTCTGCCCAGCGACATGTCTCCCAGAGTTATTTCCGGGTATCGTGGGCTCCGGCGCTGTGATCAGCCAGAGCCGCAATAATGTCACTCCCACCCATGCGTGCGGGAGCCGCCAGTAGCGGCACAAACAAGCCGTTTCTTCAGTGCGCGTGTGCCGATGATGCTGGCACATGCTGATACAGGGGATATCTCCTAAACTGTGCTGGTTTAGGAGATATTCACCGTTGCTACAGGTAAGTCTTATTATAGAAAAGTGGTTATAAAGGGTTTACAACCACTTTAACGGTTTCAAAAAACAGTTACATTCCCGGAATGCCGGGATTGCTAACTCACATTTGCTTGTGTCTGCAAACCAAACCATCAAATGGCTGGAGTCATAACTGATGTGCAGCACCATGGCAGTTGCAGATCAAACGGAAGCAGCTTCCTTGGTTGTAAAAGATAGGGGGGGGTTTAATTCTGGTTTAAGGTTGTCAGCAAAACTGCCTCTATAAACTCGGACGTGCCCAAAAATGCCTAAAATCGGAGAGCAACTGAGCGTGTGCAGAGCAGGGAAAAACTGTATTACTGGATTTTAAATCGTATAGACCAGGGATATGCAATTAGCGGACCTCCAACTGTTGCAAAACTACAAGTCCCATCATGCCTCTGCCTCTGGGTGCCATGCTTGAGGCTGTCAGAGTCTTGCTATGCCTCATGGGACTTGTAGTTCTGCAACAGCTGGAGGTCCGCTAATTGAATATCCCTGATATAGACACTTATTTTTAACCTGCTTACGCCTCCCGACCCTTTAAGAGGTGAAAAAACAGAAGGGTTTACAACCCCTTTAAGATCACATGACCACCGTGATTGTTGGTCACATGATCCGAAAACTCCCGATTGCAAGTAGCAATCGGGAGCTTTCAGTTAGGCGCCGGTAACAATGCCTGGAGCGCGCACTCTCTGCACATGTGGCCTCAGGGTGCCAAGGACAAGGCGCAGAGAAGCCGGCTCCAAGGGGTTAATGTTTTCCATAGCTATACCTGCAAAAGGGGCCAGCCTGAAGTGATCTAACAGGACTTAATTTTCTGATTTAAAGTTCCACTTTAAATATCTTGACCTTTTATAAAGTAACCTGAGAGGAGCATATTCTGTGTACTTTCCATTCTAGGCAGCGGGATAAGTGTTGTTGTTGTTCAAAAGCAGTAAGGTATAACCTCTCGATTTAAAGGGCATATAAACTCCGGAACAAAATGTAATCTATTGCACCTTACATTACTGGTCCTTAGATATTGTGGCTGTATTTGTTTTCTTTTTTCAAGGCTTTCTTTTCCTTTGTCAACTGGTGGTCCTGCTCGTAAAACACTTTCTGTCCTGAGTTGACAAGGATTGCTTACTATGCTGTGTCTATGGAGGAGCATCCTGTGTTAGGACTACAAAACATCCCTCATTACCCCTGTAACATGGGAAAGGGGGTGCTTTGCAGTTCACAATAAAACTGGGAAGTTGAACATTGTTCAGTGCACAGGAAGGTCAAAAGGATACTAGATTTCTGGCAGGATGAACAAGTATTTTTATTTTATTTTTTTCCTCTGTACTTTGCTTTATATGCAGCCACTACATCTAAGGACTGGTAATATGCAATTAAATGTTTGCTTTTGAGTTTAGATACCATTTAAAGTGATGTGAAAGTGCTGAAGTGGTACCTGCAAGTAGCTGTTAACTTTCAGATCAATCTCTGTGTCCCTTTTGGAGCTTCTGGTGACTCGGGTTATACACAAGGCCCACACTTCTTCAGGTTAGGATTAAATCCCTAAACCAGGCAATCCCTCAGCCCACCCTCACCCTGTTGTGTATTTAATGCTTTTTTTTTTTTTAAAGCCAAATCTACCCTTGCAGGTGGCTCCCTGCTTTGCAAATTCTCATTCTATATCTAGAGGCGCTGGAATAAAGAGAAATACTTGCCTTATTCCGAGCAGTGAGACTGGTCCCCACAGCTCCCTGTGTAAGCTGCTCATGGCCACATTCACACTCCTGCCTCCTCAACTTACAAAACAGGGTTAAAAGGGTTAAAAGAAAGGTATGGTAATCGGGAAAAATAAATCCTACTCTCCTATTTGGCTGCAGAACCGATCCCTGCCACCTCTCAAGGCTCATACACACTATAAGAAAATCGGTCCAAATAATTTTCATATAGTATGTACACAACTTTCAACAGCCGATTCCGTACAAGAAAAATCAGAAGAGAAAGACTGCGTATGATCAGAAAAAATAAACAACCAAAAAAAGCCTCTGTCGTGCCAGAATTTTTGGACAAATTTCTGCAACTTCAGACCGCTCTCTGCTGAAAACGGGTCACAGGAGTGCAAAACGAATTGCACTCCTGTGACCCATAGAAGAAGCCCAGCTAAACGGCAGTCCCTCCTGTTACAGTTCTACTACCTGTTTTATTCTAGATCCTAGATCTGGTATTTTTTTGCTTCCCTTTAACAGGCCATGAAATGTGTCTTCTTAGTGTATGAAATTGTTTGGCTGAAGTTTGACAGCAGAAATGCATTTGTGACTTTACTGAATCTTCCTGTTTTTTTTTTCTTAGGTGTATCCTGAACTATTTGTCGATAAAACTAGAGGAGACAAGTTAAAAATCAATATTGATATTGTATTTCCACATATGCCTTGTGCTTGTGAGTAAGCTTTATTCAGTTGTGAACTTTTTTCTGACATGAAAAGATTTGTGTAGATCCATATATTGTTCTTGGTGGGAGCTGGCTGACTAAATTACTTGCTGGCCTTTTTATTGGGAGTCCTGAAGCAAAATCTTTCCACCAAAGTTCCTGACAAAATGAAAATCTCTTAAGATTGGTACTGAAAGTCAGTGCATTACAAATCATAACAGGGGTTTAAAATGGTATTGAACCCAAAATGTAATAAATTGCAGCTTACCATATCTTACATGTGGTGGCTGCATATTTTTTTTTTTCAGCTAGTGATATGGCCAGTAAGGCTGGCCATATATTATACAATTGTTTTTCTACAATTTTCCTTCTTTACATAGTTGGTCTGGGCCAAAAAAAGACACAAGTCCATTTAGTTCAACCAATTTTATATTTACCAAAATTATATTATAAGGTCAAACCTAAACACTTTCAATTTGTATGCAATCAGGAAGGCCCTTGCACTACATCGTTGAAGGTAAATCTAAAGGAAATTGAATAAGAAAATTGTATAATGTATGGCCAGCTTAAGTCAGATATTTCCCCAGTCGTCTTTCAGGACAGCACCTGGAGAGAACCCAGCTCTAAAAACGGGATACTTCCTCCTTTGCCTCTGTTGTAGAAGAAAGAATACCTCCCAGTTTTTGTGTTTCCTTCGCCATGGTGGGAGCACTGTGTGGGGACTATGGTGTGATGCTAGGCTCTCTTCAGGTTGAGGGGATTTAGTGGCACTTTTTTCAATTTTTAACTTGCTTTGTTGAGGACCATCCCAGGAAATTCGGTGATATAGCACTTTGTGTAGCTTAACACAAGAATAAAAATGTGATAATTTTTTGAGTAAACGGTTCTTAAATATGGTGGCTGCAATTTCCTCCCCCACCCTTCTTTTTGAATTTTTTGAAGCCAAATGTCTTGGGTCGCTTTCACACGGGACGGGCTCCGTCCAGCGGATCCTTCTGCCCAGCGGGGGGGGGGGTCTCTCAGTTTATCCCTGCTGAGCAGGCAGATGGCAGGTCTGTGTCTGCTCTGCTTTGCAGAGCGGACACAGCCCGCTCTCCTCTATGGGGCGGTCAGATGGAAACGGGCCACCTGTCCGTTTCCATCCAACTGTCATCCGATCTGATCCATCCATCTGTTTTTGGGCGGCCCTGAACGGATGCCGGTGGGTGTCGGCGAACTCATGTCTGCTGACATCCGCCGCTCCATAGAGAGCTATGGATGGTCCTATCGGTTTTGCCTGAAAAATGGACAGGCGGACCTGATTGCAACATTCGTGTGAAAGGGGCCTTAAACCCAAAATGGACTTTTGGGACTTATAAAAAAAATAAAAAATTATTTCTGGCTTTTTATTCCCTTTGTTTTCACCTGTGATCCTGCCAGTAGCACACTTCCTTTCCAAAAGTACTTTATCCTCTCTTCATAACATTCTCAAAGATTGCTGGGAGCAATGGTAACGGATAAGGGCGCAGCACAGGAAGGAAGTCCTCAAATAATCATCTCACTAGATTTCTGGCAGGATCAACAGGTGTTTTTTCACTTCTCTAACAGATATATACTTTTAAAAAGGTTTTGTTATCAAACAGATCAAAATGGCGTGAATTAGAGACCTTTATTGATGGGGTTTACATACAGCGTAAGGCTAGGTTCGCACTTGTGTGGGTAGTTGCCGTTGTAGGATTGCACCTGTTCCTGCAGCCACAACCACCCACAGAGAAAAACGTGCTGCTGCACAGGAGATGCCCGGGGGTACCGTTAATTCTATTGGCACCCCCACGCACTGGAAACCACAATGTGGTTTCCTGCACTGGGAGCCCCACTGCATAATGCTTTCCCAGGGCTGCATTTTCTAAAAAGGTGCAAGGACATTTTCCCTGCAGTTTCAGTGGATACTGAAAGACGCTACATATTGGCCCTGGTTCCCATATATGCGGTTTCCCCGCAACTGCGTTACGTTCATTTGAATGGGCCGCTGTGCACGAGCAACACAGTCACGGGGAATCCACCTACATGTGAACCAGGGCTAATATGTAGTGGCATTCATTGCTGGACTTGAGGTTATTTTTTAACTGCTTTGAAGTGCAAAGAACCTGATTAAAGGGACTCTCGTGGAAGGATCATGAATGCTGCCTTTGTTGAACTCTCCTTCTGTGAATGTTTGTTTCCAGCCTGTCATACTGAAGCTGACCCAAAACTAGTATAGGTATAAGGAATTTTAACCCTTGTGTACATTACGCCTGTTCTGGGTCTGCGACTGAAAAGTGTTCCAAAACATTTTTTTTCTTTGGGTAGAATAGGTAACGGTAGTAACATCTTGTCCTATTGTTATTGCTGTCTGTGTACCCAGTATTACTGAAACCAAAAGTTATGGGAAATCATTAAAGGATAAGTTCACCTTAAAAAAAAAGTGTGTTTTTTTGTTTTTTTTTTTGTTTTTTATATGCAGGTAAAATGTACTTTTATTTTTTATATATATATATATATAATTTTATTTTTTTGTGCAATGCTTTCCAGGCCCAATCAGTAGATCGCTCATAGTCTGCAGGAGACCTGCACTGCATCAGTGATAGCAATGATGATAAAATTATGATGACACGTATAAGTGAACAACCTTGAGTGTACACTCTAATATGCAAACTAACACCCTGCGGTGCACCTGACTGCTGCTGTAGAAAAAATATCAGTGATAGCAATCCGTGTAAGCCAGGGGTCCTCCAGCTGTTGCAGAACTACAAGTCATATCATACCTCTGGGCGTAATTGTAACTGCCAGCCTTGCAATGCCTCATGGGAAATGTATTTCTACAACAGCTGGAGGGCGCCAGGTTTGCCTACCCCTGGTGTAAGCTGTACATTTCTGACATGTCACACCCTGAACATGCGTGTAACTTGTTACAAAAGGTGAACTCCTCCTTTTTAAAGTTGTCACCAGAACAGGAGGTTGAATGTTGAATCTTCCAGTGGGGGCCACCATTCTTAGGCAGCTGTCACCAGAGGGGAATCCACTATGCCATGTAGAGATTTCCTCTCGAACCCCTCTTGTGTCTCCAGGAGGTGAAATCAAGGGGAATCTATTAAAGAGGCATGGCAAAAACAAAATATTTTGCCTATCCTTACTAATTAAGGCAGACATGGCCATGCAACTAGGATTTTTTCTTTTTTTTCTTCAGGAAATGGAGAACTGAGGCTGGTTTCACACATGTCCGGTGCGAATTGTATGTTTTCGCTAGAGATAAAAAAAAAAAAGCATTTGTTCAGCGGTGGTTCAGGGGTGTGGGTTTTTTTTTTTTTTTTTTTATTTTTTTTTATGCGGTTCTGATGCAAATTTCCAAACTCGGCTGGATTTTTGTCACAGATGTAATTTCAGTGATGACCAATACATAGTGGATAAAGGGTGTTCACTCCTGTAGTAGGAGAGCAATCCGTGCTGAAATTCTGAACACAACTGAATTCACCTGAACCCTACTGCAGGGCTCAGAATACTGCGTATGCGCCACATATATATGATCAGCTTCAATGGAAGTCAATGTTATTTCACATGTCGTGTGAATCGGATTCGGTTCAAAACGCATCCGTTTTGCATATATGTGAACCGAGCCTAAAGCTGCGGAATCTATGGAATCATTTTTTAGTCAAGTAAATTGCACTGCAAAGGTTGTAATGTTTCCACAATTGTGACCAAAGTTTGGGAAACAGACAATAGATTAACAAAAATAAAAAAAATATGATGCTTTCAGATGTTAATGTACTTTTCTCAAGACGTCTTCCAGGACGGCACAATGAGAGATGACTAGTCCACCTGACAGGAAACACAATCAATCAAAGAGGTTAAAAACCCCACCCCTCCCTGTGCTCCTCAGTTTTTGATTGTGTTTCCCCACAGCGAAACCGTTTGTTATTTTCTAAAGACCTAAAGGCCTGGTGCTGGAGGTCTCCCCCTGGGACCTAGGTCAAACGCTTAGGAAGCCTCTGGACCTAGCAGGACGGGCTCATCCTTCCTGGGGGGTCCCCCCTTTTGTTGTAACATACTCAGGGGGGAAGGAATAGCCTTGAAGAACCCCCCTGAGTTTTCTGAAGCCCTAAGGTACAGGGTACCTGGAAGCTTCAGGGGCCAAATATTTCCTCTTTTTTCCTCCCTACCTGGTGGGTGTCCACTTCGGAGGGGGGGCTGGCAGGTCTCCCGCAGATGCGGTGGTGAACCCAGAGGTGAAGCACTGTTCTGGCTATTGGCGCCGCTCAGGCATGTGCGGCGCCATTTTCCCATGGCCTGGAGGACTCATTGATTTCCTCCTCTAGCGCCCGGAATGACGTCACCGCGTGCCGCGCCACTTCCGGTCTACGGCAAGATGGCGACGGCCGGCGTCTTTTCAGCCAGCTTCAACTATAAAGATGCCAGGAAAAGAGGCGCCCATTCCTCCTGTTTGCTCTTAGCGACACGGTTCGAGCCCGGACGGCACATGGAGCATGAGGAAAGGCCCGGTACGGCCAAGGCTACAGAGGAGGCCACAGGAGGTGAGTCCTACCCAGCCAGCAGGGGTTATGATGGGGGAGGTACCCCGACTCTTCCCCCTTTTTTGCTCTGCACAGGGATGTTTGGTACTAAAAAATTCCCTGTGTATATTTGTTTTTTTCTGCAGGAGGGGACGTCACTGCCCAGGGGTCTACCAGCCGTCCCTCTAAAGCCCCTGCTCGCATCAAAAGATGTGGCTACTGCAACGATAGGTTGCCTCCAGACTATTCCAGACCTTTCTGTTTTAAATGCATTCAGAAATTGGCTGGAAAAGAAACATCGCAGGTCATGAAAGACTTCTTGTCTGTCCAGACCCAGATGCTGACTACACTTAAGGAATTTCAATCCTCACTCAGGTCTAGGGAACCAGAACCTCAGACAAGTGGGGGGGGCTCTTCCTCTCAGGAGAGTTCTTTGACTCCCAGGGTAGTTAAAAGACGCCCGCAGCCTCTAAAATCCCTACCTTCACAGGGTTCGGAGCCGGAGGAGGATTCAGATATCTCCGATCGAGAAGTATCTGATGAGGGTCTGGTGGATAGTCAGGCAGAGGACGAGGAAGAGGGCTCCAGGCCAGGAAGGCACATCTTCTCGGCCGATGATATGGAGGGCCTCCTTGGGGCAATTTATGCTTCTGAGGAGATCCAGGAGCCTGCGGAACAGGTTTCCGCACAGGATAGAATGTATCAGGGTTTGTTGAAGTCTCAACCCAAAAACTTCCCCGTCCACCAGGCACTGAAGGACATTATCCTTCAGGAATGGAAGGATCCTGAAAGGAAGCTCTTAAGACCAAAAACGTGGAAACGTAGGTGCCCTTTCAAGGAGGAGGATGAAGATAAGTTCTTCAAAACACCCAGACTGGATGCTTCCTTAGCCCAGGTATCCAAACAGTCTGACCTCTCCTTTGAGGATACTGGTAACCTCAAAGATCAGATGGATCGGCGTGCTGAAACCACCTTGCGGAGGGCCTGGGAAGCCAATACGGCAGCCATGAGCCTGGCGCTGGCTTCAGCATGCGTAGCCAGGAATGCAGATGCATGGATCTCAAAATTAACGGACCATGTTTCAGGCACTTCCAAATCCAAGGAAGTCTTGGAGTCGTTGCAGCTAATAGGTAACGCGGTGGCGTACCTAGCGGACGCAGCGGTAGAAACCGTAAGAACCACCGCAAAGACTGGAGCCCTCTTAAACTCTGCTAGAAGAGCTGTATGGGTTAAAACCTGGGATGGTGATAGTGCATCCAAGACCCGTTTTATGTGGTCTCCCATTTGAGGGCTCCCTTCTTTTCGGTACAGGACTTGACCAAGCCTTGTCCAGGTCCACCGAAAAGGGTAAGAAATTTCCTACCAAACCTAAAAAGGAAAAAAGGAGATTTTTTCGAGGCCCCCAGGGTAAGAACCGGTCTTCAGACAAAAGACCTATCAATACTAGGAGGTGGAGTGCTGGCAAGGACAAACAGAAGGGAGGTATCCTTTTCTCCAGCCAAAAGCCTAATGACAAGAACTCTAAGTGACGTAAGGGTAGGGGGAAGGCTTTCCCAGTTTCTCCCCAGATGGGAAAGCATATCTCAGAGCCCCCATGTCCTCCAAATTTTAAAAGAGGGCTACAAGCTAGAGTTCCTTCACTCCCCTCCCCCGAAGTTTCTGGTAACGCATCTACCCAGGGACCCCTTAAAAGCTGCAGGTCTGGTACAGAATGTCTCAGATCTGGAAAGGCAGGGAGTAGTTATCCCGGTACCTACGGAACAACTAGGTTTGGGCGTCTATTCCCACGTTTTCGTTGTTCCAAAGCCGTCAGGGAAGCATCGACTTATAATAAACTTGAGACCCTTGAACGCTTATCTGCGTCGCAAGAGGTTTCGGATGGAGAGCGTGTACACTCTCAGGAAGCTTCTTCTGAGGGGGGTGTTCATGGTGACCATAGACCTAAAGGACGCCTATCTACACGTCCCGATATTCCCAGCACATCAGGCCTTTCTCAGGTTTGCAATCTCTTCCGCCCAGGGAGTGCAGCATTGGCAGTTTGCTGCGCTTCCCTTCGGACTGTCATCCAGTCCAAGAGTCTTTACAAAGATCATGGCGGAGGTGATTGCTTACCTGCACCTGCAGGGTATAGCAGTAGTCCCCTACCTCGACGATCTGCTTCTCTACAATCAGAGTCGAGATCTCCTTCTTGCAGACCTGGCCAGGGTCGTGAGCACCTTGGAAAGCCTGGGGTGGATCATCAACAAAGAAAAATCCTTGATGGTCCCAGAACAGAAGAAAGTTTACTTGGGATTCCTAGTGGATTCCTTGGAAAGAAAACTTGTTTTACCCCAGGACAAGGTCCAAGGTCTTATGACAACGGTCAGGTCTATGTTGGAGGCAGAGGAATCCTCTTTCAGAAGCATCATGCGGGTGCTGGGTCTAATGACCTCTTGCATCCCAGCGGTGCCGTGGGCTCAGCTCCACTCCAGACCTCTCCAAGAATTCCTTCTATCCTCTTGGGACAGATCAAGGGAATCTCTAGACTACAGGGTCCCCATCCCAGTGGTGGCAAAGGAATCTCTGAGGTGGTGGCTCCTTCCTCAGAATTTACTGGTGGGTCGTCTGTGGAGTCAGTCCAACCCTCTCAGGATAACCACAGACGCAAGCGCCTGGGGTTGGGGGGCTCACTTAGACGAGCTCAAAGCTCAGGGTTCCTGGAACCGAGGTCAGAGGGGCGCCTCCTCAAACCTCCGGGAATTGTTGGCGGTCCGGGAGGCTCTAAAGGCCTTCGAGGAGAGAGTCAGGGGCCGAGAGGTCCAGATTCTATCCGACAATGCCACCACAGTGGCATTCCTGAACCATCAGGGAGGCACCAGGTCGCGTACCCTTCTGGCTTTGTCTCTGGAGATCCTGAGCTGGGCAGAGCTCCGGATTCCCTCTATCACAGCGGTTCACATAAAAGGGGTTCACAACGTAGAGGCGGACTTTTTAAGTCGCCACCCGATTCTCCAGGGAGAATGGGAGTTGAACACAGAGGTGTTCGATCTGGTGTGCCAACGGTTCGGCAATCCGGAGATAGACCTCTTCGCCCGCAGGGAAAACAAAAAGCTAAAGAGGTTCTTTTCCCTGACCCGGGAATGGGGCTCAGAGGGGGTGGATGCGCTGGCCCAGGTGTGGAGTTTTCATCTGGCCTATGCCTTTCCTCCTCTGAGTCTGATTCCGAGGATCCTGCAGAAGCTGGACCTCTCAGAATGCTGTCTCATTTTGGTCACCCCCTGGTGGCCCAAGAGAGCCTGGTTTCCCACTCTGGAGAACTGGTCGGTAGCTCCCCCTCTCCATCTACCAGTTCGGTCAGACCTTCTTCTTCAGGGTCCGGTCTTCCACCCAGAGCCCAGCTTCTTCAAACTGATGGCCTGGTGCTTGAAAGGCAGAACCTGCGGGAGAAGGGCTGTTCAGAGAGAGTGATCACCACTCTCCTCTCTAGTAGAAAGGAGGTCACCAGGCGGATTTATGCTAAGGTGTGGGGGGTCTTCTCTCGCTGGTGTTCAGAGAGAGAGGTTTCCCAACAGGAAACTTCGGTCATTCTGGAATTTCTCCAGGATGGAGTTGATCTGGGGCTGGCTACCAAGACACTAAGAGTTCAGGTAGCAGCCTTATCTTACTTCCTGGACAGAAGATTGTCCCAGGACCCGTTGATTAAAAGATTCCTGTCAGCTAGGGACAGAATGTCTCCAGTACAGATCTCTAGGGTTCCACCCTGGGATCTCTCCTTGGTTCTAGAACAGTTAACTAAGGCTCCGTTCGAGCCTCTAGACAGTATTTCTATTAAACTTCTCACAGTTAAGTTTACCTTTCTGCTGGCGATAACGACAGCCAAAAGAGTAGGTGATATGCAGGCTCTGTCAATTAAAGAGCCGTTTTTTCGTTTATTTGAGGACAGGGTTGTTCTCAGGCAGGACCCCCTGTACCTTCCCAAGGTAGTATCAAAATTTCATAGAACGCAGGAAATAATACTCCCTTCTTTTTGTTCCAATCCCCAGAATGAAAGGGAGGCTTCCTTTCATTGTTTGGATGTCAGACGATGTCTGCTTTCTTATTTGGATAGAGTTAGCTTTTTCAGAAAATCCAGCCACTTATTTATTAATTTTTTCTGGTCAGAAAAAGGGCCAACAGGCTTCTAGAGTAACCATAGCTAGGTGGATAAAACAAGCAATCTCCCTAGCTTATGACCAGGCTGCTAAGACAGCCCCGAAGGTTAAAGCACATTCCACTCGGTCTCTGGCGACCTCCTGGGCAGAAAGGGCCGGAGCTTCGGTCGAACAAATCTGCCAAGCTGCGACATGGTCAAGCCAGAACACTTTTTTGAAGCATTACAGAGTGGAGTTGCTGTCGCCTCAGGACCTCTCATTTGGTAGGAAGGTCCTGCAAGCGGTCGTCCCACCCTAAGGTAGGCCTGCAAATTACTTGCTTCTCTCTCATTGTGCCGTCCTGGAAGACGTCTTGAGAAAAGTACCAGTTACTTACCGGTAATGGTCTTTCTGGTAAGTCTTCCAGGACGGCAGGCCTACTTCCCACCGCTCTGGTTAAGTATATTAATATATATATAGAGTTGTTGTGGTATGTTGTTTTCACTCTCGTGCACTAGTGTGGAGTACTTTTTCACAAACTGAGGAGCACAGGGAGGGGTGGGGTTTTTAACCTCTTTGATTGATTGTGTTTCCTGTCAGGTGGACTAGTCATCTCTCATTGTGCCGTCCTGGAAGACTTACCAGAAAGACCATTACCGGTAAGTAACTGGTACTTTTTTTATACTTTAATAAAAAACTATTGAAAAAAAAAAAATATTTTATATATAAAATTATGCGTTCGTCTGTCTGGTCTTGTCTGTCTTCTCTCTTCTATGTGTAACCTTGTTCTGTGCTTTTTATTTGCCTTATAGATTTGAGCATAGATGCCATGGATGTAGCTGGTGAGCAGCAACTAGATGTCGAGCACAATCTGTTCAAACGGCGACTGGGAAAAGATGGGAAAGTAGTATCGTCAGAAGTAGAAAGGCATGGTATGTGTTTTTAAAGGAAATTCTAGGCTTCATTCTTTAAAGCGTTATTAAAGTCAGTTTGAAAAGCTGCTAACGAGAAGAATTTTTATAGCAGAGGAGATTCTAGAAATCTTTTATATGATAAATACTTTTCAGCTTTAATGTAATCTGAGCTGTGCATTCCCCAGCTCAGATCACATTTACATTTTTTTTTTTCCTCTCTCTCTCACATATAAGTTGGGTCACTTTATCAATATAGCCAATTGTAAATGTATTTCTTAGTTTTTTTAGATAGTCCATTAATGGACCTTAACACCAGGTTTTTGGTGTGAAGTAGTTTTTGGGATCACCTCACTTTAAGGGGCATCAATATTGGTGTCTCATCACATAAGATATCAGGGGGAGAACAAGGGGATTTTATTCCCCTTTCCCCCCTCCCCCTCAATTTTTCACTCCCCCCCCCCCTCTCCTTTTATTTTCCCTTCTTCTCTTCCCCATTGTCACATATTGGTGAGGTCACTTATCCCTGTCACTTTTTATCTCTACATACATGTTTTGTCACTCCATTAACACAGCCATTTGCAAACTCATCCTTCAGTCATTTATATAGCTCACTTCTGGACTCTAATATTTGGGGCCCCCTTTTATTTATTTTTTATTTTTTTTTGTTTGAAGAAGTTTTTGGAACCACTTTTTGTCACCTCACATTAGGTACTTTCACTTAAAAGGGCACTAACATTAGAGTTTTAACACATAATAAACCTTAAAACACTTAGGGGAGAAAACGAGGGACTGTATCCTCTCCTTCCCCTTCTTTCTTCCCTTTTTTTTTTTTTTTTCTCCTCTTTCTTTCTTCGGGAAATATTGAGTATATGTGTTTTTATGTATTGTAAAGTGTGTTATATGTTGTTGAAAAATTAATAAAAAAGAGATATATTAAAAAAAGATCACATTTACGGCACCCACTCTGGAGGGCTTCGTTTGACAGGTAAGTCTACCATAATGTGGCGCATACTAGCACATTATGACATTAACCACTTAAGCCCCGGACCATTTCGGGCCATTAGGACCAAGCCTGTTTTTGGGATTCGGCACTGCGCTGCTTTAACTGTAAATTGTGCGGACATGCAATGTTGTACCCAAATGAAATTTGCGTCCTTTTCTTCCCACAAATAGAGCTTTCTTTTAATGGTATTTGATTGCCTCTGCGATTTTTATTTTTTGCGATATAAACAGAAAAAGACCGAAAATTTTGAAAAAAAATGATATTTTCTACTTTTTGTTATAAGAAAAATCGAATAAACTCAATTTTAGTCATACATTTAGGCCAAAATGTATTCAGCCACATGTCTTTAGTAAAAAAAATGTCAATAAGAGTATATTTATTGGTTTGCGCAAAAGTTATAGCGTTTACAAACTAGGGTACATTTTCTGAAATTTACACAGCTTTAAATTTATGACTGCCTATCTCATTTCTTGAGGTGCTAAAATGGCAGGGCAGTACAAAACCCCCCCAAATGACCCCATTTTGGAAAGTAGACACCCCAAGGAAATTGCTGAGAGGCATGTTGAGCCCATTGAATATTTTTTTTTTGTCCCAAATGATTGAATAATGACAAAAAAAAAAAAAAATTACAAAAAGTTGTCACTAAATGATATATTGCTCACACATGCCATGGTTATATTTATGGAATTGCACCGCAAAATACATTCTGCTGCTTCTCCTGAGTACGGGGATACCACATGTGTGGGACTTTTTAGGAGCCTAGCCACGTACGGGACCCCGGAAACCAAGCACCGCCTTCAGGATTTCTAAGGGCGCAAATTTTTGATTTCACTCCTCACTACCTATCACAGTTTCGAAGGCCATAAAATGCCAAAATAGCACAAAACCCCCCCAAATGACCCCATTTTGGAAAGTAGACACCCCAAGATAATTATTGAGAGGCATGTTCAGTCCATGGAATATTTTATATTTTGCCACAAGTTGCGGGAATATGACAAACTTTTTTTTGCACAAAGTTGTCACTAAATGATATATTGCTCACACATGCCATGGGCATATGTGAAATTACACCCCAAAATACATTCTGCTGCTTCTCCTGAGTACGGGGATACCACATGTGTGGGACTTTTTGGGAGCCTAGCCGCGTACGGGACCCCAAAAACCAAGCACCGCCTTCAAGGTTTCTAAGGGCATAAATTTTTGATTTCACTCCTCACTACCTATCACAGTTTTGAAGGCCATAAAATGCCAAGATGGCACAAAACCCCCCCAAATGACCCCATTTTGGAAAGTAGACACCCCAAGCTATTTGCTGAGAGGCATGTTGACCCCATTGAATATTTTTTTTTTTGTCCCAAATGATTGAATAATGACAAAAAGGAAAAAAAAAAAATGTACAAAAAGTTGTCACTAAATGATATATTGCTCACACATGCCATGGTTATATGTGGAATTGCACCCCAAAATACATTCTGCCGCTTTTCCTGAGTACGGGGATACCACATGTGTGGGACTTTTTGGGAGCCTAGCCGCGTACAGGGCCCCAAAAACCAAGCACCGCCTTCAGGATTTCTAAGGGCGTAAATTTTTGATTTCACTCCTCACTACCTATCATAGTTTCGAAGGCCATAAAATGCCAAAATAGCACAAAACCCCCACAAATTACCCCATTTTGGAAAGGAATATTTTATATTTTGCCACAGGTTGCGGGAATATGACAAACTGTTTTTTTTTTTTGCACAAAGTTGTCACTAAATGATATATTGCTCACACATGCCATGGGCATATGTGAAATTACACCCCAAAATACATTCTGCTGCTTCTCCTGAGTACGGGGATACCACATGTGTGGGACTTTTTGGGAGCCTAGCCGCGTACGGGACCCCAAAAACCAAGCACCGCCTTCAAGGTTTCTAAGGGCATAAATTTTTGATTTCACTCCTCACTACCTATCACAGTTTTGAAGGCCATAAAATGTCAAAATAGCCCAAAACCCCCACAAATGACCCCATTTTGGAAAGTAGACACCCCAAGCTATTTGCTGAGAGGCATGGTGAGTATTTTACAGCTCTCATTTGTTTTTGAAAATTAAAGACATTTGTTTTTCTTTTTTTTTTTTTCTTTTTTTACATTTTCAAAACTTTGTGACAAAAAGCGAGATCTGCAAAATACTCAACATACCTCTCAGCAAATAGCTTGGGGTGTCTACTTTCCAAAATGGGGTCATTTGGGGGGGTTTTGTGCCATCTGGGCATTCCATGGCCTCCGAAACTGTGATAGGCAGTGAGGAGTGAAATCAAAAATTTACACCCATAGAAATCCTGAAGGCGGTGCTTGGTTTTTGGGGTCCCGTACGCGACTAGGCTCCCGAAAAGTCCCACACATGTGGTATCCTCGTACTCAGGAGAAGCAACAGAATGTATTTTGGGGTGTAATTCCACATATGCCCATGGCATGTTTGAGCAATATATAATTTAGTGACAACTTTTTGTACATTTTTTTTTTTTTTTTGGTCATTATTCAATCACTTGGGACAAAAAAAAAAAATATTCAATGGGCTCAACATGCCTCTCAGCAAATAGCTTGAGGTGTCTACTTTACAAAATGGGGTCATTTGGGGGGGGGTTTTGAACTGTCCTGGCATTTTATGCACAACATTAGGAAGCTTATGTCACACATCATCCACTCTTCTAACCACTTGAAGACAAAGCCCTTTCTGACACTTTTTGTTTACATGAAAGAAAATTTTTTTTTGCAAGAAAATTATGTTGAACCCCCAAACATTATATATTTTTTTAAAGCAAAGGCCCTACAGATTAAAATAGTGGGTGTTGCATTTTTTTTTTCCACACAGTATTTGCGCAGCGATTTTTCAAACGCATTTTTTGGGGGAAAAACACACTTTTTTTATTTTTAATGCACTAAAAAACACTATATTGCCCAAATGTTTGATGAAATAAAAAAGATGATCATAGGCCGAGTACATGGATACCAAACACGACATGCTTTAAAATTGCGCACAAACGCGCAGCGGCGACAAAACTACATGCATTTAAAAGCCTTTACAGGTTACCACGTTAGATTTACAGAGGAGGTCTACTGCTAAAATGACTGCCCTCGATCTGACCTTCGCGGTGATACCTCACATGCATGATGCAATTGCTGTTTACATATGACGCTAGACCGACGCTTGCGTTCGCCTTTGCGCATTAGCAGGGGGGGACAGCGGTGCTTTTTTTTTTTTTTTTTTTTTTTTTTTTTTTTATTATTTATTTGGCTTTTTTATTTTATTTTTAAACTGTGCCTTCCATATTTTATTTTTTTACCATTTTTATCGTTATCTCAGGGAATGTAAATATCCCCTATGATAGCAATAGGTAGTGACAGGTACTCTTTTTTTGAAAAAAATTGGGGGGTTAGACCCTAGATCTTTCCTCTGCCCTCAAAGCATCTGACCACACCAAGATCGGTGTGATAAAATGCTTTCCCAATTTCCCAATGGCGCTTTTTATATCCGGGGGGGGGGGGACATTCCCTCCCACTGCTTGTAAAAGCAGTCTAGAGGCTAATTATCTGCTAGAATTGCTTTTACATGAAAGCCGGCTGCTGGCTGAAAAGAATGATACCAAGCTGATACCTAAACCCGCAGGCATCATTCTGGTATAAACATTCAAAGTCCAGCAACATACCAGTACGTTGCTGGTCCTTGTTGGACATGTATTGTAATCTTTTTTTTCATGCAGCCTATTGGCTGAACGAAAAAAAGAGATTGATTGGTGGGTATGCCCACCATTAGAATACCTCCCTTCATCCACCCACTTCTAATGATGGGCATATATGCCGAAGCATGGGGGCATCCTCCCGCAAAAAAGTTATGCCGCGTACACACGGTCAAGCCTTCGTCGGAATTTCGACCGTATGTACGCGGCATAAAAGGTTATGCCGCGTACACACGGTCTGACTTTTCCACGGATAAGCCTCCGTTGGCATTTCGACCGTATATACGCGGCATTAGGAGCAAAATCGCTCCTCCGCCCCTGCTGCCCCCATGCTTCGGCATATATGCTCTTTTTTTTAACTGTGGTGGTGAAATCACCTCCTACAGCGTTGGAGTCACGGCTTTATGTATCGTGGGAGCAAACGCTGTTGCTGTCAAGATAAATAGATCCGCGCTGCAACTGAATGGCGTACCTGCTAAGCAAATGGTGGTTAACATTAAAACAAAGTAACATTACAGTACAACAGTAAGACCTTACCATGCCATACCTGCAAAGCAAATACCAAAACAAAACCTAGTAAAAAATAAAAAAATGTTTTAACGCAACCTGTGCCTAAAATATATATATGCCGAAGCATGGGGGCATCCTCCCGCAAAAAAGTTATGCCGCGTACACACGGTCGGAATTTCGACCGTATGTACGCGGCATTAGGAGCAAAATCGCTCCTCCGCCCCTGCTGCCCCCATGCTTCGGCATATATGCTCTTTTTTTTAACTGTGGTGGTGAAATCACCTCCTACAGCACTGGAGTCACGGCTTTATGTATCGTGGGAGCAAACGCTGTTGCTGTCAAGATAAATAATTCCGCGCTGCAGTTGAATGGCGCACCTGAAAACAAAAAATTACATACCTGAAAAGCAAGCATGATAAAACATTGCAGAATAGAATACAGTAAAAAAGAGCAGAACAATAGAGAGAAAATAGAGAGAGAGAGAGAACAATAAAACGACAACTATTTTTGGTTTTTTTATTTTATATTTTTTTTGTGTTTTGTTTTTTACGTTTTTTTTTTTTATTTTTTACACTTTTTTTTGTAACTTTACAACTGTAATGGTTCGGGTCTCTCAAAATGTAATGGCATCTTGGGAGACCCTGTGTAAGTGTGTCCTTGTCTGTGAAATGCTGTACCCTACGCTAAAACTTCACTTTTGAGTGGTAGCGTTCAAAACATTCACCTTGGCAAAGACCAGGCTTGTCAGGACAGAGTGGACAAAAACTACGGGTGTCACGCCTAAATCCGCGCTTGCTACAGACACTACATCTTTTTTGGGGGTGGCTTTGGGTAGGGGTACTCGGGAGGACATACGAATAATGCCTCTCATGCAGCCGGCTTACTGCATTTGGTTGGGGATGGTGAGGTGCAGAACCGCCTGGATACAGGAGTTCTGTGACTATCTCATTCTGGAATTTTAGAAGAGATAACGTCCCGCCTGAAGCTCTGTATAGCACATGAGCGTTCAGCAAAGCCAATTGGAATAATGATAGAGACACTTTTTTGTACCAGCGTCTCGCCTTACGGTCAATTAGATACGGCGCCATCAACTGGTCGTTGAGGTCCACCCCTCCCATATTTTGGTTATATTCGTGGACACAGAGGGGTTTCTCCACAACACCAGTCGCCGTACGAATTTGAACTGTCGTGTCTGCATGAAGGGAGGTAAGAAGGAAAACATTCTTATTGTCCCTCCACTTCATAGCGAGCAAGTTATTACACTTCACGCAGGCTCTCTCCCCCAGCCTAAGACGGGCATCTACAAGCCGCTGGGGAAAGCCCCGGCGATTAGGTCGCACGGTGCCACATGCTCCAATCTGATGATCAAACAAGTGACTAAACAGTGGCACGCTCGTGTAATAATTGTCCACATACAAGTGGTACCCCTTTCCGAATAAGGGTGACACCAAGTTCCACACTATCTTGCCAGCGCTCCCTATGTAATCCGGGCAGTTGACCGACTCAATCTGACTGTCTTTTCCCTCATAAACCGTAAAGTTCACTACATAGCCTGTTGCCCTGTCACAGAACTTGTAGAGCTTGACCCCGTATCTGGCACGCTTGCTGGGAAGGTACTGCTTGAAAGACAAGCGGCCAGAAAATTTAATCAGGGACTCATCAACGCAGACAACTTGATCGGGAGTAAACAAGGCTGCAAAACGTTCGTTGAAGTGGTTTATGAGGGGCCGAATTTTATAGAGCCGGTCGTATTCAGGGTCCCCACGTGGACGACAAAGTTCATTGTCGTTGAAGTGCATGAACCGCAAAATCTGCTCGTATCGTGCCCTGGACATGGAGGCAGAGAACACGGGCATGTGGTCAATTGGGTGCGTGGACCAATAAGCACGCAATGACGGAAATTTATGTGTGCCCATGTTGAGGGAAAGGCCCAGAAAGGTCTTAAATTCGGAAACCGTAATTGGTTTCCAATTTCTGGCAATTTTAGGCAACTGGGGGTTAGCGGCGATAAATTGACCAGCATATAAATTACTCTGGTCCACAATAGATCTATAGAGATCTTCCGTGAAAAACAGCGAATAAAAATCGATTGGCATAAAATCAGCTGTTTCCACCTGAATACCGGGTTGGGCAGTGAATGGGGGAAGTACGGGTTCTGCAGAAGTGGTGGGGACCCAATCAGGATAGGCAAATTCTGCAGGAAGGGCAGTATGGGCATGACGGGCCTGCCTTTGTCTTCTTGGTGGCAGCAGGACACTACTTGTGCTTGCCACCTCGCCAGCTTGAACTGCACTTATGGGACTCGCCACGTCACCAAGTGTTACTGCAGTGCTGGATGTACGTCCAGGCTGTACTAGGCCGCTGGTGCTTGCCAGTTCACCAGAAGGAATAGCGGCGCTAGTACTACTCTGCTCCATGATACGAGAGACCTGCGGTTCTTGCTCCTCAACAACCTCAGAAGATCGGGATCGGGTACGCCTGACCTTAGCAGGGACCTCAACTTCGTCGTCAGAGCTATCTGACGTGGGGCCGCTGACGTCACTGTCTTCTACGGGAAGATATTCTGAGCCTGAATCTGACAGATACGTGACCTCCTCTTCACTATCTGTCATGCTCAGAATCTCGTAGGCCTCTTTACTAGTGTACCTTCGTCTTGCCATTTTGGGCTCTAAATTTAGGGGTACACTAGTAAGATTCACAGGAAAAAAAGCACCTGACTGTCGTCAGCAAATATATCAAACGCTACAAAAAAACTGTTAGCGATCGCAGGGATCAGGCCTGTCTCTGCAAACGCTGCAGTTATGTGTGTTGTGTTTGGTAAGTGACAGTGATCGATCGATACTGCACTTGGGTGGGCTGGGCTGGGCGGAGGGGCTAAACGCAGGCGCTAGCAGGTATCTGGGCTGATCCTGCTAACACTGCGTTTTTGGGAACCCTAAACCGCTGGGGATGCTAGTATAGATCTGATCAGATACTATACCACTAAGGGGGTGTATGCTTTGCGCGTGGGTGTTAGCGTTACTGGCACTAACCTAACACTGCCTGGGGCGACGCAGACCCTCTCTGGCGCTAAAACCTAATTGATCTCACCCGCCGGGCGATCAGGGGGGTTAAACCTTTATTGGGTTATATACGGCGGGTGCCCTGATGCTATAAAAAGCAAACTAATCAACCAGCGTCACCCGTAACCTTTATATGGTGATCACTGGTGAAAGGGTTAACTAGGGGCAATCAGGGGGTTAAAACCTTTATTAGGTTAAATATGGGGGTACCTGACACCAATAAAAACCTGCGGCGAACCTAAAAAAAAAATATATCTAAAACACCAGCGACACGAATACAGCGATCGGAAAAACAATCGCTTAGTGACGCTGAAGTTAGGGGGTGAAAGGGTTACCTGGGGGGTGATCAAGGGGTTAAACCTTTATTAGGGGGGGTTAGGGGGCTACCCTGGACCTAAAGGGGCCTAATCCTAACTGCCTTGCAACTTTTTACAATCACAGATGGCACTTTAATGCAGTGATCAGTAAAATAAATGATCACTGCAATCAGTGACACTGTGATTGGGGGCTTTGGGGTGACCTGGGGGGTGATCTGGGGGGTGATTTGTGTGCCTACGTGTACCTACGTGTCAGTGGACTGTTGGAGCACTAACCTCTGTCTTCACTCCTCGGCGCCGGGAACGAAAAGACCGCGGCGAGGGAGATGACATCACTTCCTCCAGCCTGTGTTTACATCACATGGCGGAGGAAGCAATTTCATTGGCCGGGAGCGATCGCGAGGGGGGGGGGGCGGAATCGAGCGGCCGCCCCCTCATGCCTGATCGCTCCCGAACACTTAACGGCCGCTCACTGCAGTGAAGGGGGGTCCGGATGGACCCCCCAACTGCACAAAGGCGATCACGTAGATCTACGTGATTCTGCCTGTCCGTGCCATTCTGCCGACGTAAATCGGCGGTGGGCGGTCGTTAAGTGGTTAACCACCTGGAGGCACATTTAAGTGAAAGCTAATTTTTACTTTTCCATTTCAAAGCTGTTCCAAGGGAACCAGTTCTGTGAAATAAGTATCCAATGTATCGATTTTTTATTTATTTTATTTTTTCCTAAAGAACATGCACACCTCAGTCATTTTTAGCTAGTCCCTGGAGCATTCTCCACAGAGGTCACAAATCTGTGAGGTCTGAAAAGTATTTTTTGTCTACTTTTGGCAGTACATTATTTCTCAGGGCTGAAATTAGGGATGATTTCCTAAAGGAGTTGTGAACCTTTACACAGTAGTATGTGGCTGTTTATTTTGAATACCCAATCATGTGCAGATGAAATAAACAGGAATTTGCTTTGCACATGATTTATTGACGGTTGTAAACCCACGGAAAAAAACTAAAACTGCAAGACTAAGGCATAATGAGCTAGTATACGTAGCATACTAGCTCATTATGAAATACTTAGCTTAGATCAAAGCCCCCGCAGCAGTCCCAGCACACCGCTGTGGCTGGCAACATGTCTCCTGGAGTTATTTCTGGGTATCGTGGGCTCTGGCGCTTATTGGCCGGAGCCGCGATGATGTCACTCCCGAGCATGCTCATGAGAGCTGCCGGTAATGGCACAGCAGCTGAAGAAATGGCACGAGCGAGCCGTTTCTTCAGTGCGCATGTGCCAATAACGTCGGCACATGCTGATACAGTGAATATCTCCTAAACGGTGCAAGTTTAGGAGATATTCAATGTACTTACAGGCAATGGCGTCCCTAGGGGAGGGCCAGAGGGGGCCCTGGCCCCCCCAACATTATGCCGTGCCCCTCCATGTGCCCCCCCCCCCCAAAAAAAAAATATTATTTGTATTTTTTTTGGGCTGCCGCTGGGGTAACATAGTCTCTCCTGACAGGGAGAGCGTCCCTAGTCAGCTCCTGCGGGGGATTCCTCCCCCCCCTCCCTCTGCTCGCTATCACTGCATAATGCGAGCGCTCATACAACCACAGCCGCCCGATCTGCTCCTTCCCCTGCATCCTCATTGGCACGGAGAAGAGCGAGTTGCAGGAAGGACTTCACGAGCATCTCAGTTACTGAAAAAATAGACTGATTTCTCCAGTCCTTGGGACAGGAGAACCAGCCTGTAAATTCTGAGTGGTGACTGCAAGCTGAGCCGAGTGTCAGTCTATGACACTCTTTCACAGCCCAGCGAGTCCAGTACGGTGCAAATTTCTTTCCTGCATCCACAGATTGCAGGAAAAAAACTTGCATAATTCCCCCATCAACACAGACATTGCTGACAGGGGAATATCCCTCCTGCCCAGCAATTGTATTCTCCCGACAAACAGTGATTATCACTAGTGGCTATAGCAACCACTAGTGATAATCATAAGAGAATCTCCTCATTAATGGTTCAAATCTCAGCCAGTTCCTGCTGAACCAGCTGAGATTTAAACTGTCTATGGCTGGTCTTAGCTCTTAGGCAGCCCATACATTGATCACTTTTTTCATTCAACTATTAGGTTAGAGATGGGCTGGGCATGTTTAAAATTCACACTGCACAGCGCTAATCGGACAGTGAGACATTTGCCGGTCCGCAGCTGTACAGATCAGGAAATGTCTCACTGGCTGTAATTAGCACTGTGGAGTGTCGGCTTCCTGGCGGGATCGGGCATGTGGGATTTCAAACACACCCGACCCCATCTCTATTGGTTGTAGACAGTTGAGCTCCCTGCAGGTTGCTTATCAGCAGTGGAGCCTTCTCTGACATGCTGATCGTGATGCAATCCAGGTGATGCTCCTAGTCAAATCCTAGTGTTAAATATCAGTGATTTTATTGATCAAAGCCCACACCTTGCAGGCATAGAGCCCACATGGCTGCTGAACATACGGTTGATTTTTTTATCTATCTATCTTTCTTTTTCGTACATCACGGGACACAGAGCGACTTAGTCATTACTAATGGGTTATATAGATACCTTCAGGTGCTGGCACTGGCAACTTCCAAAACCGGAAGTACCCTCCCCTATATAAGCCCCTCCCATCTGGGAGCACCTCAGTTTTTTGCCAGTGTCTAAGGTGTTGGCCAAAGAGTAACGTGTTTTCACTGGGCTTGCGTACAGGTTCTTTTACGGGCCTTAGTAAGCTGTTCCGGATCCGACCAAAAAAGCTTCATAGCTAAACGGTCGGTACCCGGGCCTTGCAGCAGAAGAGCAAGGTTTTGCCTGTAATGCCTCTCTTAGGAGGGCTGGACCCTGGGATCCAGAGCTCTGGTCATACCCACGACCAAGATGTTGTCTGTGCAGGGTGCTATACAGGTCCAGGAGAGTGAAATCCTTGGGAACCCGGTCCCTGAAGGTTTAATTACAATGCCTGCCGTGATAGGTGAAGTTTGGGCTTCTGTGGACCAAACAAAGTCCTGCGGCGGGGAACAGGTAAGTGGGGGCCCCCAGGAACTTGGTTCTATTGGGGGACCCCCAAGCCTAATTTGTCTTTCTGTCTGTTACCTAACGGTATTCCCGCTAATATCTGTGTATGCCTGTAACTACTGGAAAATGTAAAATTTTAATAGTAGTCAAGAAAAAAAAAAAAAAAAAGGGAGACCGCGGTACCTGTGTTAAACCACTAGAGGCCGCTGTGGTCCATTTTTCTTGTCATAGGGATCTTTGGCTTTTTCAAGTCAAAAGATCCAGGCAGTTGGTAAGTTTCTCTGCGGGAATCCACTTCCTCTGCCCTGTTGCTGCGCTCATCCACCGCACAGGCCCTCCGGCAAAAAGGGCCCTGGCTCCTAGTCCCTGCTTGATTTCAAAAAAGAGCGGAACAAGAGTAGAAGTCCTTCTTTTAAGAGGCCTATTTCTCCAGTCCCTGGCACATCGGCTGTGAAACAGTTCCGACGGCCTCCGCGGTCAAATTCAGGGGGCAGTAATCAGGGACAATCACAGGGTAACAAGAAACCCTGGGTCAAGAGAGGTACAAAACCTCCCCCCAAGTCATGAAGGGTTGCCCCCACTCAATCGGGTGGGGGGAAGACTTCAGTTGTTCACAGAGACCTGGCGGGACACCATCAGAGACAGATGGGTGATCTCCGCAGTAAGTCTGGAATACAAGCTGGAGTTAAGACACTCCTCCTGCCCATTTTATGAGGTCAAACGTGCCAAGCGATCCCCAGAAGAGAGGATCCCTCCTTCTGGCACTAGAACAACTATTGCTCCAAGGTGTAATCATGAAGGTTCCCTTGGAAGAAAGCGGGTTCGGGTTTTACTCGAACCTTTTCACAGTCCCCAAACAAATGGGGACGTGAGGCCCATATTAAATCTAAAAGGGCTAAACAAGTTCCTACATATCAGGACTTTTCGGATGGAGTCGATCCGATCGGTGGCCACCGCCCTACAAGGGCAGGAATGGTTAGCCTCGATCGACATAAAGGATGCTTATCTGCATATTCCCATCTTTCCGGCCCACCAGAAATTTCTACGCTTTGTAGTAGAAGGGCGCCATTTTCAGTTCAGAGCCTTACCTTTCGGTCTGGCCACAGCACCACGAGTGTTCACAAAAATTCTGGCCCCACTATTGGCCAATCTAAGAACACGGGGTGTAATGATAATGGCATATTTAGACGACCTGCTACTAATAGACCACTCAGTGGAAAAAGCTGGAAGTAGCTATTCACAAGACAATCAAGTATCTGGAATATCACGGTTGGATTATCAACCGGGACAAGTCAGCTCTAAGACCAGTCAAAAGTCTGGAATACTTAGGGCTAAGGCTGGATTCAAATCAGAGAAAGATTTTCTTACCTCCAGAGAAGGTGTCGTCTTTAAAAGATTTGACCCACTTAGTGGGTACAAAAAGAAAACCATCCATACGCCTGTGCATAAGGCTGCTGGGAAAAATGGTGGCTTCATTCGAAGCAGTACCCTACGGTCAATTCCATTCAAGGAACTTGCAGAGGGCCATACTGTCAGCCTGGAACAAAAAAGTTCAGGCTTTAGACTTACCAATGTCCCTGTCCCATTCCGTTCGCAAGAGCCTCCATTGGTGGTTGGTGCCCCAGAATCTGGAAAAAGGGAAACCCTTCAGTCCGGTTTCTTGGAAGGTGGTCACTACAGATGCCAGCCTCATAGGCTGGGGGGCAGTACTGGAGCAATGGTCTCTCCAGGGCAAGTGGTCAGAAGCAGAGAAGGCCCTGCCCATCAATCTCTTAGAGATACGAGCAGCCCGGTATGCCCTAGTAGCATGGACATCCAAACTCCAAGGGTCCCCTGTCAGAATTCAATCAGACAATGCCACAGCAGTGGCATATATCAATCACCAGGGTGGCACCAGGAGTCGTGCAGCCCAGAGGGAAGCGAATTGCATCCTGGAATGGGCAGAAAGATATGTCCCAGCCATATCCGCGGTTTTCATCCCAGGAGTGGAAAATTGGAGAGCGGACTTTTTAAGTCGCCAGCAATTATGCCCGGGGGAATGGTCTCTTCACTCCGAGGTTTTCCAGGCAATATGCCAGCGGTGGGGAACACCGGATGTAGATCTGCTAGCATCCAGATTCAACGCAAAGGTGGACAGATTTGTGTCTCGCACAAGGGATCCCCTAGCTTGCGGCTCGGATGCCCTAGTGTTCCCTTGGGATCAGTTCAAGCTGATATATGCATTCCCACCGCCACAATTGTTACCGCGATTAATCCGCAGAATCAGGGTAGAAAAGAAACCAGTGATTCTGGTGGCTCCAGCGTGGCCCCGAAGGGCATGGTACGCGGAGATTGTAAAAATGTCAGTGGGGAGTCCTTGGACCCTCCCACATCGTCCGGATCTGCTTTCGCAAGGACCGATATACCACCCTTCCTTACCAGCCCTAGGTTTGATGGCCTGGCTATTGAAGCCCACATTCTAAAAAAGAGAGGGCTCTCTAATCCTGTGGTATCTACCATGATCAATGCCAGGAAGCCGGTATCCAGGCAGATCTATTATAGGATCTGGAAGGCGTACATCACGTGGTGTGAGGCCAAGAAATGGCATCCACGTAAGTACGTAATAGGTAGGATTCTGGACTTCCTACAGTGGGCTGTAGATAGGAAGCTTGCCTTGAGTACTATCAAGGGTCAGATTTCGGCCTTGTCAATATTTTTTCAAAAGCCCTTGGCTTTGCATTCATTAGTCAAAGCTTTCATACAAGGAGTGATGCGTATTAGCCCTCCGGTTAGTATTCCCATATGTCCATGGGACTTAAACCTGGTTCTGTCGGTTCTACAGAAACAACCGTTTGAACCATTGCAACACATTTCCTTGGTTCTTCTCACCAGGAAATTGATTTTCTTAGTAGCCATTTGTTCGGCTAAAAGAGTATCGGAATTAGCCGCCTTGTCCTGTAAGGAGCCATATCTGGTTGTCCATAAGGACAGAGTAGTATTACGTCCTCATCCAGCCTTTCTTCCTAAGGTGGTATTGAGGTTTCATTTGGACCAAGATGTGGTTCTTCCTTCTTTTTTTTTTCCCAAACCTACCTCGGTAGAGGAAAAGTTATTGCATTCTTTGGATGTAGTAAGAGCAGTTAAAGCTTATCTAAAAGCCACTGCTCAGATTCGTAGAACGGATACTCTGTTTGTTCTGCCGGAAGGCCCCAGAAAGGGTCAGGCAGCATCAAAATCTACTTTAGCCAAGTGGATTCGACAGGTCATAATACAAGCCTATGGCTTGAGAAGGAGACCGCCTCCGTTCAAAGTTAGGGCACACTCCACGAGAGCAGTTGGAACTTCATGGGCAGTGCATCACCAGGCCTCCCTGGCGCAAGTCTGTAAGGCCGCAACATGGTCTTCAGTACACACGTTTACTAGATTCTACCAGGTAGACGTTAGAAGTCAGGAGGATGTCGCCTTTGGACGCAGTGTGTTGCAGGCCGCAAAAGATCCTCATGCCTGATGGCGCCCAGCTTATGTATAGTGTATCCCTCCCCTCATTTGGCATTGCTTTGGGACGTCCCATTAGTAATGACTAAGTCGCTCTGTGTCCCGTGATGTACGAAAAAGAAAAAGGGATTTTTATAACAGCTTACCTGTAAAATCCTTTTCTTGGAGTACATCAAGGGACACAGAGCTCCCACCCCTCTTTTTGGGACACTTATTGCTTTGCTACAAAACTGAGGTGCTCCCGGATGGGAGGGGCTTATATAGGGGAGGGTACTAACGGTTTTGGAAGTTGCCAGTGCCAGCACCTGAAGGTATCTATATAACCCATTAGTAATGACTAAGTCGCTCTGTGTCCCGTGATGTACTCCAAGAAAAGGATTTTACAGGTAAGCTGTTATAAAAATCTATCTATCTATCTATCTATATCTCTATCCTGGGGCCCTTTACTACGATCCCACAACGGGCCCTTTCACATGTTCTGCAGTGAGCTCCATTCCTACTATACTGGGGCCCCCCAGGGTGGCAGAAAACAAGACATATGTCACCAGCACATATATAATTGCATTTTTAAGTTGGCCCCCCTACTTTTGTCCCTGTCCCCCCATGTGCCCTCCCTAAATATGAAAGCTGGAGACGCCACTGTTTACAGGTAAGCCGCCTTATAGGCTTACCTGTAGGTAAAAGTGGTGTGTAAGGGTTTACAACCACTTTAAAGCTCCGCTTGTCTGCCTCCTTGTCTGCCCCCCATTCCACTGGCACTGTTTGGGGGGGTAGTGGCTCCTGGTTTTGAAAGGTACCTGCTCCCACTTCCTGCTCACTTCGCCGAACTCCTCTTTAACTTTCCAAAGTAAACATTCTCTTTTTCTTTTGGTAAATCGGCCTCAATATGTCATTGTGGCACAAGTCTCTAGGTGTTGGGTAATAGAGATTCTCTTCCATGTATCCATACGGACAGATAAGGTGGTGGTGCTTTGCCCTTTGCCTGCCTTTTAGCAGTCTTTACTGTTTGTATGTGTAGCTTATGTTACAGGTTCACATTAAACCCAAAAGCTGCATTTTTTTAATTCCTCCATGGGCACGTATTCTTCAGCTTGTGGTAAACACTAGTCCGCTATAATATTATGACCACTGACAGGTAAAGTGAATAACACTGATTTACAATATCTGAAAACTGGAGGGATATATTGGGCAGCGAGAACACATGTTGTACCTGAAGTTGTATTGAGAGCGGAGAAAAACAGGCATGGCAGTTTGTGTATTGAGCTTCATAGTCGCAGACCGGTCAGGGTGCCCATACTGACCCGTGTCTACAGCCAAAAGCCCCTACAATCGACATGTGAGCATCAGAACTGGACCACGGAGCAGTGGAAGAAGGTGGCGTGGTCTGATGAGTCAGTTTCTTTCACATGTGGATGGCCGGGTGCATGTGTGCATCACTTGGGGAAGAGATGGCACCGGGATGCAGTATAGGAAGAAGGTAATCCTTGGGTCCAGCCGTTCATGTGAATGTTACTTGACACGTACCACCTACCTAAACATTGTTGCTGACCAAGTATACCACTTCATCTAAACAGTATTCCCTGATGGCAGTGGCCTCTTTGAGCAGGATAATGCACCCTGCTACACTGCAATAATGTTTTGAGGAAAATGAGTTTGAGGTTTTTACTTGGCCTCCAAATTCTCCAGATTTCAATCCAATCGAGGATGTGTTGGAAAAACAAGTCTGATCCATGGAGGCCCCACCTTGCAACTTTCAGGACTTAAAGGATCTGCTACTGGCGGCTTGGTGCCTGATACCACATAATCCCTTCAGAGGTCTAGTCATCCATGCCTCTGCTTTTTGACAGAAAAAGGGGGACCTGCTCAATATTAGGTGGGTGGGCAGAAAGTTATGGCTGATCGGTGTATAAGACCTCCACTTGAGAATAAGAGCGACGTTTTACTGTTGTTTACCGCGATTTGCTGGCCCTAGTGGGGTGATTTTAACCTCCGCTAGCGGCCGAAAAAGGGTTAAACCCGCCCGCAAAAAATGCTGCTTTGTGGCGTTTTGGAGGCACTACCCCATTGATTTCAATGGGCAGGGGCGCTATAGGAGCGGTATTTTTACCGCGCCTCTAGGATGCGGCTGGCAGGAGTTTTTTTACCCTCCTGCCAGCGCACCGCTCCAGTGTGAAAGCCCCTCGGGCTTTCACACTGGATACAAAGGAGCGGCTCTTGTGGAAAATTTTATGAAGATGTATTTAATATGTATTGTCATAGTGTCAACCAGTGTTGGCTCTTTAGAGCGTGTTGCGGAAGTACTGACTGGGGCAGTCTGAGGCTGGTTGAATCCCGTCTGGTAGTGGAAAACGTCTTGAGGTTGGAGTGTGATGTTTGCAGCATGGGAATATGTTCGCCGACGAGGGGCCCTCTGTGCATTAGCACGGACGATCGTTGAGGAGGGGATATGCTCGCTCTGCCACGACATCATTGGTTATAGGCAGATGTGCGCTCTTGTCTCGACGGTGTCTTGATCAGCATGGTCGAGATTCGTATCGCGCGCCTGCACAAGCAATAATAGTATAATCTGAATATGCGTTATTCTATGGAATAGCGTAGAATAAGGATTCCTATCATGCGGTAATATGAGAGCTTGTGAGTGTTTTCAGAGTCAGGGAAAGCGTCCATGTTTAAGAGCATACACGCTTTCTCTGCCCGGACACGCCCATAAGACTTTAGCCATCAGTGTATTCATGTATTGTATGTATTTAACCCTGTTGGAAGGTATATCCTTGTATGAACATTTCCTGTGTGAAGAGGAGATCCTGTGATGACCACTCCCATGGAGGTCAGATGCTGTGTCCTCACTTCCTATGGAGGAGGTCACATGTTGTGACATCTCTTCCTGCTGGGAGTTTAATAAAAAGAGCCTTTGAGGGTGTCGGCAGAGGGTGTTTTGCTGTGATGCCGAGATGAACCTAACAGTCTGGTGATGATGTCTCTTCATTTGAATGAATGGGAGGTGAGTGAATTTTAGCTTAAGAAGCATTATTACATTAAGATGAAATCCGGTGATTATGAGCACAAGGAGAAATGGCTGTGTGCTCTGCACACAGCCAAACTTTGCTGTAACTCTTTCAGGGCGCATTGCAGGCGCTATTTTTAGCGCAATAGCGCCTGCAAAACGACTCGGTGTGAAAGCAGTCTAAGAGAAACCATATTAACTACACCATGTCCTATTTAACCACTTCAGCCCTGGACCATTTGGCTGGCCAAAGACCAGAGCACTTTTTGCGATTCGGTACTGAGTCGCTTTAACTGACAATTGTGCGACGTGGCTCACAAACAAAATTGACGTCCTTTTTTTCCCCACAAATAGAGCTTTATTTTGGGGGTATTTAATCACCTCTGCAGGTTTTTATTTTTTGCGCTATAAACAAAAATAGAGTGACAATTTTGAAAAAAATTCATTATTTTTAACTTTTTGCTATAATGAATATCCCCAAAAAATAGATAAAAAAAACTATTTTTTTTCCTCAGTTTAGACCGATACGTATTCTTCTACGTATTTTTGGAAAAAAAAATGCTATAAGCGTTTGGTTTGCGCAAAAGTTATAGCGTCTACAAAATAGGGAATAGTTTTATGGCAATTTGATTAATAATTTACGTGACTGCGACATTATGGTGGAAGCATCGGACACTTTTGGCACTATTTTGGGACCATTCACATTTACACAGCGATCGGTGCTATAAAAATGCATTGATTACTGTGTAAATGTGACTGGCAGTGAAGGGGTTAACCAGTAGGGGGCGAGGAATGGGTTAATGCGTCCTAGGGATGCGTTCTAACTGTAGGGGGGATGGGCTACGTGTGTCACGACACTGATCACCGCTCCTGATTACAGGGAGCGGTGATCGGTGTCCTGTCACTAGAATGGGGAAATGCTTGTTTACATTAGCATTTCCCCATTCTTCCTCTCCGTGAGACAATCGCGGTTATCCCCGCGGACATTGAGTCCGCGGGACCTGCCGTCGGACTCACGGAGCTTGCGGCGTGCGCGCCCACAATGCCGCTTCTTAAAGGCGACGTATATACGTTGTTTTGCCCACAGGAGCCATTCTGCCAACGTATATATACGTTAGCCGGTCCTTAAGTGGTTAATATTTTCTTAAGTATGAACAGGTGTGTTGGCCTGATTCACTGGCCTACAAAATAGCAATTTTTGCTTGTTCTTGACATTGAATTGGAAGCAGTATGATTATTAGCAGCATGATTATCTATACACTATATTATTATTATTATTATTATTATTATTATTATTATTATTCAGGATTTATATAGCGCCAACAGTCTGCGCAGCTATATTGCCAAACCTGACCATCACAACTATATGACAACTAGATTCAAAGTTGGGGACATTATTGTTGAGTTGCCCCCACCCCTTTTCTGTGGCTTTAACTACCTTAACTTTTTTTTTGTTTTCCCCGTAAGACTTTCTACGAGTTTTTGTAGTGTTGGCTGAATTCCTACAGAAAAATATTATTTGTAAGGTCAGGTACTAATGTTGGACAAGAAGACCTGGCTCGTAGTCGGCATTCCAATTTATCAGAGGTTCATTAAGTGAAAAAACAAGGGGAAAATGACTTCGAGGCAGGATAAATGGTACCCATTGATAACCTATTTGAAATTACACAAGTTACAGATTATGTAAAACCCTAGGATGATGGGGGTGATTCTTTCAGCAGGAAAGAGCAAAACTTATGCTGAAACATCAATTGGATACAAAAACAAACTGTGAATAACGAGGAATAGGTGTAATAAACAGAATGATACATTAGAATGATTGGTTGCTTACCAATGTGGACTTGTGTCTCTCTTCTAGAAGGCCAAAAAGGAGAACCTGAAAACTTCCCCGTGGTTTTTATTTTTTGAGTGAAGTGTTATTTATTTTAAAGGCACTTATCCAATTTTCAGAGGTTCTATAGGTTGAAGTCAAGGTTCTGTGCTGGGCACTCAAGTTCCTCTGAACCATACTCCTCAATCCATGCCTTTTATGGAAATGGCTTTGTACATAGGGACACAGTCTTGCTAGAACACAAAAGGGCTTTTCCCAAACTGTTACCACAAGGCTGGAAGTGCGCAATTGTGTAAATCACTTTGTAAGCCAAAATATTAACAGTACCTTTCACTGAAAATGCCTGCTTAATGATTTGAGAGTTGTTTGCAAACATTTTGCCATGTAGTGTATATAATTCACATGTTAGTTTATGGTCACATGATGTGTATTGTTGGAGTTGCAACTAAACAGAATCTGTCTGTCCTTCGGTAGTCTATGGTGGTTAATTGCAGTTGTATAAACTTGGAGATTAAGTTTTCTGTGAAACTTAGCAGTTTTATTTTGCATTATATTTTGCAGATCTAGGAAAATCAGAGGAGCATGTAGTGTTTGATCCCAAAACTTTAGATCCTGATCGTTGTGAAAGCTGCTATGGTGCAGAGACTGACGATATCAGGTAATTACTTCAGAGATCAACAAGGTTCTTTGGTTGCTTTTTTTTTTTTTTTTCAAAGTTTAAAGCGGTAGGTTGTGATTTATTATTATTATAATTTTTTTTTTTACCTAAAATTTATATCTCCTAAACGTGCACCGTTTAGAAGATGTTCACACTGGATGCAGCCTGTGACAATATAAGCGCATGTGCTCTGAAGGTCTGGCATACTGTGCCAGACCTTCAAAGCATCGCGCAGGAACCGAGTGCTCCCACGCGCATGTGTGGGAGTGATGTCATTAAAGCTCCAGCCACTCACACAGCCGTAGCCCGCAAACACAGAAGCAAGACCGGGGGAAGATGTCAGCGGTGACAGGGTGCCGATAAAGGGCTTTGTTCTAAGGTAAGTATTTCATAATGTGCTAGTATGCAATGGCATACAAGCACATTATGCAATTTTTCTTACAGGGAAGTTTTTTTTTTTTTTTTGCAGTGGTTTACATCCGTGTTTAAAGTGATATTCAAGGCTTCGTTTTTTTTAAAATAACACATGTTTTGCACAGAGCAGCCCTAATCCTCCTCTTCTTAAGTCCCACCTCTGTGCTCCTGGCCCCTCCACCTGCTGAGTGCTGCCAAAGCAAGCCGCTTGCTTATGAGAGCTGTGCTCCTATAAGACGCACAGCACGCGACTCAGCCCCGACCTCCGCTCTCTTCTCACTGGTTGTGATTGACCGCCGTGGGAGCCAATGGGAGAGAGACCCGGGAGAGCTGCTGCTCCCGTGCACAGCACTGGCTAGAGATTGGGCTCAGGTAAGTATTGGGGGAGGGCTGTGAGGGAATCAGCACACAGCCTTTACAACCACTTTAAATGACCACTATCGTGAAAAATGTGTATTCTGGAAACTGTATGGGGTTACGACCTCCAATGAGATAAAGAAAAAATGTGTGTATATATATATATATATATATATATATATATATATTCTCTATTTTTATGATTTCCAGCAAAAGTGAGTCACAGGGTTAGAACACCCAATATAACAGCTGGTGGCGCTTACAACAGTTATCGCTAATTCATATGGTTTTCCTAAAAGTTTCTGTAACTGCCTAACTAGTGTTTGCAAGAGCCTTTGGAATAAAACATAAATAATATCAAGTGTGTAGAGATTCTTAAAAAATTGGCCCTTCCTGCATAAGCACCGCTCAGCGCTTAGGACTAGAGCAATTGATAGTTACCTAGAGCGATAGAATAGTGAATGTGTATGTGAGTGTAGGATGGAAATCCTAATCACAGTGAGCAGCTGCTGAAAATTTGCATAGATAGTGTGTGGAACAATATTCTAAAAGATACATCAAAGGCTAATCATAAATGTAAAACAATAAAAATCGTGAACAATAAAATTGCAAACAACCAATTATGTAAAACACTAAAATGGAAAACCCATATTAATGTCCATAAAACGTTGTAGCAGCGCTCTTATCAAAGGAATGATAAGCTTCCTTGTGTCCTTTTTCACATAAAGGGACCAATATGTGGGGAAAAAAAGTTCTTTATCCTAATGCAGTGATATAGGTCAAAACTTCATCCGTGATGTATCGCATTGAAGTTGCTTCAGAAACAGATCAGCAAGAGGGCACTAAGTCACTGGGCCATAATTTTGGTATCACGCTATGTGGCCATTTCTTTCCCATATGAATGACTTGAACCCTGAGTGTACACAAGAGCTGGAGATCGGTGGAGAAGTGGAGAAAATAAGAGGCGATCCTATGTTTGGTGACAAGGCATATTTCATTCTACATTGTGGTGAGTGCATCCCCAAAAGGGGACTTCTCTGCTTTCAATGCAATATACATCACGGATGAAGTTTTGACCTATATCACTGCATTAGGATAAATAACTTTTCTTTATCGTACACCACGGGACACAGAGCCGGTCATTACTTAATGGGTTAAGGGTCACCAGCGGTGATTGGACACTGGCACAACCAATAGAAGACAGTTCCCCTCCATATAACTCCTCCCATCAGGGGAGTACCTCAGTTTTTTCGCCAGTGTCTAAAGGTGTTGGACGCGATAGGAGGTGCTAAAGGAAAGCTCTGCCAAAGAGACCCTCTGGGGGTAAAAAGGGCTATGCTTTCGGACCCATCCAAGACGCCTAAGAGTTAAGCCAAAACTGGATGGGATCCGGGCCTCATACACGAGGCGTCGCCTGTAATGTCTCTCTTCGGAGGACTGGGCTCTAAGATCCAGCACTTTCGCTACTTCGCTAAAAGTCCTGGTAAGAGTCTTGTACAAAGGCCCAGGGGAGAGGTATCCTTTAAATAGGAACCCATATCCCTGAAGGTTGGCACACATAGCCCGCCGTGAGGGGTGAAGTTTGGTATCTGTCTGAAAATTTCAGCAGAAAAACCTGCGGCGAGGATAAGGTAAGAGGTTAGAGTCCTAAACTAAGTTTTTAAGGACCTTTCCAAAGAAAATACAGTGGATGTCTTCTCTTATGCCGCCACTGGGGGGAGTAAAGAGCTGAGTGTTAACTCACCTCGCTCTGTGCAGTGTCTGTTACTACAAGTACACTGTCTGTCCCTCTGCTGCTGAGCTTGCTTGGGCACCTCCCTCCTCCTCTCGGATGGCTGACCAGACACCTGCAGAAGCAGGTAAAGTTGGATACAAGGGCTGGTGAGAGGGAGCTCCCCTTTCACCGTTACCA